>JAREIK010013092.1:1057500-1657500 GCA_029783825.1 Sapria himalayana | reverse complement strand
TTAATTACTAACTTTTAAGAAGAGAAGAGAAGTAAACATTATAATACAACATGAATGTCATATTAATAGATTTGAGAAAGAAAAATGATAACTAACATACTCATAGAAAACCTTGTAGCGAGATTGAACTACACAAGTTCAATAACAAGGAACATAAAGAATCAAATTATATCATTAATATTATTGATGAAGAAAAAAAAAGTTAATGAACTTCCAATTGATACTGAGAAAGGCTGTAGTGTGTATATCTATATTTTTTAAAAGTGGAAAAAAGTTAGAGTGGAAATACAATGACCAAGAGTATTCCAAAAATATTCTCACATGTGAAAATATTCTCACAAACGAAGGTGGTAGTGTTAAAACACCTCACAAAGCCACAACTATAGTGGAAGTGTAAGTCCAACCATCAGCCCCAGTTGTGAGTAAAGGAAGCAAAGAAGCAAATAGAGGTTACTTAAGGCTATCGTAGAGGTGTCAAATGGGTCGGGCGGCCCACCCACAGCTCAAGGCTCGACCATGTTTAGCCATGCCTGGCCAAGCACGACCTATGTGCCTGGCCCGACAGCATGGTAAATTTGTCTGGGGACCCAGCTAATTTTTTTTTAAAAATCCAGCTAGAAAAATCAGGTATGACACGGCCCGACCCAACAAGCCCATGCACGACCCAGGTATGAGTCGAACTGACACTTCTCAAACTGTGTCGTGCATGGCAAGGCATGATTACTATATCGGGATGTGCCAGGCATGACATGGTGTCTTGATTGAGCCACCAAAAAATGAGTTGGGCCGGTTTGACACCCCAAAGCTATGGTGATAAATAAATAAATCAAAATGAAGCTAAGAGTAAGTTTTAAATGAATCTCCAACCTCAATAATATTTTAGCAAGGAGAAATTAGATGAATACTTTATGAAATTTCTCAATTTATTATGAAAATTAGAAGTGAATATACTATTTACCAAAGATCTGGCCCAAATGTCAAATTATATGAAGTTTATAAAATATATCATGAGTATTAAGAGAAAGATGAAGAAATGCAAGATTTAGAATATAAATGATAAGTATAAAATAATTATTCAAAGAATACTTCTAAAAAAAATTAAAGTATTAAGATCCCAAAAGTTATACTAATTCTTATACTACTAGGGATGACATATTTTTTAAAATATTATGTGACTTGGGCTCAAGTATCAACTTGATGCCTTTGTCAATTGCACAAAAATCGAACATCAAAAAAATTACTACAATATCTTTCTCATTCCAAATGGCTGATCAGATAATCAAGCGCTCGGATGAGATTATTAAAGATATTTTAGTTAAGGCTGATATCTTTATGTTTTTAAGTACATTTTATTTTATAAGATATGGAGGAAAATAATAATAAATAGCTAATTTTTGAATGATCATTTTTGGCAACTAAACAAGCCCTTATTGACATTAAGAAAAAAAAGTTTACTCTTCATATTGATGAGGAGTGAATAAAGTTTAATCTTTACAAAGACTTGTGGGGTTTAGATAATGATGAGATGAGGTATTGGAGAGTAGATAATCTTTTCGATATGGAAACATAAAAAAAAATTGACTTTCGATTGAATGATTTTGTAGAAGCCTGTTGGCTGGATAAAGATGAATGTGATGACATGAAAGAATAAATCTAGAGCTTTGAAAGTGAAGAAGACAAGGAAGATGATGAGGGAAAACTATTTTGGAGTAGCAAAATTGAGCAAAATGAGAAAGGTGACTCTTATGAAGTCGTGACATTCTTTGAAGTTGTGACCTCAAAGAAATCTAATACAAATAGCTTCAAAAAAGTCGAGGGAATAAGTGTGGAAGAAAAGATTGAGATAGATATTAGGAGGATTCAACCAAAGACAAAGCTATGACTATGCACATCGCCATCACTTTGGTGTTACATAATGAATTTGTCTATCATAAGGTCAATAAAAAAGCTATGTTCATTCCTAGCACCATGACTTTGGTGTTATAAAATAAATATATATATATATGAAGCTCAAATATAAAACTATAACTATTCACAACACCATGAAATTGGGGTTACAGAAAGAAATGAGCCAAGAAAATCTAAATAACAAAGTTGTGGCTATGCTTAGCACCACAACTTTGAATATACAAAAAAAAGAGATAGGCTAGCACCAACGAAGAGGAAGCTATGACATTCACCAAATAAAAGCTATGACATTAACTAAAGCTATGATATTCAATAAAAGAAATAGTTAAAGAAGAAAGTATAATTGAAGTAAGACATAGAAGAAACACAAAAGAAAGAAAGCAAAATAGTACACTATAAAGCTTGGATAGACTACATAGATCACCAATGAAGGCAAAGAGATATTGATGATCTAGCTATAAATGTTAAATGTAGTACTACTTGGGAGGTTACCCATTTTTTTTATATGTGTGATTAAATAAATATCATTTATCCCTTACATGAATGATTGTACACACCCAACTTTTATGCCGCGACTATCAAAATGTTTTTTTTGAAGTGCTACAATATTTTGAGACACCATGACATACAAACATAGTAGTATATAACAAATAATATTTAAGATGAAGTAAAGTTTATTTTTATTGAGAGAAGTTATTGCTCTAGGATGAACAATAGTTTTAGTATGCGAGATTTTTTGGTGTTCGCATTACTGAATATTCTTGAGTATTTTAGTACTTTTATATGATGTGTAAGCACAAGAATGAAATATAATTGAATCGATTTCATAATTTTGGAGCTTTTGTAGATTTTATGAATTGTCTTGAAATTGATATATTTTTGGAAGTATTTGGTTACTTGATATTTTCTAAATCATCAAGTAGTTTTGGTATTTATTCTTGATTAAAACTCTACTTAATTAGCCATTAAAATCTTTATATGTAATGACTCTACTATTTTATTATCATAATTCTTTAATTGTACAATATAATTTTCTGGTTATGATGTTATTAATGAGTCATAGTCATACTTTTCTCTTAATAATTAAATAATTACGATATTAATTTCATGTCATATTAGCTAAGTATCCTACTAACACTAAAAGTTGTAGCAACTTCCTAGTACCACAACTATATCTTTAATAAAGTTTTTAAGTCTCAAGTCAGAGTTATAATATTTTTACAAAGCCATGACTTTTGAGCTACACAGAGTCATAAAGCCAAAACTATAAAATCCAAAGCCACAACAATTATCCAATACTATGACTTATGCCTATACAATATTATAGAAAGAATTTACTCAAGTACAACAAATCACCAAGGCCATGAATCTTGTCCTTAAGAGAATATAAAACTATGACTTTTATATTTGGAAAGACATTAATGTGGTCTTTAAGCAGTACCATGACTATATGATATTGAGACAAGTCTAGGCTAAAACCATGGTGATTTCCAGTGATATTACTATTTGATGCACAAGAGAGACCATTTTTTGTGTCATGACCATATTTTACCAAGAAATCTATTCTTCAATCTTCATGTTGTGGCCATTTCTAACACTACGACCATATGATGAATGAGAGTAACCCATGCCAAAGTTGTAATTACTCTCTACACCACAACCATATTATGCACAAGAAAGACCAATCATAATATCATGACTATTCATAGCATTATGATCATATAATAAATAAGAAAGACTAATACTAAAGTCACATACCTAATACTATGACTTTATATTACAAAGATAATAGGCTCAAGTTACTGATACTTCCTAGCACCATGACTTAGTCTCACATAAAAATTATAATACATTCCAAAGTCATAACTACTTTCCAGAGTTGTGACCCCAAGCTCAAGAGATGAATATCAAAGTTATGAAATCTTCCAAATACTTAAAGAAATATAGAAATATCATAGTATAAAAGAGAAAAGAGAAAGGATTCCAAGAAAAAAAACTAAAAAATCTTCTTCTTTTTCACAAGTAAGAAAATGATGCAAGATTTAAGCTAATCCATAGAGTAGGAGACGTGATTCTCAAAACCTTATCTCTAGGGTAGATTTAAGAAAATCAATCAAAAAAACATGAGATTAGGATTTGTGCTTAGATTCTCATGAGAGCTATCTTTGGGAATCTGAGTTTCACAATATTTTTTCTCTTGTATATAATGAATCTCTCCCTAATGTCAAGTTAAATTGAAATCTACAATTTTTATAATTTTTCTTATATAATATATAAATAGTTTTGATATTAATAATATATTGATTTATATTATAGAATTTAGAAGTGTCAAGTGGAATAGGTAACCCGGGCACGACACAAGGCACGACCAGAATTAGTTTTGCCTAGCCTAACACAACATGATCCATAATTATGTGTGGACTAGGGTTATGCTAGTCTGAGGCACAACTCGTGCCATGCTAGGTTAGTGCTTACCATGCATTGTGCTGGGCATGACTCCTGTGCTTGACCCATTATTAGGAATGAATTTTTTTAAAAACCCTACCTTGCCCCATCATCACTCAATTGAGTCAGCACCCAACCCCCATTGTCCATGGCCGAGGCATGATGCCCATTATGTTTTCATATAATGGGTGTGGATATGGAAAGAGATAGGTCATGCTTATTAATTTCATGTTGACAAAGAAAAATAAATTTTATTGTAATTAAATGGTAGTATTCAGATTTAATTCCAATGACAATGACTAGAGATATAAACTTGTTTGACATCAAGTTTATCTGCCCATTTTTAATTAAAAAAATAAAAATAATAAAAATAAAATAAAATTTTTAATATTAAAATTTATATAAATAGAGAATATAAATTTTTTGAATTTCATTCTAATTTGTCTTCTTCTTCTCTCTTATTATCTTTCTTCCTCTACTCTTTTGAGTTCTATACTTTGATGCTTTGTATGGTTCTCAATCTTATTATTTTTATTAGTGTTGGCCTAAAAAGTTTTAAAGAAGAAAAAATGTGGAAACTAGACTAAGACAATGAGGTCTTACTCAAATAAATGTATGCGATTTCAATGCACAATTTTTTTTATTTATTAGTTTGTAATATTTATTATATTTTTTATAATTAGGAAAAAAATAAAAAATATGATAAATAATGACTTTAGTGATAATGAAATATACATAAATATAGATAATAACAATAACTCAACACTAAGGTTGAAACTAGGTTCTCTCCAATATTGTGGACCCATTTTCCTAAAAAACCTAAAAATATGTAAATTTTAATAATATGGACTCATTTTAACATAATAAACATAAAAATATTAGGAGTATTGAAAAAGAATCTACATAATATATATATATATATATATATATATATAGGAATATATGTGAGACTGATCATCTTAAGAGTCACACCGATCAATACACTAAAATATATAGTGTATTAGATTCTAGGCAAACTCATTTGATTGGCATGATATTTACTTTGGATCAAGTTTAGCTTCATTGACTCCCTTCACATCCTGTATTGACTTTCAAAGCGAAGACATGACCAAATTGATTGTGATTAGGAGTATTCCAACTAGATTTAGGAGGATCCTAGGATAGTTACTTTTATGCAATAATAGTAATACTTCTAGCATGCTTATTATATGATTCTTAGTTTTACAAGTAAAAATGACAATAAAATATTATAGTTTGGAAAAAAATTAATAATTAATTAATTAAAAAATATAGTATTGTGGTACCTAGAATATTTAATATATGGTCTAGTCGCAATGATACATTATTTACATGCCTCACTGCCTATTATATTAATTTAAATTAGAATCATAATAAAAAAACTTTTAGAATTTTTTGAGATGCTCCATCCTCATGATGGTATTGCTATATATGAGTGTATAACAAGGATTTTTATGGAATATAATATTTAAAATAAAATTTTTAATATTATATTTGATAATACTTCAAATAATGGAGTCATCATTAGTATGTTTATCATAATCATTAAAGATTGGTCATTATCTAAAAATTTACACATTAAGTATATATGGCATATAATTTACTTAATAGTATAAGTGGGAATAAAAGTTGCTTCCCTTAAATTACAAAACATAACAAATTTACTAAAATATCTCAGGATGTCTAGTAGACAATAAAAATTTAGTAGTCTCTATTTGTCAACGAGCCTAAAAAAAATTTTAACAGATGTGAGATACTTTGAGTTATACCTACTTAATATTAGAGTAGTGTATTAGCTAACAACAAGTGATATTTGACCATGCTAAGAGTAAGAGTAATGAACTTATTATTGATAATTCAAATTATGATATATAAATTTCTTTTAAAAAATTTCTAAAGATTTATTATGATATGACGAACATGTATTGTTTGTGTATACTCTTACTACTTGCATTACACTTTGACGTGCATGTGGTATTAGTATCATATTTAGTAAGTATAGAGGATACCATGCACTTAGTGTCATGGTTTTCGAGATGGAAACTAAATATTTAAGATACCTGACCTCTATTCTAACTTTGTATTGCTTTGCTAAATGTATCGATCCTATGATTAAGGTGGAAGAGGTAGAAAATATGTCAAGATATGTATCCACTTGCATGAACCAAGTAGATGAACCTGAATATTTTATTTATAAAAAAATTAATAAACATGTTAATATATTATGATACTAGGTTTGGTAGTTATAGAGATGCTCTAGGTATGAACATGAACAACATATTTGGAGATGATGACTTTTTCATTTAGTTAGCTAGTAAAAAATGATGTGGTAATCCTTCAAATATAAGCAAACAATTTTGGTATGTAAATACTGATTACTATACTATCATATTACATGATGATAATAAGAATTTAACAATTTTGAGTTGATGGAATTATATGAATCTACTTATTTTGTGTTATCTAAGATGACATGTAATCTATTAACCCCATATGGTGTGTAGCATAGCATTAGAGTCTGATTTGTCTATGCAAGTCAATGTTATTTTAGATAGAAGATCTAGACTACAATTAAATATCATAGAGGTACTTACATACTTGAAGGACTATAGGAAGATTCAAGATTGGGTATCAAGATATCAATGCAATAAAGATCATTTGATGAGATAGAGTTGTTGTCGAATGCACATACGATGATAATGATCAACATTTGTACTACCATACTACATATATGGATTGATGGCTATTGGGATTTTGAATTATTTGTTTTTTTCAAATGAAACTATGATTGCTTTTAGATTGCTATTAGTTATACTTCGTCTTATATTATATATGACGTATCATATTATAAATTATTTTTTTATAAAATATTTTTAATTTTGAGTTGAGCGGACTGAATATCAATTAATTTTTTAATTATTGATTTGATTTTAATTCATTTTAATTTCTAATACAATGTAAATATGTAACAAACTTTTTAATTATATTATTTTGATATATAAATATAATATTTTGAATAATAATAAATCAAAAATTTTAAAATTTTAAAATTTTAACATAGTATTTAAGCAACTCATAACCAGCATAACCCAACATGACCCGGCACAACCTAGAATGGTAGTGCCCAACTTGGACCAAACGAGCTATGCCAAGCTAACTTATTTGGATACCATGCCATGCTAGCATGATCCAAGATCCATCTCATGTCATTCTTGGCACAACATGGTAGCTTGAATGGGCCACAACAAAATAGGCCGTGTCAGCATGACACGACCTATTTTACACCACTATGTGGAATGAAAACTAACGGAGTGATTAAATATAACATGAATTAAAATTTTGACTATTGGTGAGCTTATGGTTATTATCGTGATGGATGATGACATGTAAACCATAAAGCTCATTTGCACATATAATAGGAAAAAAATGACAGTCCTTCCAACTATGATGCATAAGACAAACCTATATGTTGAAACTTAAAATTTGAATATATTAATTATTATGAGTATGATGTTTATGAAGTTGAAAGTACTAATAATTTTATATTATAATTCATTGTACATATATTATAAAAACTAATTCTTGATTGAGCAGAATATTTTCTAGAATATTTTTTTTAAGAGTTTTACCTTTAGTATTAGAGTCACATCATTATCATGGAAGATTATGACAAATAATTTATGAAACATGTGTGACTATATTATAAGTCACAAGATAGTGAAATCTTATTTGAGTTGCTTTTACTCATATGGTTCTCACCAATAAAACTTGAAAGAAATTATAATTTAATTGTGTGTGTATTGTGCCCGTGCGTATAAAGATAATCATACAATCACTTATAAACTATGTTAGTTCTTGGTCTTTATGACACCTTAGGCTAGAGAACATGAATGTACATATAAAGAAACTCTAAGGAGAAGTTGATGAGTTGCAAAAAATGTATGAGCTTGTGAATGTCTTTTGAGGTGAGATTATATATCGCCTCTATGATAAAATAATAAAAAGAAAACTATGAGTGGATCATCGTTAAGAGGAGATCAATGGTGATACCTGCCTTGTATGTTGTTGGGAAAATTGTCAATACATAATAACCCAATCTTTATTTTATATCTAAACCCAATATAATTCAAATTATTTAAATCTGTATCACATAAATTAAGTGGACAAATCCTATAATGTAAGATTCATACCAAAATCCATAATCATCTTTTTTTACTAAAATTATATTATCTCATTGTAGTAACCAAGTTGCTAATATATTCCTGTGTGATCGATATTTGGACAAAAGTCATCTTTATTACTTGTATGACCCATACACTTGTAGATTGATGAAATATTCTCACCATTTTTAGCACCACATGTTTAGGTTCCAAATATAAATTATCACTATCATGACATATATAAGTATTTGTGTATTTCAGAGGGGAGTTGCTTGAGTTATGGCTTTCATGCTGCCATGATTTTTGTACTCCAGAGAATATTCAATGAGATAAAAAAACACAACCTCAAGTCAGCACTATGATTTATAGCTTAAAGAATCACATAGAACTCTTAAGCATAAAAGTAATACTTAGAGTTTTTTTAAAAAAAGTTAGAGACATGACTTCCATTTAAGGCATAAAAAACTATAGGCGACATGACTTCCAATCAAGGCATGCAAAACTATAGGTGACATGACTTGCAATTTAAAATTAGGGACAAATCCAAGGTGAACTTAAGGAAGAATTTGTTGGAATTAGATTTAGAGACTTAGATCATCATTAGGCTGAAACCCTCGATTCCATAAGATACCATTTAAAATATCTCACACAATATTTTCTCCGATGTCAAGCTAAATTTGGATATAAGGCTGGTTTGATGTATTCATATTATGATGAAGTGAATATATAATATTCATATTTGTGATAATATTATAGTTTAAATATTAATGAATATATATATTAATTAGAACTGCAATATATGATTTTTACTTTATCATAGGTTTATGCTTATTGGTCATGATAGAGGTGATAGATAAGTCATGGGACACACTCATGAGGTATGAAGTTGAAAGCACATACATATTCAAGACCAATCTATTGTGCATATTTTAGTTGAATTGACATTCAAATGATATGGAGCTTAAATGGAATATCTACCCCAGGAGTTCACCATAGTATGGAAGTCATATATTAGCTATGAGAAATGGTGATAGTTATGTCATAGGACACATGTAAATATGTCTCATATGATGGTGACAATATATTGAGTCAATTTATCTTATATGATTTTTATATGAAGATTTATGAGAAGATATATATTAATTGATAAAAATATGATATTTATGAAATTGAAAGTATAAATACATTTATTACTACATCATTTTGTATCATTAAGATATTATAAGTCAGAGAATAAAAATATATACTTAAAGCAGTCATCAAGGGTAGTTGACATATTTTCTAATAGAATTAGACATGTGAAAGACCTTGTTAGCAAAATGATTTGTAGATTAAGTTGCAAAACATCAAGGTCACAACTATGAGGAGATCATCATTGGTTGAAGAATTAAACATAATATTGCTCAAATACTAAAAAAAATATTATCATACAAAAGGAAGTGAGCCAGCCTATAATCTATGTTTCTTTCTAAAAATCAAAGTCTATCTACTCAACTCATGCAATAGTTAGTTCACTCTTGGTAAGTCAAATTACCTACACAATCTATGTGAGATCTAAATGTGGACTTGTATACAAAATTACTACTTATAAGATCTATATATTTGTAGAACTTTATTTGATGAAAATAATCACCCAATGAGCTTTTGTGACTACATCACAAGTGATAGTTTTGGCACAATAACAAAGTTGCAGCAATAATCAAAGCCTTGTTTTAATGAGATAAAAATATACTACCATACTTGTTTCTATATTTACTTTCTTCCTAAAGTACAATGGCCAAAAGTTTGTTAAAGACTAACTTTATCTTCATAGCACAATTGATCATATTTATAATGAGATGATCACATATTTATTTGAATCTGGTAGACTTTGGAGTAGAAGTTCAACATTTTATTTTATTTCTATGTTGTGATCCATAAATAATAGTTGAAAGAATAACATTTTTATAATATATGTGTTCCATCATTGAAGTAGATTCATATATTTTAAGGTTATGAAACTTTCTTTTCATTATTATTTTGTTATGTAGCGTCTTGACTTCTTGCATTTTTGTCATAGCATCTCACATTTCTTTCATTGATATGAGAGGCAAGAACTAAAAGGAGATACTAAATGTGACAATTGGGATTAAGCAAAAAGGGCTTCCTCATGACCCACCTTTTCAATCCAAATTCCAAACCCAGCTCATCTCATGATAAGTTGAGCTAAACAAAACCCAATTCAATTTGGTAGAAGTGCCAAGTGAAGCTAGTATGATATCATCAATATGATGATTTTGCATATTGATATCATGACCCAACATAGGCAAATGTGACCTTTCCAATTGATCGATCTCAATTGGGTCCATTGAGCAATAATGCAAGTTGGGTCAAGCTCTACTGACCCCTATCTTTGGCTTAGAAATACTCAACCCAACAATGCATGATGGCCTAATCTTACATTGAACCATTTAAAATTGCCTCCTCCATAACACATACAAGCAATAAAAGTGACTAGCGAGTCATCATTGTAAGTTGAGCTACTAAGCCTAATTCGACCCAACTACATCGGGTGACCTCACATAATGAGTCAAGGTCTACCCAACTCACCCTACATCCTAAAAATGGGACACACCCAACTTTACATGCAATTCCTATCTAAGTATGTTTGGCCCAAGTTCCATTTTTTTAGTATATTTTCCTTTTTAAAGATATTTGGGTCAACCCTAGCAAAGCAGCTCACTGCATCAATGAGGAGCTGAGTGCCAGAGAAGCAAAGTTGCTCAATTTTCATGAATATGCACTTATCCCAACCTAATGGCTCACCTTGAATTGACCTAGTTTCAGAACGGGCTTTCCTTTAATTGCCCACACTATTTCTAAAGAGATACATTTAGAAATAAGCACAATTTAAGAAGTTGCTATATAGAAATATATAATGATTGTTTATAAGTTATAAGTAAAATAAAGCACAATTTAATTCATACAATGCAAACATTGATTCACTAATTTATTTAGCAATAAGCATTATCACAATATTATTAAGCATGATAATAGAATGAATCACCACTAATCCATCAACTTAAAAATCACCACAATATTATTAAGCACTATCACATTATTATTAAGCATTAATACAAAGATCACTCGCGTGCTCTCTCTCTCTCTCTCTCCTCTATCCATGAAATCAGTTAGACAATAGAAAAGAAGTTGCTATATAAAAAATGAACACAAAAAATGCAGCAACAATTGAGGTTTTCACAGGCAACTTTCCATCATCATTTCTCCATGCCATTGCTTCATAGATTGGCCAACAATTTACTACAACACAACCTGAAAGAAGTATTTGCAGCAATGAACAATCCAAATTGTGCTGCTTAAAAGCCATAGCAAGACCCCATATGACTGAAGCCAAGTTGATGAGGGCAGCCATTACAAGCGGAACAATCATAGAAGAATGGATTCCAAAATCAAAAATCCCATGATCATATCTTTTAGTTTGTTCCTCATTGATCACCTTGCTGGTGATGTTGAAATCCAGCATTGAAAAGCCTAGTGAATTGAAAATGAACTCCGTCAATCCTAACAATAAGCATGAAAGTCCTCTCATCATCCAGATTCTTTGATCATTCCACCATTGACAAAATGTGCTACCCTCTAGCACAAATTCTACAAAATCTTGCCCATACGCGCCTATGAAAAGAAACAAATATAAAAGAAACCAAGGCTCTGACACCTGCACCACAATTTTAGTAGTATCATTTCCTTTATGTTGGATAAAAAACACTTGACATATCGTGAGTTTTCTACTGCATGGCATACATTCTCTGGTCTTTTAATTCTATCTCTTGTAACAAAGTAAGCAAAAAAAAAAATGAATTTTTATCTATTTCAAGCCTGAAATACCTTGTTTCATTAATATTTCTCGAACCTAAAGCTATATGGTACACATAAAATATTCAAAATACAATCAAGACATAAAAATAAAAAGTTCACAAGTTGAAGTCTCATGTCTTATCAAATGGTAGTTCTTATGATAGTGCTTTCTTGCTGGTAATTACTTGAAACATGCACAAGCTGATCGAAACACCACTATTATCAACACACACTACACACACACACACACACACACACATATTGTTGTATGCAAAATTGAATTTTTTTTAAAATAAAATTTACATTTTCATGTTTTTCCTCTCCTCCATCTCTCATCCCTTTCTCTATGTAAGCCCTAATCAGTAAATTTTACATGGTGTAAGAGGGGGTTCTCTGATGAAGGGGTGATGATAACACCTATGAACAATGCATATTTTGAGTTTATTCTTAGCTTTTGAGGTCGTCGTATTTTTAGGTACAAAAAGATGTTTTTTTGACAATGTGATAGCAACAATATAGAAATATCGCTGACAATATATTATAGAATCTTATGTTTTTTTGTACTTTAGTATAAAAAAAAACATCAATTATTAAAGGAAAAACTACAATTGTTATAAAGAAACCCACATTTTCTTTGTATAAAAGAAATAATACTTCAACAGATTTTCTATTTCAAGTGTTTCTTATTTGGGTAAAAGTGTGTATTGTGGTGAGATAAAAAATGACTAAAATTAATATGAGACGACCATTTGGGGAAATCCAAAGAAAAATGAGGGTAGACACATTTTCTCTTTGGGCAACGTCGATAAGGATTTAGTTTGTGGCCTAAGGGTACATAGATCACTTATTGAAAAATTCATCTCAAACTGAGACTAAGATTGATACATGGATGCAAATTGATGCACAATCACTACAATAATTGTGACAATTGATTGATTCAGTATATAGAGTAAATTTGACTCTAACGATACTTAAAAGAGAATTTGTTATATGATTACTTCAATGTATTCTTCATGAATATTACATCTATATGATATTATTTCTTAGTTGTGGATGTACAGAATGATTGACTAAGATGAGACGACTCATTATGAAACTTATATATAACTGTTGATGCACAAATCTTTGAACATGATGATGATGATGACCCACTTGTGACTTAAACACATATGTAAGAGCAAATTATTGGTGTGGTACCCATATTGACAAATCAGATGATATTGAGGAGACTTAACATGCATGTTTATAGCATTCTTTACATATATTCATTAATAGTTTGATATACTAGCTAGTTTCTTGACATAGATTATTGGGTAAAAGAAGCTTCCATCTCTCCCAGAGATTTATCAGAGAGTGACTAAAATAATGACCTATTTATAAAGTCACAAGCAATAAATTTTATCATAACTTATCAATAAGTACTAGTATATAAATGTCATGACATTAGAAATATCATGACTTTTCATTTACTTAACTATCACTCAATTATTTCCACTAAGTCCATCAATTATACCCAATTTATGGAAGATTCCACTATTATTCATTAAAATCCATCAAGAATATACATTTGTGAAATACTCACTTTTAAAGCATACTTTCATACAAATAAATAATGAAAAATACCAAAAATACTCACAAAAACTTAGTACTTTGAGTGTCAAACATACATATATTGACTAATTAGGTGACATTGAATAGATTTAGAGAGCAACTTTGTAGCTTTCTTTATATATAATCATTAATAGATCAATAAACTAGATTGATAACATATATTATTGTAGTGAAGACACTTTCATATCTCCTAGAGGTTTATCATGGAGTGACTTGAATGGCTATAACTATACCAAGATCATATGGAATTAGTATGATTAGTTATAGTACTACACATCTTTGTCACACAATAGTGATTTTAGAGTTGTGAGACCTATAATCGATAGAACAAGAGACATTAAGGTAGTTGTAACGTATTCTTTATGTGTAAAGTTAGGACTTGCTTGAGAAATGTGCTGGACATTGCATCCTTGATTATGATAAACTTTTCAAGGTGTGAATGCTATACAACAAACCAATAGACCTACTCAAGTTGATTCTTCTATAACCACGTCCAAAGTAGTGATACTTTTTAAGATAAGTACTCTATAATTTGTTTTTTGTGGTCACTTGATTAGGTGCATCTACATCCATTGTTCTTTGAGCTCACCATCTCACCCCAAATAGTTGGGTAGCAGATCTAGGATCTAATACTCATGATATAGGTATTTATATTATTTTCACTTATTTTGTAAAGTCTAAATGCTCTGATATTGGGTGTGACTAATGATACTATTGTATTGGTAAGGGGGGCATGGTTAATGTCAATGTTGTCACTTTCTTTTTCCGTGTATTTTACATGTTCCAAAGTTTTGTTATAATCATTTTTCTATCAGTTACTTTATGAAGCAACAAGATTATGACATTGGCTTCGCTTCTTCAACTTTTTTTATAAAAAATTGTCGGACCAAATAGTTGACTTCTCTGAGAATTGAGCAGGATGGATTGTTAAAGTTCTTCTCGACTCAAACGATCCCTTCTAAATATCTATCTAGTCTTGATTCATTAATGATTTACTCTCAATAATGAAATTTTTCGTTGAAGAAGCTAAAAATTATAGAATCAAGCATAAAATAGCAACATCTATTGGTTGTTAGACATATCAATTATAAAAGTATACTATAGATACATATCTGTTATATTAGAAGGGTACTAGAGGGGCTCATTCTATTTGATTCACTCGAATATTTTTTGGATCATATGAATGATCACATTTGATAGCTTGAGATATTTTATTATATTTAATATTGATTAGACTCAATTTACATGCTTATCAATATTTAAAAAAAATCTTAATTATATTTCCATTTTTTGTGAAATGTTTTGAAAAAATAAAAACTCAATTTGAATGTGAAATTAAGAAGTTGAAAAATGATAATGCAATATAATGCATTTCTCATTAATTTTCTTATTTATTCTAGGAGAATATGATAGTTCATCAAATGTCTTATAATGGGATTCTTGCACAGAATGAGATAGCTAAGAGGAAGAAGTAAAAATAACTATAACTTTCTAAACTACTAAAAGTCATCTTTAATACCAAACTAGTATCTATACCCAAAAGAGAGACTCTTTCACCTTCCACCCAAGTTTTCTAGGTGTATTTATTTTTGTTAAGGATCTCTCTCAAGGCAGAGAGAAGATGGTCACACATATTATCAAGCATGCCTTGATTAGGTTCTCTTGTATTGAAAAGGGATATAAGTATTATTCACAAGAGAATTGGAGGGTTTTTATGAGTGCAAATGTCATGCTCTCCAAGAATAAGTAATTCTTTAAGGGATCAATTCATGAGAACATACTTTCAAACACTATAGTAATAGGCTAATTTCTATGTCCAATTATTATTCCCCATGGAGTAATGGCTAACCTGAGACATATGCCCACACCAGATATGACTAGCACAACTTATTTTGAAAAGAACAATAACACCTTTCTTAGGATTCTACACTTAAGAGAGGCACCTTGCATGTGTGTGCCACTAGTCATGATGTATGAGCCTATGAAAGAGATGAAGACGAGGGTTGAGAATTTATGATCTCAATATAAGGATATATGTATACTAAATGGATGTGTCTATACAATCAATTCTAAATGAGACTTTTGTAGTATGAGCTATTTAAACTTAGAGTAATAACTTGGACATTCCAATTGCATTATAGAAGAAATGAAAAATATGTTCTAATTAATATTCTTTATTTCAAGTACTTTCTTATTATTATTTTAGTACCATATACTCTAGTTTATTATCATTAATTGATAGTTATAAGATCTCATATACTCTTTTCAAAACACTTAGCCATCCAGGATGGTGATATGTTGTATTTAAAGAAATGAGTGCAATCACATCAAATTATAAATAAGATTTCATCCTAAAACCAATAGATAAACTGATAGTGTGATATAGATGGATGTATACGATGAAGAAGAAATTCCAAAGAATGGTTAATCAAATTGACTCAAGAATAGGTTGGTAGCAAAAGATTTTACACATACTTATGGTATTGGCTATTAGTATACTTTTTCTTCTATGATTTAAATTATTATTAGTGTGTTACTTTTTATTACAATATCACATAGGTGAATTATGTAAAACTAAATGTAATGAATGTGTTTTTTCATAGTTATCTAAAGGAAGAAGTGTTCATATAGCAACTACCAAGGTTCACTATTTATAGGAGCATATGCATGATTGAAGATTAGGAAGGATAATGATACGTCTGAGTCACTACTTTGAGATGTAATCACTGGTGGCACTCTTCGAGCGGCTATTAGCTCCTAGTTTTCCGACAAGAAGAAGATGAAATAAGAGCAAAAGCAAAAAAAAATTGAGGAAAAAGAAAAGAGAGAGGAACAGAGGAAGAAAGAAACAATTTAGAGACGAGAAAGTGATTGAATATTTCATGCTCCTTTCTACACACTTTACCAACCCCTTAAAAAGGGCTCCAAACAGATTTTGAATCCACTGAGAAAAAAAACCAAAAACTGACCCAAGTAATAATAAAAAAAATAGCAGGGGATAATTAAAAATTAGGTAAAGTGGTCCCACCTCTAAGCCACATAATCCTTCATCCAAAATGGGGGATTCCTCGCACGGCTTGGGCCAAACATGTATGGATCTTGGGTTTGTGGAGGAGGATCTTGTATCTCTATATTAGGCTGCCTTTACCGCTGTATTGTTTCTAGGGACTCTTGCTGCAATGAGATGAGAAATAATGTATCATTCCCCACTCCTTGAAAAACATCCTTGTCCTCAAGATTGAAGGTTGGGTATAACTAGCAAAAAGCTTCAACATCTTCCAAGTTGAATGTTTTGGGGAATAATCTGTCCATTGGATGAGAAGTTGGTGAACTTCCTAGTTATGTTGAAGAATGATGTGAGATACACACATTGCAACCGAAGATAGTAAATGTCAATTGTCCACAATATGCGGAGGTAAGGGAAGAATTCCCTCCGGAATAGGTTCTTGATATGGTCTGAGATTGGAGATGTGGAATACCGGGTGAGTTTTACATCCCAGAGGAAGATCCAATCTATAACCAACAGCCCCAAGTCGCTCCAACACTATGAATGGACCATAATAATGCTTTGCAAGTTTGTGAGATAATCATGTAGCCAAAGTGATTTCTCAATAAGGTTGGAGATGAATCAAAACCAAGGATCTGACTTCCAGTTGAAAATCATGATGATGAGCATTAGCTTGTTGTGACATATGGTGTTGAGCATGTTGTAAATGACCACGTAAGGATCATAATAAGAAATCTCTTTTAGTTAGTGTCTCATCCAAGGCTTGGATAGATGTAGAACTAGGGACATATGCTGGTATAGTAGGAGGTTTACGACCAAAAAGAGCCTCGAATGGTGACATCCATATACTACTATGATAACTGGAATTATGACAAAACTGAGCTCAAGCCAATAGAAAGACCCAAGCTTGGGGGTTGTCTTGAGTAAAAGCGCAAAGATAT
This sequence comes from Sapria himalayana, assembly GCA_029783825.1. Lineage (NCBI taxonomy): Eukaryota > Viridiplantae > Streptophyta > Magnoliopsida > Malpighiales > Rafflesiaceae > Sapria > Sapria himalayana. The sequence continues at coordinate 1,639,555 of JAREIK010013092.1, read as the reverse complement.
TGCTCCAACCCCCTATTAACAACTTCAGATTGGCCCTCTATTTGTGGGTGGTATGTTGTGTTGTGATGGAGCGAAGTGCCACTGGGTTCAAAAAGTCTGGTCCATAAAGAAATGAGAGATAGGATCCCGATTGGAAATAATAGAGCTTGGAGATCCATGTAATCTAATCACCATGTTTGTGAATAGCTCAGCAATTTTCCAAGCTGTAAATTGAGTTGGTAAGGCTCCAAAATGAGCAGATTTTGTGAGGCGATCCACTACCACTAAGATCATTGTGAAGCCTCAAGATGATGGTAGTCACGCAATAAAATACATAGTTAATTCGTCCCATACCAAGGAGAGAATCGATAATATTGTAGGCACAGTCAGATAAAAGCATATTTAGATTCTAGTTTGGCTCTCATAATTACATAGAGGACATTCACCATAAGTTTTTGTGTTTTTATGCAAGTAATCTCATCTTGTAGAAGAGCTAGAAGTGGAAAGTTGTTTTGAGATCTAATACATGGATAGAATGTAGGGCTATGACATTATCTACGTGTGAGTTCTAGTAGATCAATTACTTCTTAGAGGAGCTTTGCCAACCAATTTAGAGATTGATGACACTTTATTATGACAATTAGGTAGCTCAACAAATTGCTACCAACTCAATATTTCATGAATGAATGAATGAATTATATTGAAATTGATTATTACTTTATTCTAGATAAGTAACAAGATGCTTTGACCGCTACCATCCTTTTACCTACTAGTGATACAAGTTTATACATCTTCATTATATCTTTTAGATGACAATAAATTATGAGCTAGCTGCGTTAAGTTTCATTTTATTTTATGTTGTTCTATTTCCTTTTTCATTATTTGGGAGCACTCAACGTTTGGGTTACTCCAAATCAAATATAAATAATATATATATATATATATATATATATATCTGTGTGTGTGTGTGTGATATTTGTTGAATTCAAACAAAACATTTCTTTTTCATTTTCTCTCTCCCCCCTCTCTTATTTATTTTCCATGCAAACCCAAATCAATCTGTTTCTACTCTTAGTTTTCTTTTGGTCCATATTAGAAACAAAAATACACTAGTTTGAGCAAGTATTAGGTAGCATTAATTGCAAAAAAAAAGTGCTCACATTCAATTTTTTGTATTATTTTTATTAATTAAATAAATTATTTAATTAATACACACACACATATCATGATATTAATAAAAGAGATTAAGAGTAGCTAGTGAGTCTCATGATCACTATTTATCTCTTAAAAAGAAAAAATAGATAATTACTTCCAAACTTAATACAAAGTCTAAGAATAAAAAGCATGAGTCTCACGATCACTATTTATAGCTAGTGAGTAAATATCAAAATGACCAAACTTAGAAGAAAAAGAGTTGAGACATCTTTAATACTTTCATAAAAATATCAGTTGATGATATACTATTGCAACATAGGTTGTAGTATTATTCTCATACTAAATCTTCTCCCTAAGAAAGAAATAATTTACATCTTTGTATTTCATTTGCTCATGAAAAACAAAATTAAAAACTATAAATGATCATTTTATTATCACAAAGAGTAATAGAAGTAAAATGATATATGATCTCCTTGAGAAGGTGTATGATCCAAACTATCGCCATCACTTAAAAGTTCTATATTGGCTATACATCTCAAAATAATTATTTATCTCTTGTTTTTCTAAAAGACAAGATTACTTCAAAAGTATAAAAACCTATATTTGATGTCTTCTTTGTTCAAGCATGTGCCAAGCTAGACTTTAAATATCTAACTAATTGTAGGAGGTCTTGATTTCTAAAATAAATTTCAAGGCTGAGAGATTTATTCACATACATAAATGTGTGAATAGTTATATGTAGATGAACATAATATGGAGAATCTAAGAAATAACTAATTATATTGATTACATAATATATATCTAGTCCTAGTCTTGTGATCGATATATAATTAATATTTTCTATAATTCATTTATTTGTAATAGAAATAACTGCACGTCTCAAATAAGAAAAGAAATTAATATTTGACTCCAAAGTAATTTCTACTAGATCACAACCCAGAAGTCCAACTTATACAAAAATATCAAGTACATATCACTTTTGTGATAATCTATCATCTCTACTAAAATAAGCCATTTATATCCTAATAAAGTAAAAAGCCTCAAGGGATCTTTTATTTAGAATTATGACTGAAAGTACTTCTTAAATATAATAATTATCAACTCATATTCCATAATATGGATGACATCCACATACACAATTATCGAAAACAATCTATCATTTGAGCTAATTTGAAAAAATAAAGAGAAATTTATAACAAACCTCTATAATCCAAAAGAAGTGATTATAGTAAAAACCATGCAAACTAAGCCCTCAGTTATTATTTTTGGATATACAATATCTTCCAAAATCTAAAAAATAACTCTTATTTATAGCTCAAAATTTAGGTGACTGCTTCATATACACCCCCTCTTCAAGATCAAACTAAAGCAAGATATTCTTCACTTATAACTAGTGTAATATTCATATCTAAGATGTCATAATGATATAAGAATTCATATTGAGTCCATCTTAACCACTAGAAAAAAGTTATTTTGATAATCCATAAATATCTAAGTGAACTCCCTCATAACAAGTCTCTCCTTATAGTGATATACTTACCCATCTGAATCAATCTTCATAATAAATACCTATCTGCAAACAACAATAAATTTTTCTAAAAGTTGAGGTACTAGTACTCATGTCTTATTGGAGTTAATGATATTTATATTTTCCAATATGGTATGATATTATCCTAGATGAGATAATATCTAAGAAAGATATTTTGGGTATCCTAATACTATTAAGAGAAAAATTAAAATGGATAAAAAAAATGAAGACATGATTATGACAATAATTGTGAAATAAAATATTCAATACAACTCAATGGTTTCTTCTAGAGAATAATCAGAGGATCGAGAATAGAAGAGTCAACTATTGGATCTTTTGGCTTTTTGGAAGCGTATCCACTATATTGAATATGCTATGTATATCTTATTCTCCTAGTATATAGTTGTTTGGTACTCAAAGTATAAAGTTTTTTGTAGGGATTTTAGTTATTTTTATGATGTATTTGTATTGAAAATGTAGTTTAAAAGAAAGAATTTCACTAAAATGTATTTTTGATTAATTAATATAACTGATAATAGAATCAACCATACATTAGGTAAAAATGATGGACTTGGTTAAAATTAGAAAAGGAGGGAAGATGAGCAAAGAAAAAGTCTTGATATTTCCTATGTCATCTTATTTGTATACTAGTATGTGCCTAGTGAGAAGTCATGGTAATCTTTGTTAGTCATAACTCTACAAATAAGTTTTAGCTTCCTTTGCATGACATGACTTCACCCACCTGATTGTCGTATCATCCCACTATGTAATATATTCTTCATGACCATGACTTTATTTTGGACTCATGACCACTTTTGTTCTATATATAATTTTGATCATGATATTATTTTCATATTGAAACCAAGTGTAAATTTGGTATGTAAAGTCATGATTTTCTAGCATCATGACACATTTTTTACAAAACTAAAATCACATAATACAAGATAATTTTATATCACAACATTATTTGTCAGCATTGTGCCCCAAAGAGGAATTTCTCTGTTGTAATGTCTTTTGATGCCATAACTTTGTGCTCAAGTCAAAAATTTCTTTAGTCAGGATATATTTTTCCCCATGACTTTGTACTTTAGAGAGAAATTATATTAGTCATGACATAGTTTTCACCTTGACTTTGTACTTAAAGAAAATTTTTCTTTGTTGTGGCATCTTTTACCATTATAATTTTGTTCTCTCTATAATATTTAAGATTACTCAATGTCATGGCCTCAACACAATATCACAACATCAAATTCATTAAGCTATTATAGTAGATTATGGGATCCAAAGATATAAAATATAGAAGTAACGACAAAAAATGAGGGAGATGAGAAAAAAAAAGGAGAAAAAAGAAAACACAAGACAGTCCAATGTCACACCAAGACACACTACCTCCCTTAATTAGAAAGAGAAGTTTAGGCCAAATGCACAGCAAAATATATTGGAATTGGGTCTGCACCCTAGATCCTAATGATGGTTGTCATTGAGAATGTCAGTTCAACAAGATGATCTAGTCTTCTTTCATCAAATCTTTCCTATATTTGGCTAATTAGTGATCTATGATTAGTTTATGTAATTATGCATGATGAATATGGTTGTGTAATGAAAAATTATGGATTTGCTATTTTTGAATGTTGATGGATAATTGTTTGTAAGAATAAAGATTTAGGATTTTACTATCTAATAGGTTTATGTGTATTGGTTGTGATGGGCGATGATATGCAAACAATGGGTAACATGCACGAGGCCACCATCGATAGGAACCAATAGCCCTCTGATTTCTTCATCATGTGTTTGATTTATGTGAAAATCTCAAATATATGTAAGTTTAATTAATATGAGAATAATACTAATGCAGCCGCAAGCACAAATAACATTATGACTATTTCATTCTGTATCTTTTAAAAGGACTGACTCTCTGATAATTGTGGGCATTATTTAGAAGATCTAACCTTGGGTTTCATTATAACTTAAGATCATTGTGTTAGTAAAGATACACAATTATAGATATGTCATAAGGTATATGTAAGGTGATATATTTGTAAGTTAGTAATAGTCCTCTGATTATTTTCCTCTTGTAAAACTGAAATGATATTAAGGATATATATGTTGATCAATGTGAGTATGACACTCACAAAACTAAAACTACAAATATAATTATTATCATATCATTTCATTTATTTCATGATAGTTGAGGTCATAGAATAGAAATGTATACTAGAAACAATCATCAAGAATAATTAATATTTTACCTAAAGGGAGTAGAAATATAAATAGCCTATAAATAGAATAAGGATTGTTTTGGTGAGTAAATACTAAAGGCATAACTATGCTTATTCTAAAAAAAATATAGTGAGAAAAGACAAGAGTAAATTAAGTTGAAGAGATAATTTATGGTTAAGGTTGCAGTTCCAAAAAAAAATATTTTAAAATACTTCTATCAAAGAAGAATAACTAAATCATATCAATAAAATTTCTATTCTTATTTTCTAGAATCATATTATATGTAGGTGTGCCAGCACATAAAATCTAGTATATTATCTTATGATTAGTACTATAAGTATTAAAGCTGAACATATATTATGATATATTTTCACTCCTAATAATTTAAAATTTTATTAAATTGATTTTTATTATTTTATGAAATAATAAAAAATAAAAAATATTTTTGATCTATAATAAAAAAGAATCAATCAGATAAAATAGATACAATAATCAATAAATATGAGAAAGTATCCAAATTAATCTCAAATCTCATCTCTACTAATTCCCAAAATATCCAAGTATATCAAATTGAATAGATCCTTACTCACACAAATGGGATAATAATGATATGAAATTCTAGTGAGTTTTCCTACATGATATGCCTCATATTCTAGGATAGAGACATCACTAACATTGGGATCCAATATTCTCAAATTTTCTATAAATGAGTGAACATGTCAAGAATGAATAAGTAATTATTTAATTGTATTCAAACAAAAAGTGGGATACCTAATATCAGAATTTAGAACATGCAGTCTACATTACTCAATCCCAAAAAGACTCTTCCTATAAGTCTTCTAATCCTGCAAAACAATATCAATAAAATAAAAAATAAAATCATATTTAAGTTCTTATAAAAAGCAATTCATAGAAAGAAAATTAATTGGACACCCATTAATAAAAAAAAACACTTAGAGAAATAAAAGTTCAATGTTATAATAACTAAAGATTTTTATTATTTTATCAATCATTATTATAACATTTAAAAAAAATAACAAGGAATAATTACTTATGATGTGATTATTTGCACTTGCGTCAATAACACAAAAGAATGAAGTAGAAAAATAACTCTAAGAAATTAATGATAACTACAGGATGTGAAATATTTATTACTGCCTATTGGAGAAGTTTTGCATATTCCTCTCTTTAATGTCATGGCGGAGAAACTCATTGAGGACACTTAAATGACTTTGATAGTTGATATGTCTCTCTTAGTACCTTGTAGTGCTCTTGACTATAGCTTTGTAAATAACTACTATTACTACTCTTTAAAACATATTTTATTCTTATAATATCTATAGTATAGAAAGAAACTATTATTTCTATATGTGGGCATCATGATACACATCAATATTCACTCGATCGATACCAACAATATGTTGGTGCCATATACAATCAAAAAACTATATATATCTATATATATATTTATATCTATATCTTTGGCACCACACACACTAAGCTCATTATCACACTTTGCTATGGTTTTTTGGGAGTATCAAAAATTGTCATCAATTGACATATATCCATATTCTCATTGGGTAATCATATATAGTCTAACATAGTTCTACATGTATATAGGTCAAACAAGTAATAAAATAGACATAAGTCTAGATATAGATTTTTAAGAGATTGTGTAGGTAGTTCGATCAACCAAAAGTGAGCTAATAGTTTTTTGAGTTTTGTAAATAAACTTAAGTATTCAGAAGGATACTTAGACTCTAGGGTTGGCTCACATCTATTTGTATAATTATATTTCCTTAGTATTTGGTAAATATTATGTTCAATTATCAGATTAATAATAGATTAATATGATAATTCCTTAGTGTATACTTGGTATACAAGATGGTTGTTATCATTTACTATTACTACCAAAGATGATCTCCACATAGTAATCAATTTTAAGTCTAAGATCTAATTTCCTAAATTATGTGATGTTAATTTGTTTAATATATCTTATGCTAGAAATAAAATGAAGGTTGAGATGTTGTGCAATGACCCTTGCCCTATCAGCATACAAAGTAGTTCACCATTGAGCCCTTCCCAATAATTATCTCTCCCAATAATGATTATATCATAGTTTTTCCTTTGGTACATCTCCAATGACATAATATTTAATAATCTCTATGGGAGGGTTATTCACAATCTTATATATCTAGACAACTTCATAAATTATCATTCATAATTATTTCATATGCACACTCTTATTTACTGGCATTCATTGTCTTAAAGACTAATGATTGTCATAGTTTGTAAGTATTTATACTTTTGGCTTCATAAGCATCATACTCACACAATTAACATATGTCTCCTTCAATTTTTACCATTAATAATCATATGAGTAAAAGCAATGAATGTTATCACCTTGCAAGTCACCACATACTCATGCATGTCCTAAGGAATAACTATTAGCATCCTCCTCGTTGATGAAGTAAGTCTCATGCTAAAGGTAATTTTCTTGAGAAAATACTTCATATAATATCCATCTCAATTAAGAACCAATCCTTCTAAGTTGATAATGGAGTGATGTGTGAAAGTGTTTCTACTTTTGACTTCATAAGTATCATACTTAAAATAATTAATATACTCAAACATTGGAGTTTGACATATAGGTTTATTTCATGCATTATAATTGGAAGGGCTGCCACAACCTTCCTATCATATACATGAGTGAATCTCATGACTTACCTATCACCATCCACCATATGTCATACACCCCTTGCTTGCTTATGGAGGCCCTAGGAAGTGTGAACTTCACTCTTAGAATTTGTAGTTGCCATGAATTTTTCTTATTTCATAAGAGGGAAGGAGAAGAAGTAATATATTTGAAAATTCTATAATTTTCCCTTTTATTCTTGAGAGGTCTTGCATTGATCTAAGTAAAAAGTCATCACTTTCCAATAGGAGTTGTGACTTTGGCTTCCATCTTTTCATCTTGAGGTCATGACTTTAGAACATGGCTATGTCAATATTTTACATCTTGATCTTTCTATCACACAAGGTCATGACACTAGCAATGAATATGACTTGGGTCTAATCTCTCTATTATTAAAAGTCATTGTGTTGTGAAATGATCATGACTTTGTGCATTCATTATTTGTAGTCAATAAATGGTCACGGTGTTGTAGAGTGACCATGGGGATGCAATGACTTTTAACATTACTATTTTCCATGAAAACTATGTGGATACTATGATATTAATTATTCATTCTTCTTGATAAATATATGGTCATGACATTGTGAAGTAATTGTGGTGCTTGCACTTAGATTGCACGTCCAACTCGTGGCTATGCCTTTCTTTTAGAAAAATAATTGTGACCTTAGAAATAGTCGTACTCAATTAATATCTTCAGTAATATATAGTGACTCAAAAGTTATAGCTTTAAATAATTGTCACAGCTTTAGCCTAAGTACTTGTAGCTCTTTATTTTTTTTATAACTCAAAAGTCACGACTTTATGAAAAATTAAAACCTTGACTTGAAACTATGAAGCCATATAAAAATAAAGTCATGATTATATACTTGGTTGCTATGATATATAAAAAATTAATGCTGTAGTAAATTTTTATGAGATAGGTATGGTTTTAACTATGATAATATTATAGTTATTAAAAAAGTATTGCATTGTGGAAAAATTCTACTAACGAGAGGGTATGATCGTGGCATAAGATTTTGTCATGATAATTTTATAAAGTTTTGACCGATAATAGATGTTGAAATTATAAAGAACATATAAACTCACATCATCCGCTGAACACCTCTAAAAACTCAATAAATTCTATATGTATTCATCAAAGTTTTTCAAAAAACCAAAAAATATGAAATCAATACAAAATAACCTCAGTTCCACACATATACATTATTCTCAACTACCAAAATATACTAGAATATTGGACATTTTAAACATCGAACACACATCTACTTTTTAGGAAATGCATCAACTGTCATTGATGATTGATTTGGATTTGTACTTCTATGTTCTGACCCTTAATATCTTATATATGTGAAATGATGTGATAATAAATATATTTATGTTTTCAGCTTCATAAGTGTCACATTCATGATAATTAATATATATCTTCTCTTAAATCATACCAATGAAAATAATATACGAAAAATTGACTGGTAGAGCAATCAATCTATCACCACCATGACACCATATGAAGCATCTCTTCTTGTATGTGTCCTATGACTTACCTGTCACCATCTATAATGACCAAAATTTAACTCAAATAGTATAGTAAAACTCTTAAGTTAGACATTCTACTTAACCTAGACATCATTCAAGGTTAGTTCTTCTAGAATATCCATAATAGATTGGTCATGAGTGTATTCATGTGTTCAACTTTATAAGTATCATTCTTGTAATGATTAAATTTGTCTCAATTTTGGATTCTTCCAAATATGGTTATTACACTCTTTAGATTAGATGGGTTGACACTTCCTTCTTACTACATCACATGAGTGTGTCTCATAACAAACCTATCACTATTTATCATAATCAACACATAAACCTATGAAATAATAAAAATCATAAATTTCAGTTCTAATTACCACCTATTTACATCAACATCAAAACCACAATATTGACAAAAATATAACCATATAAAATTATATATTCATCATACATAAAATAATAACAACCCTAGTTCTTTATTTATTCTAATATTGAGGAAGAATTTTCACAAGATATTTGGAGAGGTATCTTCTAGAATTGAGAATTATTAATAAAAACCCAAGTGATAATTTAAATTTCAAACATAAACCCAACCAAATATTCTTTGTATTTGCTTTGATTTTGCCCCTAATTAGGGGTTAGAATTGTGCCTCTTAGGGTTTGTGGTTGCTTTTGGTTCGAAATCATATTCTACTCTTTTTCTTTTCAAAAATCTTTTAAGTGTTGCTCATATACTTTGAGAATTTGTGTAATAATTTAAGCTAGGAGTCATAGTGTTGTCTTGAGATTATGACTTTTTGGTCATGTCAGATCTTCTCTGGAGTAGCAAAGTTACAATAGCAATGAATGTAATGACTTAAGTAACTCCCCTTTGGAGCATGATGTCATGGTACCAACAATATCATGATTGAGATAAATTCTTTTTGGAACTAAATATCACAACTCTATGAATTGTCATAACTGATGTTTCCTATTTGTAGTAAAATATTATAGTTTTAAAAATAATTATGACTAATATATCTACTCTCAATAATATAATATTGTGGCATTGAGATGAATATGACTTTGGTATTTTTTTCATTGGAGCACAAACTCACAATATTAAGAATAACCATAATTGATGTTTTTTCTTTGCAATAAAGTATTGTAGTTTTAATAATAGTCGTGATTGCTTTATCTATTCTTAATAATATAATGTTATGGCATTGAGAATGGTTGTGACTTTGATATTTTCTCTTTGGAGCAGAAACTCATATTATTGGAAATTGTCATGACAAAAGTAAAATACTCTCAAAAATAAAATATCATAGTAGAAAATAATATCACAACTCAAAATACTGTCTTTTGGTTTTGTATTGAATAAGTTGTGACTCTGAAAATTATTATGACTACTTATATTAGTAGAGTACTTGGCTAAAATGATGTAAAAATAATATCATGGTCATTATATATTTTTGAGATAGTGTGACATTGATTCCAAGAAAATATTATGGTCATAGAGACTATGTTGCAAAATGAAAATATTATGATAATTCACTAGTAAAATCATAGCATACAAAAATTATTATAACCAGTTTGTATAGTTATGAGCAAGAAAAGAAGATATAACTACTCAGTAAGATCTGGATGGTATACCAAAATCATGACATAGTAAATGTCATGACTTTATATCACTTATCTCTTTTAAGTTCACTCCACCAAATTAATCAATTTCATTCCAAAACAATTATTATTTTAAAAGCATTCATCAAATTTTATAAAAATCGACATTTAGTAAAATATCCCTAATAAACATTCAAATAAGTATTATTACAACAACAAATACACATCAAATCACCTAAAATATTTGGTACATGAAGTTTTAAACATACTTCAAAGATATACACACCACCCATGACAATTGATACACTACCACACACCTTGCAAATACACCATTGCACACACAATCACACATTGTACATTATATGAGCACACATAAATTATTCATATTACCCTACATCTTGTGAAAAACACCACTTCACATCACACACATAATGTGTGCCTCAATATTTTTAGGGTTTGCATGTTTTATCCCTCTTTTACAATTGCATTATTGAGCATGCAAAAACTCTTATTTTTCATAGTGGTCACTATTTTTTAGGGATTTCGACTCGCCATTCTAGCTAGCCAATCTCCTAGGTGTGCTTCCACTATGTATCTTCATTGTGTGCGCCTCTACAAACATTGCACAATGCATGCCACAACTATATAATTATAGTTTACAAAACCCTAATTTCTGTGAAGAACAACTATGTCTTGTACAATGTAGAAAAGCAACAAACAACAAATATATAAAACTCAACATATAAATAAAATACACAAGTGACTACAAGTGGTCTCTAACTTGTAATGAAATAGTCCACTTCTCATCCAAAGAGTACAAAGACAAAAAGTAAAGGAAATAAATGTAAAATATAATATATTTGTTATAAGTGAACCCACTATTATTATTTCTAATATTCATTATTTTTTAAGAGTTGTTTCCAATTCATGACAAAAAGCATCAAAACATCCCACAAACTTGTTTACTTTTATAAGGATGAACTCAAAGTTGTAGTTCACACCATGAAGACTTGAGTTTGATTCTTGCCGCTAAATTGACAACATCAATCGCTTCAATCAAGCTAGAGGTGTTGGCTAGCAGAAAGACTCAAATCCATCAAGATTTAATTAGATAAGATTTAGTCATGTGACTTTTGAAACAAAAAAAAAAAAAAACTACAAGGATTATTATTTCTACGTAGTGTTCCTCGTTGTTGATAATTTATGTTTGATGGTGTTGTTCATGATTAAAGTTAATGCTAAAAATTGAGTTGAAAATAAGAGGTAAATCACCAAGTAGTATTTTTTTTTTTTAAATAAAATATATTGATAAAAATTTCTATCGAAAAAACAAGAATTTTAAAACAAAAAAAGTATTAGTTAATTAAATAATAAAGAAATGAAATCTTCGAGATGAGTATCATAGGATGGTGGTTCAAAATAATAGTTAAAATATTCATTTTTATAGTTCACATTTAACATCGAACGTGAACATTATCAATCATAATTTCAGCTGGAAAAAAAATCAATCTTTAATTGATGTTCATTGTAAACAAAAAAGCTATACCCGTGGAAAAATGAATACGCCATTGAGAAGAGCAACCTGAGGGATGAATGCATAAATGGAAATTGGGATGGCAAAAAGTGGCCAAAATGCATATTGTGCATATGCCAAGCTCATGAGAAGTCCCATATGTTTGATGCCGTAAGTTATTGGGCAGTATTTTGAGAAACCCACCTCGAGCACACCAACAGCCCACCTCTTTTGCTGATTCAATAGGTCCATTAAGTTGTTTGGTGCATCCCCAAGAAAGGCAGATCTAGTCGGATTGCAAAATATAGCCCTCCATCCTTCACAATGTAATCGATAACCCGTATAAAAATCCTCAACCAATGAACCATAACTAAAGCCCACCTGCATGATTCATATACACGTCTCAGTAAGTCTAGTATACATCTCTTCTGTTTGGTTGAGTTGAATAATAATTGTCAAATTTTAATATATTGTTGTTTGTTATAAATTGAGTTGGACGAACTAATCCCTATAAATTAACTTAAAGAGAGAGGGAATTCAGACCATATATAAATTCTAAAATTACTCAAGAGTTTTTTAATGTGTGACATTTTAACATATCCTTCTCCTGCCCAAGATTGGACAATTAAAGCATAAATCTATGTGTGGCTCATATTCACTCTAATACATGTTAGAATTAGACTTAAGGCTTAGGATGAACTCATCTCTATGGGCTAACTAACTTAAATGGAGAGCAAATATAAATCACATATAAATATCACAATTACTTTAAATTTTTCCAATGTGTAACATTTTAAAATTGTTTAATTGTATTCACAAAATCGATATGAATACAATTATTTGTCAAAAAATTGACAATAACGACACACAATAAACATTATTTGTGATAAATTTGACAATAATCTATATAAAAAAAAATGTCTATTAAGGTATATCCCACACCCAACTATTTGTGATGAACATTATTTGTCAAAACTAATAAATATGAGTTTTGTGGTTAATGTCTAATAGTTGAAACTATATTTTTTAACTAGCTTTGAATAATTTCACTAAACATAACCATTAAATGACACACACACACACACACACACACAAACATAAGCATAAGCATTAATGACTTGCCTTAGAGCCCCAACTAGTATGATCCTCATAATTGATACTGGAAACTAAGTATCCCAATTCCAAATTTTGTTTTATTTGAATGGGCTTGTCTGCAACATCGAGTAGATCCATTTGAGGGATTTCAGAACTTGAAGAATCACCAAACAATGCTTGCCTAGAAAAGAAACAACCAGTCCCAACATGATTTGGGCCCATTAGCCCATCAAAGCCCATAGGTCGAATTTGAAATAAAAACTTGAGTTGACTAGCATAAATGTCATTTTTGTTGATGCCTTGAAAATGTTGAGGAAGCTGAACATACGCACATTTTGAACATATTTCTTCATCCTTATAATAACACATCACTCGAATAGGTGTCTCGGGATCATTTGAATACATGTCACAATCTTGGGTCAATACTATTGGTGCATTTGAGATGACTGCAGACACTCTAAGCTGCAAAACAAAAAAGATTTTTACAATACATGATCATTTCAATTTGTGTACGATAAAAAACTATCTAAATTAAATAAACCAAAACCCAAATAGAGTTCAAATTTAGATAAATTTTTAATTTAAATAGATTTAATTTAAATAAAAATTTATTTTTATGATTGTCACTCAATGTTTTATATAGAAAAATTTAATTTAGACAGATTCTACTTTATTAAGTTAAGATTTACTAATAATATTAGTCACTAGACTTCAATTCAATTTACACAATGATCATAAGTTTTAATTAAATTAGCCATTATAATCACAATAAAAGCAAAACTGCCATTTTTCTAGATTAATTTCTAGTCTGCTTGATAAATAATCTATTATGATACTATTTATGCAGATGATTGATTCCATAGATATTGAGCTAACAAGTTCTTATTTATGTTTTCTTTCAAATGCATGTTAAAAAATAAAGTGACAATATATTGGTAGGATGACAAGTAATGGAAGTAAGGCCTCGAGTTTGATATTCATCAAACATAGTCTCTCTTATTTGCGAGGATATGGTTATCAATATATTAACTTCTGATAGTCTACATTGAGTACGGGCTTTGTACACTCGGCATGACCTTTATATTAATATATAAAAAAGTTATTCCTCCTCAAAATATGGAATCACAATGTGTTTCACATAAAATAATTAAAAAAAATATGTTCCAAGCTTTTATGGTTTAACAAAAATAAAGTGAGAGAGTTAATTAATACAACAATGACCATTGATTAATCAAATTTATTGAAATTAAAATCTTTCTCCACCCTCAAATATGACTTGTGGTTCATAGATCAATGGGATAATTACTAATTGGTTTGAGATTATAGATGCATTATACTTACGAGGACATTTAAAGCGCCGGCTTTGAAGTGGTGGGGTGAAGTCTTGCATTTCTCTCTTGAGACATAAATGAAGTTTGGCAATGAATGTTCTTCTATATCTTTGTCTCTGTTGTTATCTAATAACACCTGCATGATACATACAAACTTAAAACATATGTAATGATATTAATATTCACAACCAATAACATGGTAATCTAGCTAGCAAAGAGGATGCATACTCTTACATTGTGGTCATGAGTTTGATCCCCATGGACATTAGATATGCTCCCTAGAATGCCTGTCAGTTAGTTTATCATGTTATTGGGATGAGAGTCTTACTTACTCCAATCCTGTAGACAAAGACTAGAAGCAAAACCTGAATAACTGTGGGATGATTTTGGCGCGTGAAGTTAGAATTCCATTGAAGAAAAGCCTTGCATTCTTCATCATTTTTCATGCACTCATCCCCGACTTTTCCTCTTTCAAGAACATGTTCCACTCTTAGTTTCATGTTTTCGTACATTATCTGAAATCAATTTATAGAAATAGAAAGAAAAGGAATTTAAAGGTGAAGAAGGTTGGGTTGGGTTTGTTATATTTAAATCATTTATGAGAACTAAATTTAAAAAGTATAAGAAAAAAGAAAGAAATTTTGTTTTGAATGTAAGATAGCTATGTTTAATTAGTCAGAATAAAATAATTTTTTTTTTATAATTAGGAAGGGATAAATAAAGTTAAAAATTAAGTTTAAGTATATCATTTAGATTAAAAATTTTTAAAAATTAGCTTAATATCCCTTAAAAAGTTTTTTTTTAATAAGATTGAAAAAATTTTAGGAATGCTTAAAGGTCGCAAAATAAAATTAATTATAATTAATCCATCAAAATTTTATGTCCGAGGCACATTTTGAGCTATTAAAAACCAAGATCCGAAATTACCCCAAACATTTTAAAAATCAAAAAACAAAGAAAATAACTTACTATTTTTAAAAAGTTAAGTATGCTAGAAGTAATGTTATGCATAACATTTATATATACATAATGATGTGTGTGTGTGTGTGTGTGTGTGTGTGAATAATATCTAACTTCATTGTGAGCTTCACTTCATGTGAAGTAATGCAAGGAACCTGTTACTTTCAATAAGTTTCATTGCATTCTATGAATAATATTTTACTTCATTTTATTGTGAAACCATTGAAATTGTCCTATTTTTACGAACCCATGTTGCTAGTTGCTTGTGGTTGGATAAAATTGAAGAGAAGTTGATTTGTGTAACAATTATTTGGTTTAAGTGTGCTTATAGATGAGATTAATGATATGTATCATGTCATTGCGTTCTATGAATGATATCTCTAATATTTCCCATTTCAACTTCGCATGCTTTATGTGAGCAATGTAAGGTGCATGTTGCTGCCTATATGTTTCAAGACATTTTTTGAATTATATATCACTTCATTATTATGTGAAAACTATTGAAATTCTTATATTTTATTTTTGTGAACTTATGTTTGCATTTGGATAATATTGAAGAGAAGCTGATTCGTGTAACATTTCTCTAATTTATGTCTAGGTGTTGATGAGATAAATGATATTACATATGATGTATACTAGCATATCATATAAATCACATAATGTTTATGTTATATATAAACAAATATGTTTATAGATAAACATATATAAATATTATACATAATTTTATGCATTATTCATACCAATGACATAGTAGTTTGATCGACAAAATAAGTTGTATCATCTAACATTGGGAATATGAGATTAAAATTGAAAATATAAATTTATTTAATTATAAAATAAAAAAAATTAAAATGGGAAACACAAAAAAATTGGCAATATAAAATTAATAAAAATAGTGAAATGTAAAATTATAATAATTATAGATTCTAGATTTCTAAAATTTTAAAAAATGAAAAAAATAAAAAACTCAGAAACTCATAAAATTTTAAAAATAACATTAAATTTATTTTTAAAATTAGAAATCAAAAATTTTTTTATTGTTATAAAATTATAAAAAAATTATAATCATTTTAAATTTTATATTTATTAAAAAAAAATTAATTTTTATAAATGTAATATTTTTATAAATTTTCCCATTTTCAAAATTTTAAATCATACAAATTTTAAATTATTTTTAAAAATCATAATATTATAAGTTTTATTGTTTTTTATTTTTATAAATTTTAAATTTTTAAAATTTTATGGACATTATAGTTATTATAATTTTGTTAAATTGGTAAAATTGATATTATCTTCGTATTTTATGATAGCAAATTTATAATTTTATTATTTTATAATTACAATTTCTATATTATGATAAGTTTTATAAATTTTACAATCTACAAATCATAAATTTATACATTATATTATATTTACTATTTTTTTATTTTTTATAAATTTATGTTTTGCTACTAATTTTATATTTTGTACTCATTTTATATTTTGTTACTAATTTTATATTTTTATTTTGATATATTTCAAAATTTACAAATTTAACAAAAGTTATTTGTCTATTCTTTTTATAATTGTTTGGCAAAATTATATTAAGGAAAAATATATTTCGGCATCCAAACAAAAGATAATTATATTTAGCGACCCAAAATATTTTTTTATAGATTGGTATATAAAATTGAAAAATAATTATGTTTTCATACGAATTAAATAAATCAACCTAAAAATACCCCATCCCTTGTCATGCCAGCATAAAAAACAACACATCATTATTTTATTAAAGCCACAGGTTGGATTGGGTAGGAATCCAACATGCATTTTTTTTTGAAATTATTTTTTCATTATATATATATATATATATAATATATATATATGATATACACACAAAACAAAAGATGAGTGATAGTACCAAACAACACACTCACTATGGGATGGCTAACCATAAGTATAATTTTTGTTGAAATTTACATCATAAAAGGAAACACTAGAGGTGTTAACTGGGACGGGTCATGCATGGACTTGTCGGGTCAAGCATGGACTTGCCGGGTCGAGCTGGGTCATACCCGATTTTCCAACTAGAATTTTTTAAAAAATCCAACTGGGTCTCTGAGTCGGTTTATCGTGTTGTCAGGCCAGACACATAGGTCATGCCTGGCCCGGCACGATGCATGGATCATGATGACTAGCATGGCCCGCAGCATGGTTCCAAACCATGTCAGGCTGGGCCTTGAGCCATGGTTCCAATCCATGTCAAGATGGGCCTCGGGTCAGGCAAGGCCACTCAGCTTGTTCAACACCTCTAGGCAACACCAATCACCAATACTTATAGCTAGTAAGGGGTGGAGAGCAAGGTGTTCTTCCTACTCCAAAATCTACATGGAATACTCTCACTAACATGATCACCATCATTGGAAGAAGTATTCTAAACATTTCTACAACTTTTTATCAATTACTTTCAAGACTGCAAGACTTCATAGACTATTTCAAAGTATATATAGAGATTATACCCAACATATAAGGCTTCTACTTTATTATGGAGTCTAGGAGAAGTTAATATATTGATAGTTTTATTCATTAAATTTATATATGTTGCATCTGATTAGACTTGAACCTGAGATTTATTACCCTTGAAAAAAGATACTCATCATCTCATCAAGACATGACCTCCAACAGATATATACAATATAAAGATTTCACACATGATCAATCAACCTAAATTTATAACTTTAATAAACATGTGAGTCCTTATAAGATCTTATGTGTTAATATTTATATAATCATGTATGCACGCACACACATAGACAGACAGACACACACACACACACATCGATATATATATATGTTCAATCTTTAAGTCAAATTTGATTGTTACTAATATATATATATATAATATTACTATAGCTATTAACCAAGTTTTCAAGATCGTTGACAATAATAATATTAACTTTAATATTCAATCTTTCTCATGTTATTTATACATTGTATTATATGTTCCCAAATTATTAATGAACTATCAATTTTTATCTAAATTCTAACTAAATAATATTATGCATTGTTTAGGGGCCTTGGGGGCCCTACTTTCTCTCAGACACCTACATAGGGAACATGGGGCCCTTACTATCTCTAAATCTTCCTCATGTCTTCCCAACTCATCTCATATTATCTCTTAACCTCTCATATAGAAGCATTGGAAACCTAGTTTTGGAAGGAGGTAAGCCCCCCGTCCCAACAGTACAATTAAAGTATTTGGCAAAGACATTTTGGATCATATATTAGACAACCCTAAGGATTGAATTCATATCTACAAGATTTGATAGTCTTTGCTCTTTTGCCTATATAACAATCATACTATTGGTAGCAGGATAGATTGTTACTTTGCAGGGAGTAACAACTAGAAAAGTAAGTAATCATATTACTATGGTGTACACAGATGTATTTTGGATCAATTTTCTGATAGAATAACTTGTCCTCAAAAAACATTAAAGCTACATTCATAAATATCCTCCAAACCTATAGTGAGTAAAGTAATATATGTGCCCTTTTTGAGTATTAAAGTAAATGCGGAAGACACATTTAATAAGACAAGTAACTATCTCTTTATCAGAGAGAGATCATAGATAAAATAACTACACTCAATGATCTTGAGTTTGAGGTAAAAAAGTATCTTCCCTAAATTAAAAGCTGATATGGAATATATCCTGAGAAGACATGAGATGGATGATATTCAGTTGATTAGGCATTTAGTGATTAATACACATGAGAATTGACGTATCATCTCATATCAACATCATGCATAGATGGTTTCAAATCTTACTTCAAGTTGAAAGAAGACCTTTGGCCATCACCTACCAAATTATCACCTTTAGCTTTCTTGTTGTCGACATCCCAAATTTTTGCATGTCAAGCATCCTTTGTCTCATTTCGGTGAGTTTTGTTTATTTGTGCATATTCACCTAATGTTACATTGGAAAACTATCTTTATCTATCATTCTTCTATTGTCAATGTACATTAAATCTTAACATATTGACACATTTTGAGATCATGTGAATATAAATTAAATATTACATAATGTTTTGTAAATAATCATGTTAGTGACAAATAATTTTTTTTCATTGCTAGGAGCTAACAAATAGTTTTTAGTGACAATTGATTAGGATAAAAGCATAATAATATGAAAGTATTGCTAATGTGAGTGAGTAACAATCATAAATTTTTAGTTGTTGCCATCATACAACTTCCAAAAATATGTGTCATCTACCTAACTTCACTATAACATCTTTCTAACTTCACTATATCATCAATCATATGACATGAGCATGATGACTTGATGATCTATTCATTTATTTTGGGATATATATACACATTAATATACTAATATAATTATATAATTATATAATAATATAATAATATATAAATATATGTAGATATATTAATCTAAATAAACATATATTAATATATAAAATAAAATTTTATAAATATATATATATATATATATATATATATTTTTATATATTTATTTAGATTTTTATATCTACATATATTTATATATAATTATAAAAACATGTGTGTGTAGATGTGTATGTGTCTGTGTGCATGTGTCTGTGTCTGTGTCTGTGTCTATGTCTGTGTGTGTCTGTCAATGTTTGTGTGTGTATCTATGTCAATGTTGAGTGTGTCAATGTCTAAATAAATATATACACATGTGCGCATGCGTGTGTGTGTGTGTAAACATGCATATATATAAACAAAGAGAGACACACATACTATATATATATATATATATATATATATATATATAGACACACTTGTGTAAATATATGTGGGAGTGTGTTTGTGTATATATAGATACATATGTTTATTATATGTGTGTGTGTGTGTGTGTGCGCATGCGTTAGGTCTACCCAGTTTTGGGAAGACCAAAATATTATAAGTTTTGGTTTGTTTGTTTTTTTTATTTTTTGGGTTTGTTTTAATTTTTAAATAAGAATGGGTGCTCTCATTAAAAATGGATTTGTATCAAATTAAAAAAAATAGTCATATTTTTGATTATAAAAAGCATGTGTGCATAGAGAAATGGATACACTAAATTTATGCATGAATAAAAAAGAAAAGAGAGAAGGGTCTCATACCACGTGGAAGAGTCATGCATGGCGACTATTTGCGAAAACGGGAATCCATCCCATTTGATTATGTTATTCACAAATGTGAGATTTTATCCCATGAGAAGTGGGTGCATAAACCTATTGAAACATATGATAATTTCCATGTTTGCATGAGTGCGTGTTCTTAAATTGTGTGCTTGATGTGTGTGTTTTCGTGATTTTGTGAATTTGTGTGTGTTCTCGTGATTTCGTGAAATTGTGTGTTCTCATGATTTCATGAACTTGCGTGCATTCTCGTGCTTAAGTATTGACTACTATGTGTTTGTGTCTTTCATGAAGAATTTGCGTGTGTGCATGTATGTGTTAGATAAAAATGGGAACTCATCATATTTTTGTTTTACATATAGTTATGTGCTTCCTTAATACTCTTCTAAATAATTACAAGATTTATTCTAAGTTTCTATAATATGTAAGAGAAACAGATAACTCTCTCTTTTTTGTTTATATTTATGAGGGTGTTAGATTCATGCAAAGTTTTAGTCAAGTCTTAATAAAATATGTATGGTGTTCTTGAAGAATATTGTGTTCATGTTGTGCTCATACTCTGTTTGTATTGTGCTCATATTGTGCTAATGTTGTGTTTGTATTATGACAATAGTGCTTGAATTTCTTATAAAATACTAATTCTAGAATTAATACACAATTCTACAGATATTTTCAAATACTTATATTTTTTTTTTGATTTGCAATAATTTGGACGTTATGACTTTATCTATGTAAATATTTTACTAATTTTGGGATATAATATTTATTATAATTTAGTAATATTTGGGGTAGTATGTTTTATACTTTCCAGCATAAGTTGAGAAGCATAAATATATATAAATTAGATAGTTTTAAATATATTTCTTTATTTAGTTTGATAGAAAATTTTTAGTAACCTAAAAAATTGTTTTTCCACTGTGTATTTTTGGGTAAATTTTCTAACAAAAATTAAATAATTTTAAGAAGATTAAAAATATCAAATCAACCTAACTGTTAGATCAAGAAAATGTTCGATGACAATTCTTGATTTTTTGGGCAATATCTCGATAAGTCCCCAATAGTGGTAACAGAGGGTAAGTTTTTTTTTTTTTGGTATTTTTTGAATTTTTATTTTTAGAAGTTGGATTATTACTTTAATATGGATGATAAAAATAGTTCGCTTGGTATGATTAAATTGAAACCTTTTAACTATTCAACCCTAGAAAATAAAAATGATGAATCACCTGATAATGAAGGATCTACTTGAATTGATTCACGATGATCTAAAATCAGAAAGTATGGATAAGACTAAGTAGAAAAAGTTATACTATAAGACCTCTACCACAATAAGACAATGGATTGGAAAAATAACTTTTTATCCCATATCAGTTATTGTAAAAGGTGATGAGATGTGGAAAAAGTTAAAATCGATGTATAAGAAAAATACATCAAAAGATATGGAAAACCCTAATAATCCAATGATTGGTTAAGATACAATATCAGGATGGATCTGATATGGATGCTCATTTAAGTCTTTTTCAATCATTGACCAATCAACTAGTATCTATGAAAATAATACTAGATGATGAGATTCAAGCATTTCTACTTCTTAACTTGCTTCAAGATAGTTGGAAAATGCTTGTAATCTCCTTATGTACCTCATCTCTGAATAACATACTTACCATGATGATTGTTATTAAAAATTTGGTAAGTGATGATGCGAGATGGAGGGGAAAAGGGACTTCTCTCAACATTCTCATATCCGAAGAACTTAAAATTAGAAGTAGATCGAGCTCAAAACACACACTTGGAGAGATAAATGGAAGTTCTTTCAAAGAGAAGTTTATAGTAAAATATTACTACTGTAATCAAGTATTACATTTTAAGAGAAACTTTCCCAAGTAGTAGAAACTTCAAGAGAAGCATGAGAAGAGATATGTGATCAGAAGGATGCATGATAATTTTATCACAGAAGGCAACATTACTTTTTTGGGCAATGTTATATTGTATGATAAAGTTAATTGGGATAATGACTAAGTAGTAGAAATGGTTGCAACCTTACATGTACAACTAAACTCAATTTTATTTGTGACTATTATATATGGGGATTATGTAATAAATAGAATGGGTAATGAAAGAACCTCAAAAATATTGAGCATCGATAATATTTATCTGGAGACAAATATGGGATACTAACTATTTCTTAGAGATGTTTGATATATCCTCAAGGTTCATATGAACCTGCTATCCATATGAATGTTGGAAAGCATAGCTCATGTGGGCAAGTTCAGAGAAAATCAATGAAATTTGTCTAAAGGATCATTAACTATTGTGAGGGGTAGAAAGATAAATTTCTTATATAATACCTCAGCCATGGCTAGTTTGGATTGGATAAATACTTGGTGAGAAAAATACTAGGATTGACTTTGAACTACATTGGCCTGGATATGTTTGTGTAGATAATGCACTTCCTATGAGAAAGAAGTTCACACTCATTAATCAACAACCACCTAGTGAAAGTAGGATTGATGACTAGAAAAGGTAGTACTGGTGTGAAACTATATTCGAAGAGAACGAGAGCAGTCGATTTAGATTCCTCAAGTAGTTATTCTGAGACAAACAGGAATATTGAAGAAATTCCTATTGATGTGACTTTTATTTTAATGGTTCAGCTACTTTCGGGGATCACACTAATCAATGGAAAACTTATAAATAAAAGTAAATAATAATGTTTTTAAATCAAATGCTCTTCGGGATCAGATGGATGAAGGATAAGCTGATGGCTCAGAGATAAAAGTTGAGATCTTGGGATTTTGTAATTTCAAGATGACATTTTCTCCTATGAGGATGAGGATGAGAAATAGTTTTATAGCCTAAAAAATTTTTGTTAACTTGTATTCACTAAGCTCATACCAAGAAGAGGAGATTGTTAGGTCTACCTAGTTTTGCGCATGCTAAACTATTATATATTTTGGTTGGTTTATTTTTTTATGTTTTTTGGGTTTGTTTTAATGTTTAAATGAGAGTGGGTGCTCTCATTTAAAATATATCTATATCAAATTAAATAAAAAACAATCAAGTTTTTTTTTAATTATAAAAGACAGGTATGCATAAAGAAATGGATACACTAAACTTACACTTGAAAAGAAAAGGGGGAAGGGTCACACACCACTCGAAAAAGTCACACTTGATGACTATTTGTGAAAATGGGAATTCGTTCCATTTGATTATGTTTTTCACAAAATGGAATTTTATCCCATGATAGGTGGGTGCTTGAACCTAGTGAAACATGTGATAATTCACATGTTTGTGTGAGTGCGTGTTCACAAATTATATGCTTGTCATGTGTGTGTTTTCTTGATTTTGTGAACTTGTGCATGTTCTCATGTTTAAGTATTGAAATTTGGTGTGTGCGTTCGTTTCACGAAGAATTCCCATGCGTGCATGCTTGTGCTAAAGAAAAATAGACACTGATACCATTTTTTGTTTTACACTTAGTTCTAGGCTCATTTATTACTCTCTTGAACCATTACATAGCTTATTCTAGGTTTCTATAATATTTAAGAGGAGCATTTTATTCTCTTTTCTTTTTTTGTTTGTAGGGGTGTTAGATTCAATTGAAGTTTGTGTCAAGTCCGTGCAGAGTTCATGTGGTATTCTAAAGAATATTAGGTTCTTGTTGTGTTCATGATATGCACATGTTGTGCTCATGCTGTATTTGTGTTGTGACAATAGTGCTTGAATTTCTTTTAAAATGTCATATCCATAATTGAAACACAATTCTACATGTGTTTTCAAATACTTTTACATATAAAAATTAAAAAATAAACTTTTAGTATATGAAAAAAAAGTGACAAAACTATAAATAAATTAAAAATAATGGCACTCGAATTCGTAAATCCTAAACTACCCTCACCCTTCTCTCCTGCCTCTCGCATTCGTTCTCTCTATCGCCCCTCGCTCATCTCTCCTCACCCTTGCCCATAGCTCGTCTGTCCTCACCCCTTTCTCCCAACGCCTCCACCCCCCTCTGCCCCTCTCCACGAGCTTCATCGTGGAGCTCATACCATGGTGGAGCTCACTAGAGCTTCATCATAGAGCTCGAAATAGCTCCACAAAGAAATTAGTTGAGCTCCAGTGAGCTTCACGTCAAGCTCTCTGGAGCTCGATGGAGTTCCACATGCTCAACGAAGGAGCTTGTTGAGCTTCAATGAGCTCGATCGTAAAGCTCACTAGAGCTTGTGGAGCTCCAGCGAGCATGACATGTTGCTCCGTCGAGCTCCAGTGAGCACGACATGGAGCTCGACGAGCTCCTACGTAAAACTCATGGAATTCCGTTGAGCTCCACAATGAAGCTCAAGGAGCTCTTGTGAACTACATCGTGGAGCTCGACGTGGAGCTAGCAGAGCTCCACGACGGAGCTCGTGGAGCTCCGTCCAGCTAAACGAAGGAACTCGACATGGAGCTCACCAGAGCTCGAAATGGAGCTAACGAAACTCCACGAAGGAGCTCGTCAAGCTCCATGTCGAGCTTGCTAGAGCTCGACAGAGCTCCACTACTAATATCAAGTAACGGCCACACAGTTTAATGGATTTGGGCTCACATTACTTATGGCTACAACATACTTACATAAAAGATTATAACTCATCGGGTCCACTGCTCGTCCAATAAATGAAAGCACACCGGGCTAAAGTTTTTAATAAAGCCTCTTTTGACTCTACTATTTATTTTATTAAAAATATATAAGCACTCTTTTATCAGATATTTTTTTTACTAGAATATCATTTTTAATATTTGTTGTTTATGTGCTTGCTCTATCTCCTTTGGATCTCCTTCTTCTCACAATTTTCTCTTCATCTTAAAATTTTCTCTTCTAAAAATTTTCTCTTCGATGATCCTTATTGTATCAAAGAATATTGATTCAAAAAAAATAATTAGTAATAGAGCCTTGTGTTAATATGAGATCAAAGTTATTTTAAAATGATTGTTCAAAATATTCTCCAGATTAAATAATTCTCAAAGTTCCTATTCTGACCTAAACAGATATTCACGGATCCATTAGATCTAGAGTAGATCTGTTTAGATCTAAACGTTCTGTATTAAAAAAAATTTTTTATCGGATGTTTTTTTTAATGGAATATCATTTTTAATATTTGTTGTTTCTATGCTTGCTCTCTCTCTTTCCTCGGAATCTCCCTCTTCTTCTCATGATTTTCTCTTCTTCTTAAAATCATATCTTCTTGATCTTTGTTGTATCAAAGAACATTGATTCAAATACAACATCCACAATTTCCACAAAGAAGCTCCAATGTGGAGCTCAACGGAGCTCACTTGAGCTCCGTCATGGAGCTCGACAGAACTCCACCAAGGGGCTCAATGAGCTCCACGTCGAGCTCGCTAGAGCTCGATGAAGCTCCAATGGCTCCATGTCGAGCTCACTTCAGCTAATTGAGCTCTAACGTGGAGCTCGACAAAACTCCACGAAAGAGCTCGTCAAAGTCCAGCAAGCTCCACGTCGAGCTCGCTGGAGCTCTACAGAGCTCAAGTTAGCTCCACAATCGAGTTCGCTTTTGCTAATTGAGCTCCATCGTGGAGCTCGACGAAACTCCACGAAGGAGCTCGTTGAGGTCTAATGAGCTCCACATCGAGCTCACTGAAACTCGACGGAGCTCCACAATCAAGCTCACTAGAGCTCGACGAGCTCCTTTGTGGAGCTCCATCAAGCTCCATGATGAAGCTTGTGTAGAGGGATGGGTAGAGATGGGTGGGGAGATAGGGGTGAGGGGTGAGAGGAGACGGGCGAGGGCGAGGAACAAGGGAGAGAGGAGTGGGGCATGTTTAGGACTTATGAATTGGAATGCCATTATTTTTAATTTATTAATTGTTTTATGATTTTTTTTTAAATATTAAAAGTTTTGTTTCTAATTTTTAAAAATTATAGGGGGAGTACCCCAAAATATAAATCTCCCTTTTTAGAATTTTGAAAAATATAGTTTCCTTTTTTATTACATTATTTTTGCTACACCAAAAAAAAATTTCTCAATTTTATATATAGTTCTCTCTCTTCATCCACCATACCATGTCCTCCCTACAAAGTAAAAACTCAATTTACGCAAGATCACACAGGAAGAAGCAAAAACACAAATTCATAAATAGTGTTTTCCTAACAAATATTGTTCAAGCCTAGAATGGGTAAGCATATAATAGTAAGCAAGATAAAAGTTTGAGAGAGAGAGAGGGGGAGAGGGAGAGAGAGGGAGAGAGGGGGGGGAGAGAGGGAGAGGGAGAGGGAGAGAGAGGGGGGAGAGGGAGAGAGAGGGGAGAGGGGAAGGGAGAGATGAGAGAGGGAAGGGAAGAGTGTGTGAGGGAGAGAGAAATTGGGAGAGAGTAGGAGATAAAGACGGAGAAAGAGAAGGAGGGAGAGATATAGTGCGTGAGAGAGAGAGTGAGTGAGTGAGAGGAAAGAAGAGCAAGAGAGAGAGTGTGTGTGAGGCAGCAAGAGCAAGAGAAGAAGAGCGAGAGAGTAAGGGAAGGAGAGAGAGAGAGAGAGAGAGAGAGAGAGTAAGGGTTGAAGAGAGAGAGAGAGAGAGAGAGAGAGAGTAAGGGTTGAAGAGAGAGAGAGAGAGAGAGAGAAGAGATGGAAGAAGAGAGTAATAGAGAGCGAGATGGAACAAAAAAGTGATGGAGAGATGGAAGAAGAGATTGAGAGAGAGAGAGAGAGAGAGAGAGAGATGAAAATTAGTGAGAGATAAAGAGGGAGATATGGACAAAGGGAGAGGGGGAAAGAGAGATGGAAGGAGTAGAGAGAGAGAGCGAGAGAGATGGAAGGAGTATGAGTGAGAGAGAGAGAGATGGACGAAAAGAGTGAGAGAAAAAGAGATGGATGAAGAGAGTGAGAGAGAGGGAGGGAGGGACGAAGAGAGAGAGATGGAAGAAGATAATAATAGAGGAGGGGGAGAGAGAGAGAGAGAGAGAGTGAGTGAGTGAGTGAGCGTGTGTGTGTGTGTGGTAAGGAGAGAGAGAGAGATGCAAGAAGAGAAATAAAAATAGAGAGAGAGATGGAAGATGAGCGATAAAAATAGAGAGAGTGTGAGAGAGAGAGAGAGAGTTGGGCGATGATGGTAATGGAGAGGAAGAGAGAGTGTGATGGGGAATAGAGTGATGGAGAGAGGGAGAGAGAGAGAGAGATGGGAGAATAGTGATGAGAGATAGAGAGAAAGAGAGAGAGGAGAGATGAGGGAAGAGAGAGGAGAGATGAGGAGGAGAGAGACAGGGACGATGAGGGATATGAGGAGAGAGAGGGGGAGGAAGAGGGAGTGTGTGTGTGTGTGTGTGTGTGTGTGAGGGAGAGGAGAAGGGAGTGAGAGAGAAGGGGAGGGAGAAGAGAAGGGAGTGAGAGAAAAGGGGAGGGAGAGGAGAAAGGAGTGAGAGAGAAGGGGAGGGAGAGGAGAAGGGAGTGAGAGAGAAGGAAAGGGAGAGGAGAAGGGAGTGAGAGAGAAGGGGAGGGAGAGGAGAAGGGAGTGAGAGTGGAATGGAGAAAATAAGAGAGGAAGAAAGAAAGACAGAGAATGTTTTAAATATGTTATAAAATATTTTTTACAGAGGAAAAAAAATTAATTTAACAAGAGAGAAATTATAATGAGGAGTAAGACTAAGAGAGAGTGATTAAAAACATTTAAGTAAATGTCACATCACTCCAATTATTTATCTTACTAAACACTCAAAATATTTAATTCTCATATATATATATATATTCTCATCAAATAATTCATATTAAATCAGTTATTAAAAAAAATACTAAGAGCTATACTTTTGTAGCATGTATGCTTTGAAGTATTTCATTATTTTCATTCACATTCATGTAAAAATGATAATGGGGACACCTACAATTGCACTGCAGTCATCAACTACTCACACACACACACACACACACACACACGATAGAGCACCATATTATTATGCAAAATACCCATCTATCTAATTTTGGCTAATCACATAGTTATCCCATCATTTTCATGTTAGTCTAATCAACAAAAGAAGATAGATATTCTAGCTTTGAGGAGATCAATTCGGTCACCAAGAACACAATGTATTCATACTCAAGATATTTGTTAGAACACTTATTATGCAGTTGAGATGGAGTCTAGTCTGCTCCAATCCTGAGGCCCCAAGACCCACAGGCTCATATATTATCCAAGTTTTGGTATGAATAGAGTTTGAGGGAGAGTGCAAGAACAAAACAAAAAAAAAAAATCCTTCAATCGGAATTTAGGCATGCAAGACAATATAATTTAAATGAAATTTAAATGAATTCAAAATAAACACAAATAATAATAACAATAAATCATATATTTTGTTAGTATGATCCTCAAGTAAATATCGCCACGCTTTAATTTTCATATTTATATTTATGTTTGTGGTGACTTTTTTTATTTTCGTTCATATAAACAATAAGTACTATATATTCATTATTAATATGAATTATGAACTATTGATTTTTATTTTATAAGAAGCATATTTCCCACTTAAATTTTAATTTCGCATCATATTTTATTCTAAATTTTTATAAATTTAAAACTTTCATGCGAAACTATATCATTGAATAACATTTAATTTTAATTATTATAAGATAAACACGTAAGCATTAATGACTAATATCATATGGAAAATAATTAATAAGTGGTAAATGATATCTCATTCACCCGCTTGTTTGGTTGGACCAGATCTAACCAGCAACCGTTGTTTGCTTACGTATAGATTTGGAATAGACCAGGAAAGATGACGACACTTTGCGTGGAACTTTCCGCCACCGACAGTCAGCGTTGACTATTGATGGAAGTGGAACCTAACGATCCCCCCTTGCATTCAAACAATAATTCTTTAAAACCAACCCGAATCCCTGTTCCCTAGACACTACAATATTAGAATAAAATCAATTTTATGCTTTAATATAAAAAATTATTGCGTTTCAACAATAATAGTTTGTTGTGTTTATTATTTAATATGGAATTTGATTAAATATATTATCATTTTACAATATTAAATAAATAGTACCCAAAATTTTAAATATTTAAAACAAGTATATGAAAATAAAAAATATTTATATTTTATTATATGCTCATAAAAAATCAAAACCAAATACACCACTCACCATACACATCAGCATGTAAAATAAATAAATAAAAACATCAAAAAAATTTAAAAAAAGTGTATACTTTATATACAAGTAAACAACACGTGTGTGTGTGTGTGTGTGTGTGTGTGTGTGTGTGTGTGTATGGTTTGAGCTTTAGGGACAGCATTTGTGGTTTGTGTATACAATGTGAAGAATACCCAAATATATTTTTTTATATTATTTTATATTTGGGTTATCATTTTGAGTATACACAAACAAAATATTTTTTATTTTGGTGTATTTTTTTTTGTAAATAATAAAATTTTGATTTTTATTAATTATTTTCATATAATTTTCCCAAAAAAAAAAAAAAAATCCGTTCTCTAATCTCTACCTAGTTTTGTGTTTAATAATATTTTTCAAAAACTTGTTAATGTTCTCTACTTTGTTTTATATTTACAATAAAAATTAAACCCATTCCAAATAATCAAATTAAAACTCAAAAATTGATTTAAAACTCTGTGTGTGTGTGTGTGTGTGTGTGTGTGTGTGTGTGTGTGGTTACATATATAAATATATGTAAATCTTTATGCGGTGTATATCTTTTCATGAAAATGTATGCGTGTAAATTTTTATGTGCATCTTATATATGTGTCTGATTATGTTTAATTTTTTGGAAACGAAGAACACCTTTATTTTGCTACCATTTGCGAGAAATTTTACTCTGCATACTTTATGGGCTAATGGTTTGTTTAATATTGTGAGTTCTTTCTTTCTTGGCCATGCAACGACATCGTCAAAAATATCTTGAAAGCATGAAGATAAAAAATTGTATGGATACCTTGATGTGTTGAGCGTCGGAGGAAAGAGAAGAACAAGATTCAATGTATGCAGCAGGATTCCTCGCCAGTATCTTCTCCCTTCTGCAAAAAGGCAGCCAGTGTCTCGCAAACTTAGCCGCTTCCATTAACGCAAACAAGGTGATCTCTGATCCTCCGTCATCGGAGACATACACGGAAAGCTTCTCGGCCGGATAATCATAAGCCATGAGAGACAAAGCTGTGTTTGCCACAATCATCGGCGGCTCCTTGTATGGATCTGCCGTGCACACGAACACATCCAGCGCCGGAAAATCACTGCTCACTATCACTTTTTTAAGATTTTCGGGGAACTCACGTCGCCTGATCGGAAACATTCTGGTGGACTGAGACGCTATCCAGAGGAACGCAAGAACCAGGTCAGAGATCAGTAGGATTGCGGATATGAAGAAGGAGACGACGGTAGGTGGGTAGACAAGTGTTCTTGAATGGCGGTGAACAAGAGCGAGGATGGCTGTTGCGTAAACCACGGCGAACGCTCGGTTAGCCAGAGTCCGACGCAGAGGCGCGGCAACGTGAAATGGAAGGTCTGAGGCGTTTCGTCTGCCGTGGTGGCCGTCGACGGGCGTGGGTTTCAGCATTTTTTCTTGCTGAGGAGATGATATGGCCCGTGGTATTTTGCTTTGCCACACAGTCAGCTAATATAACTTTTTCTCTATGATCGGTCTATCGCCGACAACGACCCACCTACATATAGAGCAGAGGTGACAAACTGTACGCGCCGGCGCAGTCCGGCGCGGTCCGGCCCGTTTTTATCCGGCCCGGTCCAGCCCGTTTTTAGTCGGCCCCACGTACTTTCGTGCCGAGCACAGTTACTGTACCGTGCCTGGCCCAGCAATGTTCTGTGGATGTCAGCCCAGCACATGCCCGTGGCATTTATCTGCCGGGTTCAGCCAAGTCGGGCCGAACCCCTAATATAAAAAAAATTAGGGTTTCGGTGCCCTCGTAACCCTAATTTTAAATAAAAAAAATTCGATTTCTCGGCTTATGTCAAGGTACCGTGCCAACGAGCTCCATCGAGCTAATGTAGCTCAAAGGAGATCGACGTCGAGCTTTGTCAAGCTCGTCGTCGAGCTTGTTGTTTATTAACAACAAATCCTTATTTTGTCAATGATTTCAAATAACAGAGAAGAAGATAAGAAAAAAGAATCCAATAGCACAGCAGCATAGAGAAAACCAAAGCAGTATTCAATAATAAAAACATGTGCATATTAGGTAAAAGAAAAAATAGAGCGTTTATACTGGCTATGATAATTGTTAAAAAAAATAAATAGAAATTACTTTACATCTATTTACACACGTCTTTAATAAATATTAAATAAGAGTATAAAGGTAAATTCACAAGAGCCCCAAATCAACTGTATCAAATAGCCTAATCAACAATCTCCCTCCCCCCCCCCCCCCCCCCCCCCCCCCCCCCCCCCCTCCCATTTGATGTAGTTGGTAACAGTCCACGCTTTTCCCGGAAGTAAGTCAACTTTTCTCTAGGCAAATGCTTGATAAATATATCAGCAACTTGCTCTTCATCCTATAAAAAACCAACTTAATTTCATTAGTTTCAATAGCATCATTGATGAAATGATATTTTAAGTTTATATGTTTAGTTCGACAATGCATAACCACATCACTGCACTGGGCAGTCTAATGGATTATCTAGATCTGTCAAAAGCTTTCTTAACCATAATGCTTGCAAAGTAGCTACTGAAGATAAAACATATCCAGCTTCAGTGGTAGACAAGGCAATTGTGGATTGTTTCTTGGACTGCCAAGAAATAATCGTAGTTCCCAGACTAAATATATATCCAGAGGTACTTTTGTAATCCTCTAGACATCCCCGATCATTGTCGCAATAACCTGATATGTTAGTGTGATTTTAGTGTATTTCAGACCTAAGTCTACAGACTGATCTTAGTGTATTTAAGACCTAAGTCTATTGTTTCTTTGAAATATCTCAATATTCTTTTGACAGCACTTAGGTGTATGTGATTTGGTGTATGTATAAAACGTGATAGTAAATGGACAGAATATACTATATCTGGTCTTGTTGAAGATGCATACAACAAGTTTCCAATTAATTTTCTGTATGTTTTTCCATTTACTAATCTCCCTTGGCAGAGTGTAGTTTTTGATTTACCTCTAAAGGGGTAGAGACAGGCTTACAATCTCTCATTTCAAAGTTCTTTAGTATTAACTTTATATATGTTGTTTGAGAGATAGACACGCCACTTGTGTATTGAAACACAGTATTCAATTTTATTACTTGTAAAAATAATATCATCCACATATATAGATACAATTAAAATTTTAGATTTCTTAACTTTCTTAATGTAGAGTGTAGGCTCACTCTTCTTTTGAATCCTTGATTCAATAGGTAAGTATTTATTTGTTGATATCAAGCACGGGGAGTTTGTTTCAACCCATATAAAGCCTTATTTAATTTATAACACAATATTCTCTCCCTTATTTTATAGGCCTAGGGGGTTACTCTACATAAATTTCCTCCTTGAGTTTTCCATTCAAAAAGGCAGACTTTATATGGAGTTTGAATAAATTCCAACCCTTCTGTCCAGCTAAGTCTATTAAAAGCCTTATTGTTTCCGACCTTACTACTAGAGAAAAGGTCTCTTGGTAATCTATTCCAAGTTTTTGAGAGTAGCTTTTGGCCACTAATTGAGCCTTATATACATGATGATTGGAGTTAAGTCTAGTTTTAATCCTAAAGATCCATTTTATCCCTATACTGTGTTTATTTGAGGGCAGGTCAACCAGAGTCTAGGTACTTCTTTTCAATGATAGACATTTCTATTTGCATTATTTTTATCCAGAATTGATGTTTTACAGTCTCTTCATAGTTAAGTGACTCAATTGAGGCGTAATTATATCTCTAGTATATGTCCGATAGGTCTTTATATTTGATACATGTGTATTTATTTTATTTGATTCACTTAACACAGACTTAGATTCAGATTTAGACTCAAAATCAAATTTAGACACAACTTCAGAATTATATTTAGAAGCAGATCCATACATACATTCAGTAGCATATTCAAAAGTAGATTCAAAAAAGGAGTAGAAATCATACCTTGGAGTGCATTTTTGTTTATTGCTAGCTGTAGAATTTCCATTATAGCATTTTTTATTTGCAGAATTTTTTTCATCAAGGTTTTCACCCCACTTGTTGTTTTCATCAATTAATATACCTCTACTCACTAGAAAGGACTTAGTTTCTGGTGAATATAGTCTATAACCCTTAGATTGCAAACTATATCCTACTAGTATGCACTTGAGACTCTTAGAGTCTAATTTAGTTTTGTATGCATTTGGCATGTGGGAGTAGTGAAAACTCCCGAATATCCTTAAGTGTTTTAACACTAGGTTTTCTGCCAGTCCAGGCTTGCTTTATAGTAAGATTATCTAGTGCTTTTGTGTGACATCTATTGAGTAGATACACTGAGGTGTTCACTGTTTCTACCCAATAGATTTTAGGTAAATATTTTTCATTCAGAATTGACCTAGCCATCTCCATTACAATCCTATTCTTTCTCTCCACAACACCATTTTGTTGTGGTGAGTAGGCAGTGGTCAATTATCTATTTATCCATTTTAATTCAGAAAAATCAGTGAATTTTTGAAAGATGAATTCACCCCATTTGTTTGTTCTAAGTGTTTTTATACTTAGCCCAGATTATATTTCGACAAGGGGCAGTAGCTTCTTGAAGCAGTCAAGTGCCTCAGACTTGTGCTTCAAGAAGAATACCCACATGTGCATTGTACAATCATCAACAAATAGTAGAAAATAGCTACTGTTGCCTAATGACTAGACTAACATGGGTCTACAAATATTAACATGTATCAGTTATCCTACTAGTATGCACTTTAGACTCTTAGAGTCTAATTTAGTTTTGTATGCATTTGGTATGTGGGAGTAGCAAAGACTCTCGAATATTCTTAAGTATTTAACATTGAGTTTTCTGCCAGTCAAGGCTTGCACTAAAGTAAGATTATCCAGTGATTTTGTGAGACATCTATTGAGTAGATACACTGAGGTGTTCAGTGTTTCTGCCCAATAGATTTTAGGTAAACACTTTTTATTCAGAATTGACCTAGCTATCTCCATTACATTCATATTCTTTCTCTCCACAACATCATTCTATTGTGGTGAGTAGGCAGTGGTCAATTATCTATTTATCCCTTTTAATTCACAAAAATCAGTGATTTTTTGAGAGAGGAGTTCACAGCCTTTGTCTGTTCTAAATGTTTTAATACTTAGTTCGGATTATCTTTCGATAAGGGACAGTAGCTTTTTGACGCAGTCAAGTACCTCAGACTTGTACTTCAAGAAGAATACCCACATGTGCCTTGTACAATCATTGACAAATAGTAAAAAATAGCTATTGTTTCCTAATGACTAGACTGACATGGGTTCAAAAATATCAACATATATCAGTTCCAGTGGTTCAATGGCTCACCAGGTAGAGTGTTTATGAAAACTTTTCCTAGTCTATTTTCCCAGTGAGCATTCCTCACAGACAGTATTAGGGATGGTAAGGTTTGAGGGTATTTCATTCACAAGATTTTTTTGAAAAATATTTTTTAGACTTAAATAGTTTAAGTGCCCAAACCTCTATGCCATAGAGAGGCTTCAGACTCAACATTCATGGATAATGCCTTGTTTGTTCTTTGATCAAATATTAGTGGAAAGCTTCTTCCACTGTACATTTTCAATGTCTATGAGGGCTGATCACTTTCTTGATCAAATATTTTATATGTATTATTTTTAAATATTAGTCTGTATCCTCTTTCAATTAATTGATCAACGCTCAGTAGGTTCTAGTTTAAACCTGGAACTAGGAGTACATCCTTTATATGTTTGACTCCAGTGCAAGTGAGTACTGTCACTTTACCTTTGGCTTTTGCCTCAATTAAGTCACTATTACCTAATTTCACCTGTGAATTTACTACTGGAAGTAAATCCACAAATATGTTCTTGTTACCGAACATGTGTTTTGAGCAACCAATATCCAGAAACCAAGTGTTTGGTAAAGGTGGCTCACTTCTTTCATTTGCATAAAACAGATACTCTATAGAGGCTACTCGCTCTGCATAGCCAGCATACTGTTTAGGATTACTTTTACAGTTTTTTGAGGTATACCCAAACTTTTTACAATTTAGGCATTGGTTTTGTTTTCGAAACCAACATTCTATTACAGTGTGGTTAGATCTATTACAGTGTGGTTAGATCTCTTGCATATGTTGCAAAAGATATATGGGTCCTTATATGAGTCAACTGAGAATGTAGAAAAAAAAACTAGTTTTAGTTTTATTTTTTTTTAAATTTAGAAGCAAACCTTGGGCCTGGTCTTCTGTTTCTTATCTCTATGGGTTGAATATCTTCTTTGGTAGGCTGATTTTCCCATCTCAATTGCATTGCTGTTTCTCAAGGTCCTTTAGCCATTTTTAACAGTCAACTTTCATATGACTTCGGTGACATCAAGACTTGTTGAATGGTTAACTTCGACATATCATACATATTAATAGTTTTTTAACCAGATGAGTTTTAGAAATATCTTCTCCATGTATTTTAAGTTGATTAACTATGTTTAGGAACTGAGTTGAAAACTCAGTAAAAGAATCTGAGTTTTTCATGCTCAGAATCTCAAAATCCTTTCTCAGGGATTGCATAAGAGCTCCTTGAGCCTTCTTGTCTCCTTGATATTCCTCGATTAGGAGGTCCAAAGCCTCTTTGGCTTGAGTATTGACATGTAATCGAGGAAATAAAGTATAACTTACACCATGTTGGATGAAAAGTAATGCTTTCGCATTTAATTTCCTCAGTTCTTTCTATTGTATCAATTCATTACCCTCTAGAGAATATGATTTCCCATATATCTTGTAATATGAATAGGGTTCGTATTTTAACAAGCCAGTATTCAAAATTCTCATCATCAAACAAGAGAATGGAGATTGACCCCGAGTTTGATGAGTTTTGATTTTTAGAATATATTTTTATTTGTAAAACTTGAAAAAATTTGAACAGAAGTTTAGGAGTTTTGTAGAAAATATAATTTAAACACTACAAGACCTTTAGATCTTAACAGATCTAGTTAGATCCATGCTAGATCTAAGAAAATCATGATAAATAAATTAGGTAAAAGCGATAGTCTATTCTGGAGAAATTGATTTCGAACACTCATTCAAAAATGAACTTCAATCTCAAATAGATATCGTGCTCTGATACCAGATTGTTGTTTGTTAATAACAAATCCTTATTTTGACAAGGATTTCACAGAACAGAAATGAAGAGAAGAAGAGAGAATCTGAGAGCGCAGCAGCAGAAAGAAAACCAAAGCAGCATTCAATAATAAAAATACATCCTGCACATTAAGTAAAAGAAAAAACACAGCATATATACTAGCTCTGATAATTGTTAAAAAAAATAAACATAAATTACTTTACAACTATTTACAAGCATCTTTAATAAATATTAAATAAGGGTATAAAGGTAAATTCACACGAGACCCAAACTAACTGTATTGAATAGCCCAATCAATAGAGTTCCAAGAGCTTGATGTTGCACTCGATTGAGCTACTGGAGCTCGAAGGAGCTCAATGCGGAGATATTAGAGCTCGAAGGAGCTCGACTTTACTCTCGGTCGAGCTCCTGGAGCTCGATGTTGCTCTTGGTCGAGCTCCTGGAGCTCGAAGGAGATCGGCGGAGCTCTCGGTCGAGCTCCTGGAGCTCGAAGGAGATCGGCGGAGCTCTCGGTCGAGCTCTTGGAGCTCGAAGGAGCTCGACCGAGAGCTCCATCGAGCTCGTCGTTCAAGCTACAAAAACTCGATTAAGCTCTAGGTCAAGCTTCAGGAGCTCGATGGAGGATGACGCCAAACTCCTAGAGCTCGAAGGAGCTCTCGTTCGAACTCCAGGAGCACGACATCAGGCTTTAGAAGGTTGATGGAGCTCATGGTCGAGCCCCATCAGATCGATAGGAGAGGGTGAGTGCCAATAAGAGAGGGTGAGGGTAGTTTAGTATAAATGTAATAGAGTGCACTAAATTCAAATATTTTAATATTTTGGTAAATTTTTTTGAAACTTAAAAATATAAGTTTTAAATTCTTAAATTTTTTTGAGGGAGCACCCCAAATCATAATTCCCCCTCATATATGTGTTTAATAAAGTTATGATACTCATATTTAGTCATGACTTTATTTTTAAAAGAAAAATCATGACCACGAGTAAAGTCGTGATATCTTTCTTATTAGTTGCGACAATACCCTAATCCTATATAAATCTTTAACCTTAATTTTTTTAGGAAATTTCACTTCTTCTCCACTCCAACGAAAACCACTATAATACAAATTTTTGATGATCCAAGCTATGATGGAGAAAAAGACATTGATTTTGAAGATGATGACAAGAAGAGATAAAACTTGGATGAATCACAAGGCCAAAAGTAAGTGACAGAAGCAATTTGCCACCAAGACTTCTTCCAAAGTCACTACATTGAAACCAATTTTTCTTACCCAAAAGAGGGACGAGATGTATGACCTTTGTTCTAGCCAAAAATTACTTTATAAAAAACATGGGTTTAGTAAGCTTATTCTATCTTTCTGAACATTGATAGATAAAATAAATTGAGACTAATTATGCATACATATGTAATGGGTGAACACAATAATTATAAGTGAATTTTACTTTAACTTATAAGACTTGTAAGACAAGAAGTACTATCTATGAAGAATTTAGATATGCTTCGATAGTGAGTTCATCACTAAAATATTTGAATTGCAAGTGATTGTGAATGGTGCCGGTCATCAAATCCATTAAGATGCAATCGAACTATAAGGTAATAGGCAAGACCTTGATGGATACATGAGAGATATGAAGAAGTTCGCCAAAAAAGTATATTTAATTTACTTAATGCCAGGAAACCATATGAAAGAGACCAGTATTTGATTATGCTTTATATGTGAAAAAATTTTAAAGAAGTTTTTTTCTCAATTTTAAAGAGAATAAAAAACCATGCTAGATAATTTTCTCATCCTTAATAATGATATTATGACGATCTGAGAAAGTCCCAACAAATGAACAAATGAATATAGAGATGAATTGTATGGATTTAGAAATGTGACGAGAAGGCTTGGAATAGATAAGAAAAAAAAATAGTTCTTGAAAAAAAAAATCAAATAAAGTTGGACAAAAAATATCATCCTTCCTTAAAGCCGACATGAAAGTGATGAAAAGAAGTGAAAAAAAAAAATATGATGAAGAATAATCATTCCAATTTCATTATCACTTGACTAGGAAAGGAAAATAATTTGAAGAAAGCCTCAATATTTTAAAAAATATGAAATTAGAAACCAACTATAAGATGATATGCTTGAATGAGGAGATATAGTCTACATAATTCCATAACAGATGAATTAGAGAGAAAAGACATCAAGTGAAAAATGGTATGTAAAAATATAAAAAAGAAGAATAATTAAAGGAGAAAAGATACATTGCAGAAAATGCATCTCAACAAGGAACTTTCAATCATGTTAGCCCAAAAAAAAAAAATTTTAAACTACATTAAGAAGATTTTGAAAGAGATAATAAAATGAATGGTGACAAGAATTATTAAAAAATCAAATCATTTGGAAAACTCTGGGGTGACACAATAATTATAGACCAAGATAAAACAAAAGCGAATAATATTAATTATGGAGGAAAATAGTAGATCAAAATTTTGGGAATATACTAAGAATAGAGGTATCAAGTAAGTCAGACAACTCGAGCCCGACAGGAAGCATGGCCTAATTGAGTTGTGCGTGACCCGGGTTGAGGCACGACTCATGCAGTGTCGGGCAAGGGAGTGGCGGACCTATGCCGGGCCTTCCATCACCTGTCTGCCTGTCCCGAAGCACGATCCAGTGGCACGACCCAACATCATGCCCCAGAACTCAGTCTAGGTACAAAGTTTCAAGCATCGGGCTCCCATGATGCATGACCCTTCGGGCATCAAGTTTGGCTCGGCTCGTGCATCGGGGTTGGCCTTCGCCCGATTCCAAAATCCTTCTAGAACCATCGAGCTGAACCGACCTAACGGTCAAAAAAAAAATTATGTTGAGATGCATTCATCCATTGGATCCACCCCCAATGGCTAGGGAAGATAACATGATAGATGTCAGGTTTCTGCCCAAAAAATTCATTAAAATTTTTTAGAAAAATCAAAATAGTATTTTTTTTAAAT
The DNA here is from genome assembly GCA_029783825.1 of Sapria himalayana. NCBI lineage: Eukaryota > Viridiplantae > Streptophyta > Magnoliopsida > Malpighiales > Rafflesiaceae > Sapria > Sapria himalayana. The sequence continues at coordinate 1,599,615 of JAREIK010013092.1, read as the reverse complement.
CTTTATATTATTTATATATATATCTTCCTCACTTCTCAATCTCACCTCACATTCTCTCTCTTTTTCTCTAATTTTAATTTCTTAAATCTCTAAAGTCTAAGTCAACCCTCTCTCAATCTCATTCGGGCATTCATCTTTCGGGACTCGGGTACGAACTACGCGAAAACATCGGATTTAGATATTAAACATTGACTTCAGCAATCATGATTTAGGAATCGATATTCCATAAACGGTCAAACACCAAATGAGTATTATTTTTTAAAATTTTATGTAATTTTTAAATTTTAATTTTTATTAATAATTTAATAACAAATATTATTTGATTTAAAAAATAAAATTTAGAATATAATTAATAAAATAATAAAAATCTAAAATGACAAATAATGAATTTAATGACGAGAACGAAATTAATATTAACATAAACATATATAATTTTAATATGAATAATACAAAGCATATGGAAAGGTCCTAGGCCTAGACCTTTCATGGCTCTTGAAATGAAAACTAAGTACTTAAAGTACTAGTTCACCATTTCATCTACTTATTGTCTGGCTATTTGCATGGATCCTTGGATTTAAATGAAAATGGTAGAGAATATTTTAGCATATGTATCCTTGTGCATGAACCAAGAATACCAACCTGAAAGGTTCATTCACGAGAAGTTAACTAAGTAATTTACATACTACGATACTAGGTATGGTGATGTTAGTAGTCAAGCTCCGAGTACGGACATGGATACCTTTTTTAAAGATGATACCTTCACCATTTAGTTAGCGAATGAAAAATAATGGGATGAACTATCAAATAGAAATGAGCTATCTCAGTACTTAGATACTGATTACTGCTCAATATTATCACATAATGATAACAAAAATCTTGATATTTTACAATGGTAAAAATCATGAGTCACCTATCCTGTGCTGTCTAAGATGATACATGATCTACTAACTCCTCCGGTGTTGAGAGTAGCATTGAAGTCTACTTTTTCTATTACAATCATGTGATTTCGAATAAAAAATCAAGACTCGACAAGATATTGTTGAGACACTAGCATGCATGAAGGATTATGAGGATTCAAGGTTGGGCATCTATAATTAAGATCGTGCTAGAACAAGAATAGAAGGTTGAGCTTACTACTAGTGATATCATCAGACACTTATGCGATGATGATCAGTTACATATCATATGGATTAGTATTGAGATTAAGGCATTGAGGCAATTGAGCTTGCTACATTATTATTATTATGATTCATGACTTTCTTTTAAAAATAGATATATAAATATTTGATGTGTGTGTGTGTGTGTGTGTCTAAACATATATATGCTCGAGGTTTATAACATATTTTTCTGACTCCCGAGGATATGGAATAGTCATGATTGGCGATAGTAGAATATCAAAGATATTAGGCATTGAAAATATTTATCTGAAGATAAATATGAGATGCCACTTAATTATGAGAAATGTTTGATATGTCCCAGATATTCAGATTAACGTATTATGTATGAGAATGCTGGTTAGTATGGGTCACATAGGGAGAGTCTAGGAAGACAAATAAAAATTAGTGAAAATGTATAATTATTATTAAGGAATTGTTAGACCCGATTCATACTAAAAGTCATTTCTTATTATTTTTTTAATGAGTAGAATTTGTGAAAATGCACTTGTCATTTATTCTACATTATAGATAATTTGGTGCATAGATTTTGGTTTAAATACAAAAAATTGAATCATTAGTTATTGTGGAATATAAGTTTATAATCCATAATATAGATAGAGCTAGACAACCTATCAGTAAGATTGTAGCACTAGATTTTAATTGGTCTAACTTGACTATGGTGAAATTCTAACTTCTAGTGCTAGTATACTAGAGTGTATTCAATAAGACTAACACAATGTAATTATTTTGTAATGACTTGTAAAATAAACTATATTATTGTTACTATAAACATTGTTACTCTTATTCATGAAGTAATTAGTATTTATAATCTATTATTAATAGTTGCTTTGATTCATAAAAAGTGATGTCTTGAAATAAATTATGCAAGTCTATGAATTGGATAATATTATTAAGTCTATGGTTGATATTGATTATTGAATGAATCCATATCTTATTTAGAAGGATTGATGATGGCCATTGAGGAAGCTTATAAATTTTGATATTGCCAAACCTTATAGGGTGCAGCCTGTAGGTGAATTTTGATTCAGCAAATTTCACCTACAGTTGAAAATATCAAGGTAATAATTAGAGATTGATAAAATTAGATTATTTGTGATCTGATTTAATCGATAAGTTTCTATAATCTTAAAATGAGGAATTTAATTAGTATTGTGTAATAAAAATACAAATAATTTTAAATAAGTGAAAGAGTGTAATTATAATTCCATGGTTTATGAATAATAATTAATATAAATTATTGTTCGAAATAATTTATAATGGGAGCCCGAGATCTTATTTAGGCATTGTACATTTTATATCCTAATAGTTCTAGAAGCTTGAAAAAGCTTTGATAACTCTTTTGAAGGCATATTTATTCACACATTTCTTCTTTATATGATGGATTGTGGAGGGCAAGCACCATTCATGCAAAAATTGTGTGGAGATAGTTCATATTGTGTTTGTGTGAGGTTTGTTCGTGTAGAGTTCATGCAAAGTTTGTGTGAAGATTATTCGTGCAGTGATCATGCTGAGCTGATGTAATGGTGCTCGGAAATCTTTATAGAAATATAGAAGATCTTAAAATTCATGCTTTTAAATTGAGACATTTTAAATTGTGCATTTTAAGGGTGAATATTCTACTATTTTGGGAGAGAATATTTGTTTATGATTTTGTGTATGTAGTTATAATTTTACTATATATATATATATATATATATATATATATATATATATATATATAGTAAAATTGTAGCCATGATTATTTGTACTAATTGGATATTTGGCTGCTATGCTGAAAAAATAATTGTGTGGCCAATAGGTGATTTAGAGCATGTGTGGCTTCAACTTCAAAAAATTGGTATAACCATGATGATTATATTGCATAAGAAAATAATTATATCAACTTGGTAGTTGAGTCATAATATACAAAGAAAGTTATGACTATTTTGATAGAGTCATGGCCAAAAAAAGATGGCACAACTATTAGGGTTCCGGTAAATTTCATATCAGAATTTTATAGTTGACTAAGAACCCACCAAAAATCCAAGTAAATACAATTAAATATTGGACGAAGATATTACCTGTTGTAATGCAAAATTAAACTTTTAATTCCAAATGATTCAGTCAAATCCTAGCACAATCAAGCATCCGTGCCTTTAGCGGTATCCACACAAATATATTTTCATTATATCTTCTTATTTTTTTTTATTTTTACTTCTCCCATTTCATTATATCATTTTAGTTAATGACATATCATTTTAGAAAAGTATGTGAAAAACTAAAATGATATGTCATTAATAAAACCTTTTGGTTTTTCATGTACCTTTCTAAAAGGATGTGTCTTTAATGAAACCATTTTAATTTTTCACACAACTTTCTAAAAGGATATGTCATTAATGAAACTCTTTTGGTTTTTCACGCACATTTCTAAAAGAACGTATTATTAATGAAAAAGATGTGTCATTAATAAAACCCTTTAGGTTATTTCACATAACTTTCTAAAAGTATATGTCATTAATAAAACTATTTTGATTTTCCACATACCTTTCTAAAAGGATGTGTCTTTAATGAAAAGTATGTGTCATTAATGACACACCTTTCTAAAAGAGAGAAACATGAGCTTTAAGTTTGGGTTTATTTTTAACTTTCAAGCATCTATTAATTAGACCAACTTATTTAGTCCAAATAGCTTAAGATTTGAAATAAATTTCAAACTTAAGATTAGACATAGTTTATTTTAGTCTAACTAAAATAACATGAACTCTAAATATATATACGATTTTATGTGTGTGACTTAATATGTTCTTATAACATTGGTTGTGACTTTAAAATCTCATTTTAAAGAAACAAGTAATGAGCAGCATTTAGCAATACATCATTGCTACCTAAGTAATGAAAATATAATAGATTCAACTTAAACATAATTTTATTACTTATTTTTATGTACGACTTAGTCCTTTGATTCATGATATCTAGATTGATTTATGAGGAATAGATCGTGTCATCTTCACATCAATCTATATATTTCTTGATCTTTGAGTAGTCTAACTTAAACAAATAAGCTCAATATCTCATATTGACTTATTTGAGCATTACCATGCATTTTAGTAGTTCTACTCAATCAATGGGCCAAATGATATCATTAATGTAATATAGAAGGGACAAATTTCATCTATAATAATCACATCCTTTACATAATTTATTATATACCTAGTAAATGGCCCTATAACTATCCTTGTTATAGGTGGCATTTGCTGAATCTAAAGTATACAACTCCTTATGTAGGAAAACCATAGTGACTCCGGGTTAAAGGATAATTCATACTAATAGTCACTTTGAGAATGTGTATGACACTTATTTAACAATCCATGTAACATTCTCATAGCATATCAATTTAGCATATGTTCTCCAACATATACTCATGTGTTAACTAATAGTTAACTTACATGCTAGTCTTAATATATTAATATTGCCCTTAAATATTAATACTTGACTTTGGATAATTTAGAGTAGTATTTCAGAGAATATATCACTCTAGGACATTATTATATTCATCTAAATAAATATAATAATCATAAAATAATGTCTTTATACATTAAAGATATAATATAAATGTCCCAAAAGAATCATCTAATGATTGACTTTTAGGGCATACTCTAACAATCTTTCACGAGCACTAAAGCCATAATCACTAAAGTATATAATAATTAGTAAATTAGTGTGACTGTCATGTTTCATCTATGTTAAAGCCTTGGTTAGTGGGTCTTCTATGTTATCATTTCTAAATACTCTTCATATCTTCACATCTCCTCAATCAATAATCTCTCGAATGAGATGGAATCACTGAAGTATATGTTTGGATCGCTGATGAGATCTAAGTTCTTTAGCCTGTACAATAGTTCCATTGTTGTCACATTAAAGGTCTACCGGATTAGTTCTGTGATAAACTTTTTAATCCAAAAAACTTCTTTTGCTGCATCAGAAGCAGCAATATACTTAGCTTCTGTAGTAGAATCAACAACTATATTTTGCTTTGAACTCTTCCAGCTCACAGCATCACCATTTAAACAAAACACATAATCGTGAGTCATTCTTAAGTACTTGAGAATGACCTCCATATATCAATGAGCTCCTCATCACCTCCATATATCAAGAAATAATCGTGAGTCATTCTTAAGTACTTTAGAATATTCTTAACTGTTGTCCAGTGACTCTCACCTAGATCTGACTGGTATCTGCACGTCATGCTTAATGCATACGAGACATCCGGATGAGTACAAATCATGGCATTTATGATAGATCTAATAGCAGATGCATATGCAATCTTATCCACGCATTCCCTTTCTTCTTTAGTAGAAGGACATAGAGTCTTAGAAAGACTCACACCATGTGACATTAGCAAGAATCATTTCTATAATTTTACATGGCAAAATGATTAAGCTATTTGTCAATATATGTTCTCTGACTCGGGCCAAATATTCTCTTAGATCTATCTCTATAGATCTTTATGCCTAATATATAGGCTGCTTCACCTAAGCCTTTCATTGAGAAATAATTTTCAAGCCAAGCCTTTATAGATTATAAGACAATGATATCATTTCCAATAAGAAATATGTCGTCTACATACAAAATAAGAAAAATGATTGCACACCCACTAATCCATTTGCAAACACAAGGTTCATCTTCATTCTTAATGAAATGATTGCACACCCACTAATCCATTTGTAAACACAAGGTTCATCTTCATTCTTAATGAAACCAAACTATTTGATTGCATCATCAAATCGAAGATTCTAGCTTTTTGAAGCTTGCTTTAATCTATAAATATACTTTTGCAACTTACATATATTTGTAGCATCTTTTGGATCAACAAAACCTTCAGGTTATCATATACACATCCTCGAATAGATTCCCATTAAGGAATTCAGTTTTAACATTCATTTGCCAATTTTCATAATCATGCCAAGCTACAATAGCAAGCAAAATCCAAATGGATTTAAGCATCGCAACTGGTGAAAAGGTTTCATCATAGTCTATACCATGAATTTGTTTAAAAGATTTAGAAACCAATCACCCTTTAAAAACCTATTGGCACTAAATGGGATTTATCCCTTTAGGTGGATCAACCAAGGTCTATACTTGATTGGTATATATGAATTCCATTTCAGATCCTATGGCATCCAACCATTTCTCAGAATCTAGACTCTTTATAGCTTCTTGATAGGATGTAGGCTCATTTTGATTAACAAGCATTACATCACAGTGATCAGACAGGAGAAGAGAAAAATTCTCATGCTGATGATTTATCCTATCAAATCTACGTAGAGCTCATTCTAATCGAATAGGTTGTTATTTCACAACTTCTTATGGTGTAACAAGTTCATGATCCACAATATTTTTTTAGTGCAACAAGTTCATGATCCACAACACTTTTGTGGTGCCTATTCTAGTTTCATTAAAGTCTCGATACTAATTTGTGTATCTTGAATTTCTTCAAGATTTACTTTTTTCCCACTAGTTCTTCTATAAATAAATTCTCTTTTAAAAAAAACATCATTTCTAGTAATAACCACTTTGCCTTGTGTGAATATGTAAAAGTAATATCCCTTTGTTTCTTAAGGATATCCCTACAAAATAGCATTTGTCAGATCTAGGTTCTAGTTTCTCTGAAACTTGACATCTAATATAAGCCTCACAATCTCAAATCTTCATAAAATAATTATTGCTTGAGACAAGAAGATCTAAGTCTTGTTAAAATGAGGGTTCCCAATGATAAACATCATGAAGTTCTAAGTCTCAAATCCTATTACTAATGAATTATTGCTTGTGTTTGCCATGAATTTTAGCAAATTAGACTTTAGAATTCACACCATATATAGTTTTGCATGCTCTTGGCTGTGAAATTTGAATTCCCCTCTTTTATTTTTTGTAAAATCACCAAGTCCTCCTTTTATACTATCCGAGTCACATCGAGATATTATATGGCTTTTCAAGCTGAAAGTCATGATTTTATCTTGAAGTCATGGCTCTGTCATGTTTTTGAATATTTTTTTTTAGTGAAAATGTTATGACATCAAATTAATATCATGATTTAGGTAGTTCTTCTCAAAAACTCAAAGTCATGTGGACAATAATGTCACAACTCATGAATTTATTTTATAGAACACAAAATCATTGCGACAAGAATGTATCAATTGAGGTGATTGCTCTCTAAAACAAAGTCAAAATAGCAAAAATATTATGACTGAGACTTTTTTAATATGTAACACAAAGTCATGATATCGAGAATATCATACCCGAGGTATTTCCTCTATAGAACATACAATTGTAACAATAATAATGATTATGACTGAGATAATTACTCCTTAGAAAACAAAATGATGGTGAGAAGAATGTCATGATTGAGATACTTATTCTCTGGAATATAAAGTCAAAGTAGCAAAGTTAGCCACGACTAAAAATTACTTGGTGATTTGTGATTTTGACTGTAATAAATGTCATCATGCTAAAAAAATATTATAATTCATTGTACTAGTATGATACTTAATTGTTATGACATAAAAATAAAATCATGGCCAAAATTATGTTTTAATACTAATATGATATCATGACTAAATGATGAGTCATTGCGTATAAAGTATTTAAGAGACTGAACTATGCCAACCCAACAAATTCATCCGCTGATCATATTTATGAGATAAAATTGTCTCATGCTTGAACTTAAATTTATGGAGGCGTAGTTGCGTTTGGTTTTCTGGTGTTTCCGTTCAGGTGGAGGTGGCGCAACGAGGGGGCGGTGGCGCAACGAGAGGGCGGTGGATTTGATCTTTTGATTTTTGGTGTCATATTTCTTCGTTTCACAGGGCGCGTCGTCGTCGTCGTCGTCGTCGTCGTCGTCATAGACGCGATCTATGGATTCCGCGGAACAATCAAAAAGTCTAAAGCAGCTTCAATGAAATTTCCATTTTTTTAATGTTTTCAGGAGAAATCTAGTGGTTCGATCTTCTTGTTCAACCAGCTTCTCGCGTCAGCTGGCCACTCTAGAAAATTGTTATGTTCATCTCGCATAGCGCACATCAATATACAGTCCAATCCAGCAACCTAATTTTTGAAGTTGAAAATTGATGTGGAAGGTGGAGAGCATGAGCAACGAGCAAGCGTTTTGGCGGTTCGGCGACCAGCTGAGGTTTCAATCGTGTAGCTCGTCGAATTCACCCCCAAACAACTCGATTTGGAACAATTCTCATGCGCCGAAGAAGGTGCAGGATAGGGGGAACTTCGATTTCAGATCTGGCACCGGAATAAACACGGCTAAGTCTGGCAGCGCCACCGATTGGAATGGATTCAAGGATGTAACGAAGTTAGGTCATGTTGGAGCTGAGCTTCGTGGTTCCGATCTGAAACGGTACAATTGGAGCGGATTCAACCCGATATCCGACTGGAACAGTTTTGATGCTTGTGAGATAGGATCTGTTGGAGCTGAACTGAAGAATTCGAAGCCTAAGGTGTCGGATCTGAATGTGTACGGCGATATATGGAAGCCAGGCTGTGGAAGAGACAACATCTGGAATAATCCTCTAGGTTCGATTCGTCAGACCTGCTGATAAATCATACTAAGAACGCCATGGGAGGAGATGAGTAAGGAGTGAAGAGCAGCAAGAAGAACAGCAAATAGAGTGTGGGCGGCAGTGAAGACGGCATGGATAGCGCGAAGAGCGCGGCCGATAAGAGATCCAAGACTCTGCCTCCCACCGAAGCTCTGCCGAGGTCGGAAACAAATCCTTACGAGAAACCTCATCACGACGGCATGGAAGCCTGCGAGCCGCTGGAAGAAGATTCGTTCAGGCCCATTCTCCACCATTACGACGGGCCTAAGTTTCGCCTTGAGCTCCATGTTCCCGAGGTTAATCCTTGTTTCCATTAGAATTCCTACCCAGTTCTTGTTTCCCGCAAATTATCTTCTCGCTCTCACTCATCTCTTCGTCTACTCTTTGGAACCTCATCATCATCTCGCAGCTCTCGTACCAGAAACCTTCCATCATCAAGGTTTCTTCTTCGTTTTTATTACAAATTTGAAGTGTAAATTGTGAATATTATGCCACCTAATGGAACACGGGGGAATTTTGTTTTTGATTTTTGATTGATCTGTCTTTCCATTCGCCATTTAGTAACAATGATAATTATCAAACAAAGAACTAAAATATGAGACGAAAAAGAACAAAAAGTGGAAAAAAAGAGAAAAATACTGTGAGCAATCCTTGAAAAAATCTGCATAAAAATGGATGCTGTTTACATGCCTGGTTGGGGAGGGGGGCCGGGGTTGGTGGTAACCTAACGTCAAGTCAGCATGACGGAACTGTGATGGTGGACCATGAGCCACTGCCCATTGTGAAGCTCAAACAGGTTGGTGACGATAAAAGGGCCACTTTCTATGTGGTTCTCCACGAACGTCTTCATCGTCACCCACGCCATGTCTGCAAGAACGCGAACGCGTACATCCTCTACTCTGAACACTATTCCTTCCCCAAAGTTGAAAGCAATTTCCCAACTCTGTATGACTGAACTATACCTGCGTGTCAAGATGTTTTCAAAAAATATATATATATTTCTAAAATTAGAAAAAATCAAAAAAAAAAAAAAAATTCAACTAGATATAATTAATTGTAAATTTATTTAATTCTTACATTTAACAAACAAATGGAACAATAATATTTAATTTGGGTGTGACAAATAATTAATTTAATAAATTCTTATTCTAATATTTTCATCTAAGATTGTGCTTGCTTTTTTTCTCCCTAGAATTATTCTAGATGTTTATTTACTATTGTACTTTCAGCTTGAGCATATATTTTTAAATAGAATAATAAAATGAATATTATAAACTCAATTAAAAAAGAAATTAACTTTATTTACTTTATCAAAATAAGTAAAATAAAAACTTCAATTGATTTTACTTGCGATATAAGTCAATTAGGAATTTTACATAACTATTTGAAATATTTTCTTATTTTTATTGATTGGGTATAATTATTTTGTCAAAATATATATATATAAATTTATTTTTTGCTTAAGGCTACATATTATTCATTCTATAATTTTTGATTATATAATTTTATTTGTATATAATTTCTAATTACATGATTTACTTGGGACTTAGAAATTTTATGCAAAATTTTTGGCTATATATTTATAATTTTGTAATTTTATCTTTACAAAATTATGAGCATATTTATAATTTCTCATAATTTTGTAATATAAGAAATAATATTTTTTTTCGAATAATTTTTGACAAGAAATAAATGTTAATAATATTTATATATATTTATACATTTAAATAAAATGAATAAGATACACAAATATATATATATATATATATATATATTTATTTATTTATTTATTACTTGAAAAATAAATCATGTTGATCACGTGTCAAAAAAAAAAAACAACAAAAACATATTTATATAAGTTATAAATCATAAGCTATATATCAAATACATTTAACCTATAATTTTTCATTACATCATTAGAAAATTTCAAAGTAAAGAAATGAAATAAAAAAAAATTGAGACAATTGAGATATTTTTTATTTATATCAATAAAAAATATTTTAATGATAAATTAAAAAATTATATAAATTACTAGAATACTCCTATTAATAATATATTATTAAAAAGGCAAGATATGAGTACGACACAGATCAAACAAGGAATCAATTAAGTGTGATTAATAATTTTTTTATTTTTTATATTATCTAGAGGTGTCAACCGGACCGGCCCGGCACGAGGCATGACATGGTTCGGCCGTGCCTGGGTCGGCCCAGCAAAGAAAAATTGCTTGCCCAAACACGTGCCCGGGTAAGGCACGGCTCATGCCGTGCCATGCCTAGGCCAATCGGGCCTCGTGTTGTGCCTGACCCGGCACGGTTCGGTGGCCCGTGGTACGGCACACCGGCACAGGCACACCCGCACCATTATCCCCTTCGCCCTTCCCGCAAAAAAGACCCCGGGTCGGGTCCAATCAGACCCGACCAATGGTCCCCCAAGCCGACTGCCGACCCGATTCATGTGTCACGTGATTAACCTGTTTGTTCCAGCGAGTATGAAAGTATGTTCCCACGCGTTGGTTAATATACGTAATGTACTAAAATATATTCACACTCATCACAGACAATAAGAGTTTGGTAGTCTCTGTTTGCCTACGAATCTTAAGATAAAAAAATTCTAATCGGATGTGAGACACCGTTAGAATTATACGTACATGATGTTGGAATCATGTGTTCGATATAAACATGTGATATCCGACTACGTCAATAGTAAGAGTAACGAATTTATTATTGACGACAATGACTGAGTTTCAGAAATTTCATTTATGAAATTCCAGAAGATTTTTTATGACACGACGAACATGTATTCGTCGATTTATATACCCACGACTTGCATTGCACTCCGGTGCATATGTAATATTAGTAGCATGTTTATGAAGTATCGAGCTGACCCGACACTTAGCCATATGATTGCATAGATGGAAACCAAGTATTTAAAGTACTGGTTCACCGTTCCATCTCTTTATTGTCTCGATGCATGCATAGACCCTAGGGTTAAGGTGGAAGGAATAGAAAACACTCTGACTTACATTTCCTCGTGCATGAACCTAGAAGAATCACTTAAGGGTTCATTCACGAGAAGTTGACTAACCTGTTCAGATACTACAATACTAGGTATGATGATGGTGATAGTGAGAATGTGATTACGGACATTAATACCTTGTTCGGAAATGATAATTTTTCCATTCAGCTAGCGAATGAGGAACGTAGGGGTGGACCATCACATAGGAGCGAGTTTTCTCGGTACTTAGATACCGATTAGTGCTCAATCCTATCACATTCTGATACCAAGAATCTTGATATATTATAGTGGTAGAAATCATATAAGTATACCTTTTCCGTGCTATCTAGTATGGCACGGGATCTACAGACTCCTCCGGTGTCGGGCGTAGCATCGGAGTCTGTTTTTTTTATTGCAGTGAACGTGATTTCAGATAGAAAATTAAGATTACGTCCAGATATTATTGAGCCATTGGCTTGTTTGAAGGAATGAAAGGATTTAAGGTTTAGCATCCATGATCGTGCTGAAGCTAGGACTGGGACAAGGACTGTAGCCGCATCCACTGCAATAGGGGAGGAGTTAATTGCTGATGATGATGATGATCCATATGATACTGATCTTGATATTGCGGCTAATGATGCTCATGATATACCGATTGACGATTGATGGTGATCTACTATTTTTTAATTTCGATGTTTTGTTTTTTATTGATTGTACGTTTTATTTATACGTTACATTGAAATTTTAATTTGTTTGGTTCGGATCTTCAATATCTAATGGTTGATTGGTCATTTTTCATTTGGTTTGCTTATGTTTTTTTTTTTACTTTTTAATTTTTTTAACATTATTTATTGATTTATTTATTTTTTTGTTTTAATTTTTCATTTAAAAATTTATCTCTATTATATAATTCTAATAAATTTTAAACTAATTTTATTTTACATTATAACAAAAAATTACACTTTGTAAATTTAATACATTTTAAACAATATTCATATTATAAATTTATAATATTATACATTATCAATAATTATATATATAATTTTATAATTTATATAATTAAAATAAAAATTAAAACAATAAATTTTTTTTTAAAAAATTCCTAATTTCCTGGCCAAATACAAGCCCGCGGCTGGAAATCTACCTGGGTTAGGGCCAATTCGGCCAGGTTCAAGTCGGATGGCTCAAGTCGAGTCCATCGAATTTTTAAAAATTTAAGATTTCGACGCCATGTGGTTCCCCCATTGAGTGTAACTTGGTGCATGGTCACTCATTTCATGCCCACATGTCAGGCACCCGTATTGTGCCTGGCACAGAACATGGGCCGAAACCCTCAGAACGATCATGCTGAGGATGTGCCCGGCACGAGCCCGGACCGCTATTGAAGCATGCCTTGTCGGGCTAGGCACGCTTGAAATGGGCCATGTAAACTGGGCCCATGTCATGCCAGGCACGGCACAAGAATCACATAATGTCATGTCTGACACAACACAATGGCATGGTTGTGCCACATTTAAACGGGTCATGTTGGCACAACACGACCATTTGACACTTCTGCTATCATTACACTATGCAAAATCCTTATTCTAAATTTTTGAAAATTCTCCCTTTGATGATTACTACTCGCATATAGATTTATTTCTCCTACGCCGAACAAAAAAAATTAAAATCTAACATGAAAGTGATGCTTCATAATTGTAAGTTTTGCTCAAAAGAAAACATATTGAGCATTTTATCGAACACGATATGATAGTTTTGGTCCCTTCCACTTGTAGTGATTTGTCATGTATGAGACGAGATTACACATCTCCTCTTCTTGTACTAGAATACAATTTTCGAGACCACAAATATTTCGGATCTCAAGTCTTAGACTCTCAAATGTATTGGGTCCTTAAATCTCCTAATCTACTATCCACTATCACATGAGAGATCTCCTATAGAAAGTTCAAAGTAAAAATAGTTTTTCACACATTAGATCTTCATCTCTGATCCCTTGATAGATGACGCATCATAATCGTAGTGCCAAATTTTGAGGCATAAATTATGAATTATTAATATATGATAAAATAATTTTAATAAAATATTGGCACTTATATTGTTAGATATTTCCATTGATAATGAATTGGAATGAATGGGCGACTTGATTTGAAAATAATTCGCATATATCAATCTTATCCATGATAAGAGACTATATGCCCTTAATGGTGAATGAATGCCCTTAAAGAAGATTAAATACCCTTGAAAAAGACTTATTGCCCTTAAATAAGATATAATATCCTTAATTATGATTAAATACCCTTAATTGAGCTAATTACCCTTATATAAGGTTAAAAATACCCTTATCCATAGTTTTAAAAAGTGCAAGGTGCACCAAGGCGCAAAGATTTCTTGGAGCTTTGAAATGCAAGCCACACTAAGACATGGGCTTTTGTGAAGTGAAATGTGACTTTAGATGCACATAAATTTTTATTAAATATGATTCTATTAATAAAAAAATAAATATTTCTAATATTTAAATAAATTTTTATGAAAAAAAATAAAGAAAATTATATAAATTTCAATATATAATTACAAATTTTGAGAATAAATATATTTTTTTTAAAAATTATAGTATATAAGGCGTGCCTCTTCAGTAAGACGCATGCCTTGAAAGGCGGTCACTATAACTAAGGAGTGGTTATGCCTTGAGCCTAGGCACGCCTTTCACAACTATGCCCTTATCTAAGACACATTACCCCTCATGAAAAAGACTAAATGACATTGATGAGAACTAATTGCCCTTAAATCTAGTTGAATATCTTTAGACGAGACTAGATATCCTTAATTAGTACTATTTGCCATTAATATAAGCCAAATATCTCTAACATGGACTAGATGTTCTTCAGAAGAGCTAGATGTCCTTGTAGGAACTACATGTCTTTAGCAAGAGCAAGACTTATTTCCCTTGATAGGAACTATAGATATAAGTTTGTGATGAATATAATGTACTTGTTTTATTATTTTTAATTTTCAGGAAGAACCTGCAGTCTTATCTAAATTCTCCTCTGAAAGACAAGTTCCTAAAATATTTCTAGAACTTGAAATATTCAAAAGAATCATTCTAGTTATGATACACAGAAATAGAGAAGAACAAACATGTTCATTGTCATCGTGTTTTTAGCAGAACATGAATTGCAGTCATACCCAGAAAAGAATTCGCCAGATGGATGAAAGCACTTGACATAATCTGCATCAAGCCAATAAAGTCTCATCGCCGGAAGGGACCTTCGCCTGATGATGTTGTAGAACTCCATATTAGCACTCGTGATGGCCTTCGTTGTTGCATAATAAGCCTTCCATCCATTAACAGGCGTCACACCACTTTGTTCCGAAGTAAAATCCTGGCAGATGAAAGCAATTTGGACTTAAAATCTAACTGTTGTATCGAGTAATCTCAGAGTAAGCATGAGAAGAAGCAAACTCGAATAAAAATCACAGAAAAAACAGGCCCCAGGATTAGTTTCTTCACAATCTGATCTCGCAGCCAGAAAACAAAACTGCAAGCATTATCACCACGCAGCGCACGCCAACATTTCCGAACTAAGCAAAAAAATTGCACCAACCTTGAGATAAAGACTTTTCCAGGCGCTATCATCATTAGCAGCCTTCCTCATCAACGAATTAGTCATGGAAAGCCTGCAAAGACTGGGATAATCCAAATAACTCAAAGTGTGGGTGGTGATCTCCGGCACCAACTGCTCCATCATCGATGCTCCCGTTTGCCTCTCCCCGCAAGTCATCTTGCAGTCACTCAAATTCGCTCGAAGAATCGAAGATCCCCTTACCGGAACAGCAACAAGCACAAGTGTCGTTCAATTCGAAGTCGTTACAGATACAGGGTCCAAATTAGGGATCCATTTCAGGGACAACTAACAGAATCGGAAGGAAAGATGCCTCCCGAAATGATTAACTGAATAACCAACTAATTCGGGAAAACACGAGGAAATGCAATCGACTTTATGATTGAATTTCATTATATTATATATATATATATATATATGTGTGTGATTATTTTAAAATATATAATAATGCATACAATATATTTATTTATATAAACCATATATTTATGACTGAAATTTTTATTATTTTTTTAACTTCGGGACAAAATCAAGTTTCCGATCCTAAATGCACCAAAATATAGTTATTTTACATTTAAATACTCTTTTTTTTATTTATTTTTTAAGTAATTTTTTTTATTTTTTTTAAGCATTTTTTTTATATTTTATAAATGATACGCTAAAACACAAATTCCCCAATAAAAATTAATAAATAATTTTTGGTTTAGAATAGCAAACAATAAATAAAAAAAATAAAGATCCTAAATGTACGTATATATCATTTTAGAACAAGCTAAATAAATTAATTCAAAAATTAATTTTTAAAATATATTTCATTAATTAATTACAAATATTTAATAATTCTTTGAATTACTCTATTCAAACATTAAGAAAATAATCTTCAAAGATAATTTTTCATAAAAAACATTATAATTTTATTGTCCTAAGATAAATCATTATTTTTATTTTCTCAATTTTGTTGTGAAACATCAGGAAGTTTCCAATGTCCCACTGACTAGCTAAAAATAAAAACAAAAAACAAAACAAAATATTAAAATTTAACATAAACTAGTCGAATATTATATTGAACAATCATTATAACTTTTTTTTTCAAAAAAAAAAAAGAGGAAAAAATAAAATATAAAAATTTTTACATTTTTATTTCATGCGACAGTAGGAAAGGGTTAACTACTTTCTGCGCCTGAGATTGGAAGATTGAACATACTCCTCGGCAAGTTTCTTCACCTTCTCTCCTTCCCTTATTAGAAAATTAGCATTCTTAGCTGAGCCATGATACTTCATCACTTTGCTGGTGGCCTTGGCCACGGCCCACCTATATTGGTCTGCCGTGATCACGTGACTCTTGCACAGAGGCCTAATGTGCTCCTTTATGTAAGCTTCAACCTGCGGAAGATAATCAACACACAATTGAGATTGAGTATAACTCTATACTCTAAAGCTTTTCTATTGATTATATTATAAGAGTAGTCAAATATCCAACAAATAAATTTAATTTCAAATTTATTGTGAGATTGGATATGTTAATTTTTGCCCAAATAATCTCTAGAACAAATAAAGTTTTTAATTAAGTACATAAAAAAGTTATCCTCGGTGTATAAGTCTGAAATAAATCTTTGATCTTATTGAAAATCAAAGAGGCGTATCTAATAAGTCTCAATTTTGAGACCTACACCATTATAAAAAACTAATTATCATCACACAAAGACATAATCTCAGACTATTAAATCATCACCAATTCTAGATCTCATAAGTATTCCAAAGTTATATGTGTTTGATCACGATTACTACTAAGATGATTACTAATATACAAGTTTGTCGTATGTATCTACTATATGGTTGGTAAAGGAGGATTAGGGAGAGTGGAAAAAAAAAATCAAACTATTAAAGTACATGAATACAAAAAATAGCTATGGAAAAAAAAATAAAAAAATAAAAAAAAATAAAAAAAATAAAAAATAAAAAAAAATAAAAAAAATAAAAAAATAAAAAAAATAAAAAAAAATAAAAAAAATAAAAAAATAAAAAAAAATAAAAAAAATAAAAAAATAAAAAAAAATAAAAAAAAATAAAAAAAATAAAAAAAATAAAAAAATAAAAAATAAAAAAAAATAAAAAAAATAAAAAAATAAAAAAATAAAAAAATAAAAAAAAATAAAAAAAATAAAAAAAATAAAAAAAATAAAAAAATAAAAAAAATAAAAAAAATAAAAAAAATAAAAAAAATAAAAAAAAATAAAAAAAAATAAAAAAAATAAAAAAAAATAAAAAAAATAAAAAAAATAAAAAAAATAAAAAAAAATAAAAAAATAAAAAAAATAAAAAAAATAAAGATAATAATAATAATAACAATAATATAAAAAAAAACATGTAACTTGGATTGGGACAATCCATATATTAGATACTCTCGTCCACAAAAAATAAAAAAAAAATAAAAAAAAAACAATAAAAACCATAAACATCACGAGTCTTATGAGATAGACAAATACGTTTTTAGTTATAAATTATTATAAAATAATTATTAGACTAGCTCTATTCTTCGATTCATAATAATGAGATGCCAGGTACTACAAGATAGTATTCAGCAAAACCTTCATAAATTAATATTATTAAGACCATGAGATTTTATTATTATACAAACAAATTAATTAATCAATAAAATAACATTTATCAATTTAAGAAGTATTTTTTAAAATTCAACAAAATTAAATTTTGATTAGATAAATTTAAAGAGATTACAAGATGACTTATGTATCATATTTATTGAATTAATATAAAAAAATATAATAATGAATATTACTTAATAAGCTAGACCTCCATAAAAAATGAAAATTTATAATTATAAAAAAAAAATTAATTTATTATATTAATGGGATCATATATTTATACAAAAAAAAAAAACTGACAAAATATTATCTTATTATATTATCGGAATATTATTTCAGAGTTTATTAATTCACCAAATAATAATTTAATGCGATTCTACTGCACTTAATAAGATGAGCCATACTTACCTTGCGGTGAGTAGAATTGGCATGGCCATGGTCGCCCTTTGGAGTTTTGGATATGTCCTTCCTCGAGAGTTCTGCAAGTGCACGAATGCCATTTGATGAAGATTCTCCATCGTCAGACATAACAGCCTTATTCTGAGACCGGCTGTCTGCTTCATTCTCTGCAGTGAAATTAGTGTCCACCACAGTAACATTCTCGCCTTGGCTCTGTTCGGGAGTCTCATCCTCCCCATCTACATTGTTCTCTGCAATAAACGCAGTCTCCACACCAGCAAGACTCCTGCTCTGGGCTGCTGCGACTTTTTCATCGTCCCCATCAGCCCTGCCCTCCGCAGAGGCAGCAGCATCCAGCGGCAGGCACGGAGGCGGCTCTTTATCAGGACCATATAGTTCTTCACATTCCATGAAAGATGGTTCTCGGCTAGCCATCACCGCACCAGTTCCACTCTTCGCCATCGAACCAGAGGGCTCGAGGTTGGGCGAGGAGAGATGATCGGAAGGGTGGTGCATATTGACTAAAATACCCTCGCCTTCATCACCAAGGATGGGATTTGGCCTTTCTGATTTCAGGGAGGAGAGGATGACTTTCATGCGTGCCTCGCCTTGTTCCACCGATGGCTTGGAGAGTAGGGCTGACGTGGCACCGACGAGAAACTCATCTTCTAGGTCATACTCAAAGTCGCCAAATATGTCTACGTCAGGAACAGAGTCCATTTCGAAAACATCATGAGGCCCATCAACGGCCTGAGGGGGGGCATTATCGGGAGGGTCGAGATTGGAGAGGAGGCGGTCTCGGCTGCGCGGGGGGGAGTCAAATAGGAGGCCGCAATCTCTCAATGCGTCTTCGACGCCAGGACTGGAAGGAAGGGCTTCCTCTTCCACGATCGGAGCGCTTGATCTTGCGGCAGTGATGGGCTTGGGGAGATCTGAACGGTGAAGAATTTCTTGCGAGCAGAGGTTCAGATACACTGGTTTACTATTTGACTTGTCAGCGACTGCTTTCTCAATATTTGTTGCATCTGCAACTGCCAACTCTGTCTCTGCAGTCCTGCAGATTTCCGGCAAGCCTAGTTTCCTCAAGAAGCTCTCAGTCAAGTGGTATAGTTGTGCCTGTTGCATAATTATGAAGGATAGAAGAAGTGAAATCTCAAAACATTTCCAACTATATGTATTTGACAAAAAATCAAGCATTTAGTCTTAGCTTGGAAGTGAGAGAGAAAATGAGGGGGAAAAAACTCTGTCCAACCACGATCGTTAATTATAAAGGTGTCAAACGAGCCGTGCCGTGCCGATATAACTCCTTTTTGGGTGGCCCAGTCGGGGCCACTATGCCGTGCAGGGAACGGCCAAACATGGAAATCATGTCGTGCCCGACACGACAAGACTGATTGTCTACCCGGCCAGGCACGGCACGACCGGCATGATTCCTGGCTAACACGTGCCTGCGTGCCTGGTCATCTAGGGTCATGCCGATCCGTGCCAATTTTGTGGACAATACCACACCACCATAGGGACAAGTACTATCCACCAGCCACCACCACCACCACCACAATGCACAGATGGCCAGACATGTGTCAAGTGGGCAGGTCACAGAAATCTGGTTACCTGATTTTTTGTGACCCATGACCCGTCCCTGATCCCGGGTCATGTTCACCATGCTGATGGGCCTTGCCAACGGGCCAAGCATGCAGATCATGTCTGGCCTAACATACAGCACAGTAGGGATGTCAAACGGGTTGGGTTGAGTTAAATGGTTACGGGTTAAATGGGTGACGGATGAAAAACATGTAAACTCATATACGACACGTTTAATAAACGGGTAAAATATTAAAACACGAACATGAATAATTGAATAAACATGTAACATGATACGACTCGTTTTAAAACGTCTAATTTTAACGGGTTGGGTTGGATTGGGTCGGGTTAACATGATAAACCACTCATTTAACATATTTTACCTTTTTACCACACGTTTGACCCATTTAACACGGTGAACCACCTGTTTAATCATTTACTCATTTATTTAAATGGGTAAAATGGTTATAAACGGGTTAGCATGTCTCCCTCGAATACAATCCATTTATTAAACGTATTAAATGAGTTGACCCGTTTATCACCCGAACCCATTTAGGTTTCACCCAAACTCATTTAATCATCGGTTAATTGTGTCGATTAATCGTGTCGTATTGAATTTCGACAAGCCAATAGCACAGCCATCTCTGGCCCAGCGGGGTACGAGCTATGCCTCGGGCTGGCACAACTCATTTTCAAGCACGATTTAGGACCATGCCGTGCTGGACTAGACACGACTCTGTCAAGCTGTGCCTCGTGTCGTGCCTGAGCAGCCCAGCCTACTTAACACCTCTAGTTGATTATCAAGATTAAAGTAGAAATTTGTGTAACGACAATATGATAGTCTGATTGATGAGATGTAGAATTCATGACTCATCGTACACTACGAGTTTGATCCTAGGAAGCTACCAACAACCATTGGAACAATAAATCATGTCTCCTAGGCATAGTTATGAAAGGCGGGCCTGAGGCGCGCCTGAGGTGCTCCTAAAGCTCAGGCGCCACCACTCCCGAGAAAAATGCCTTGCTTCAGGCGAGGCGCAGGCGGGTGAAGCGCAGTAGGAGTTGAATTCCAGTTTCGGCAGCGGCAGGCATCGAGCCAGGTACGCCCTTCTACTCATTCTTCCTCGTCTTCTCATCTCCTTTTTTTTGCCGGATTCGCCATCGGAAATGGGAAAATTTCGTCGGAGAAGAATGACAAAGCAACGACGAGAGAAGCAACGAGAAGCGAAACCAGACGAAACACAGGAGAAGCACGTCGGGGAAGACGATATATTCGGCTGATCCAACCCAAAACAATATCATTTTGGGTTTGGATTATATTTTTTTAAAAAATAAAAACAACCCAAAACGACATCGTTTTGAGGTTCTGATTTAAAATAAAAAAATATCACCTCCAAAACGACGTCGTTTTGGTCTTCCAGGAACCAAAACGATGCCGTTTTGGAGTTTTATGATTTTAAGCCCTATAAAACTCCCTTTCTCGGGTTACACCCTAAAACCCTCAAAACAACTCTCTCAAAACACTCTTAAGGCTGGATTGAAGAGGAGAGAAGAAGGAGAAATGGTTCAAAAGGTATTTTTTTCATTTTACCTATTTTTGTTGTGAAAAAATTCTTCAAATGGTAAAAAAACATTTTCAAAAAATACTTAAAAACTATGGAAAATTTTTTTGAATAATACTTTGAAAAAAATATGTAATTTTCAAAAAACTAATACAGAAAAAATGGAAAAAAATTCTGAAAATTAACAAAAAATAAAAAAAATCAAGCAGAAAATTATGAAAATTATGAAACAATTAGAACAAAAATTATAAATAATTTTAGTTGTTTGGCAAAAATTGAGTATGTTTATAATTTATAGATTTATAATATATAATATATTTATGTATATGTTTTTATTTTTTTCTTAATATATTTGTCATTTTATTGTTGATTTGTTGTAAATATACATAAAAATAGACAAAGAGATTAAAGTTAAAGTAGATGCCTCATATGGAAGAAAAGATCCATGATGAAAATATGCTCGTTTATTAAATGAGAAAGATGTATGTACACTCATTTGTATTTTTTGTGATAAAATAACTAAAGGTGACAATTATAGACAAAAGCAACACCTTATTGGAGGGTTTAGAAATTTGAAAAAGTGTACAAGATGTCCCGAACATGTTAGAAAAGAAATAGAAGATTATATGCTAGCAAAAAAACTCAAAAAAATCAAATAAGTTTTGAAAGTAATAATAAATGAATGAGGATATATTTGGGTTCCAAGATGAAGATGATGAAGACCTGGAGGTTACTAGCAAAAGGGGAAGAAATGATGTTTCTAATAGTGATAGCAATGGAGGGGGAAGTGGTGGTAGTGTAAGTGATAGTTACATAAAGAGAATGAGGCAAAAAGGTCCTATGAATCATTTCTTTACTCCTAATCCAGAAATGATTATTCAAAATAGAAAAAATACTCAAACTACTATCAACAAAGCATACAATAAATAAACCAAAGAGAGAGCTGATATACTATTTTGTAGATAGATGTATGATGCTGCGATTCCATTTAATGCAGTGAACTATGTTAGTTTCCAACCAATGCTTGAGATAATTGGGCAATATGGTGTGGGTTACAAAGGACTAAGTTTTCATGATGTAAGGGTTACTAACCTCAAGAAAGAATTGACTCTCACAAAGACTTCAATGGAGGTTCATTTCACAGAAGGGAAGCAAAATGAATGTTCAATTATGTCAAGTGGATGGACTGATAGGAAGGAAAGGTCATTGGTGAATTTCTTGGTGAATTGTTCAAGATGGACCGTATTTATGAAATCTATTGATACTTTTTCTATGGTCAAGACGGAAGAGAAATTGTTTGAATTACTTGACAGTTAGATCGAGGAAGTTGGTGAAGCCAATGTTATTCAAGTGATAACAGATAATACTTCAAATTATGTGACGACCTGTACTTATAATTTAATTTCAAATTTTCATTTACTTATTTATGTAAGTGATTACATATATTATCTATTTATTATGTGTTTAAATTATGTAAGGAGATTGTTGAAAATGAAAAGACCACATTTGTATTGGACACCATGTGCCGCACATTATCTTGCCTTGATACTAGAAGATATTGGAAAACTATCACACATCAAGAAGGCAATAGAGAGGGACATATCCATAAGCAGCTACATCTATAATAGAACGAATTTGCTCAACATGATGAGGCAATTTACTGAGCAAAGAAAGTTGTTAAGGCCTGCTAAGACTCGGTTTGCAACAGCCTTTATCACATTATCTTGTATCAATGAACAAAGAAACAACTTAAGGAAGATGTTTACTAGTTCAGATTGGACGGAAAGTAAATGAGCAAATGAGCAAATGAGCAAAAGAGAAAAAATATAGCCAATATAATTTTCATGTCTTCTTTTTGGAATACTGTAGTGTTTTGTTTGAAGGTGTCATGTCCTCTTGTAGGTGTGCTTCGTTTGATGGATGATGAAAAGAGATCTCCTATGGGTTGCATTTATGCAGCCATGAAAAAGACGAAGGAAATCATCATCAAAAGCTTTAATGATAATGAAGAGAAGTATAAGGAAATCATTGATAGGAGGTGAGAGGTTAAACTTCATCGGCCTTTACATTCAGCCGAATATTTTTTGAACCCACAATTCTATTATGATACAAAAGAATTAGGAATTAACATAGATTCAAAAATCTTTGAAGATGTATGTAGTTGCATTTCGAGATTGGTGAAAAACAGAGATGAAGAAGATGCAATTATATCACAACTCGACTTGTACATACATGCTAGAGACCTTTTTGGTAATGAGTTTGTCATTAGAACAAGGTAGACTAAACCTCTAGGTTAGTCCTTTAGTTTTGTTAATTAGTGCATTGAAATTATTATATATGTTTAGTTAAAATAGGTGAAATGTTCAACTAATAATTTATTTATATTAATTGTAGCTGAATGGTGGGGTATGTTTGGATCAAGTGCTAGAAGTTTGCAAAAATTTACATTGAGGGTTCTCAACCTAACATGTAGTATATCATGTTGTGGAAGGAATTGGAATATCTTTGAGAATGTAAGTTACTATAGCAATTACATACAATTGAATTTGTGTCTTTAAGTTACAACATTATTTAATGTAACTTAGATTCTTCAAAACTAAAACATTGAGATATAATCATGAAAACTATTTATTTTTTCAGATTCATAGCAAGAAGAGAAATAGGTTGTACCATCAACGCTTAAATGATTTGATGTACATTAAGTACAATCGAACCTTAATGAAAAGATACACTGAGTATCATACCATTGATCCCATGATCTTAAAAGAAATAGATGATAGCAACGAATGGTTGATGGGAAGAATGGAAGATGAAGGTATTGCAGAAGATGACTTGGTGTTTGAATGTGATGATTTAACATGGGATGATGTTGCAAGAGCCAGTGGAGCTGAGAAGCTAAGAATTTATACAAGAGCTAAACCAAGCAAAATACCAACACCAAAATCAAAGTCAAGTCCATCTAGCTCTAAACATACTCTTACTCTTGCTTTGAGTGATGAAGATGAATAGATGATCTATTCATCGGGAGAGGAAGATGAAGAAGATGGAGAGTGGAAGATTAATGATAGGGATGATATTGATGAAGACTTTCTTAATTTAGATTTAGATGTAAATACATAAGTATTTATTTTATTTTAGAACTTTGAATATTTGTTATTTTGTTTTGAACTTTCAAATATTTGAATGATAGGAGCACTATTAATATTTAATTTTTATCTTTGATATTCTTTAGTTTATTATTAGATGAAAATTAAAGACTATATTTAGTAAAATATATAATATTTATGTGTATTAGGCTGGTTGAGCCTCAAATAAAAAAGTCTGCGCCTCAAGTGCGCCTTGCACCTTAAGCCCCCAAAAGACTTTTGCGCCTCAATGCGCCTTGGCCTTAAATAACTA
This sequence comes from Sapria himalayana, assembly GCA_029783825.1. Lineage (NCBI taxonomy): Eukaryota > Viridiplantae > Streptophyta > Magnoliopsida > Malpighiales > Rafflesiaceae > Sapria > Sapria himalayana. Next base: position 1,574,693 of record JAREIK010013092.1, on the reverse strand, counting down.
TGCTCCCAGGATGCATATAGGTTACATCTTGTAACAAAGTTATTTGTTGTCAAAAATTTAAACAAAGTACATTTTTATTTACTTTTAAAAAGAATCTATGTAGTATCGCATCGAAGACTCCTCGGACATAGTTCATATGAGTTTCAGGGGTAAAATTGTCAAAATATTAATCTCTCCCAGACCACAAGCTAAGTAGGAGCCTTGTACACTCGAAACCACATTTATTAAAAAAACAAAAAAGTCCAAAGCACCACACAATTTTTGCTAAAATGAACATCACTAAGAAAAGCATATCATACCTGTCGCACTGATAGAGAAATTTTATGATGGCGACTGGGTGCCAATTGCGGCTTCATATCCACCGGAAGCTGAGCCTAAAGCAAACATAAATGGAAAAAAATATAGCCACAACAATATGAATTCAAGAAAAGAATAGAACTAGAGAACTTGATGGGTGAGCATTCTTGGGTAGAGAAATCACATACTATTAACGGAAAATTTGCTTCGCTCGCATTGCCTTGCTTACTTGGCCGCATGGCGTTCTTACCAGCGATGCTCGTCTTTCTCGCGAGCACCTCCTGTGCCCATTTCCTCTTATCAACTTTCTTGTCACCCCGAGCTCCACCTTCCTCATTAGGACTGGTTTCAGAGCCAACTAGCGAACGCGTTTCTGATAAGGAGAGGTTAGGTTCGCATAGACGAGGATGTTTATCCATTGCCAAAAAGACGGCTTCTTCTTCTCTCCTCTTCTCGGGGCCGCTGGGAGATACGAGAGCTGAAAGCGGCACGATATCATCCTTTCTTGGTAAAACAGATGCATCCGCCAAATACAATCTGGAAAGAATGGGATTCACCTGTGAATTGGGTTTCGAATCTGCCCCTGAGAACTGACCGGTGTTTCTGAGATGATCGAGAACTGACCGCAAAGTATCAATCTTTTCAGACTTTGATGCGGGCCCGCCACAGCGGTGCTTCCAGAACTCAACCTCGCAGTCACGAACCCATCTGCTGCTTCTCCGGCCGTTAGCGCCTCCATATATCTTACGGGTCAGATTCTCACGAATTTTACCCTTCTGGAGGATAAACTTATTTGCCTTAAGAACAGGCAGGACCTTGCTTGCAGGTGCCTTGATGGGCCTGACGGCATTGCAGAAGGCAGCAAAGAGCTTTGGATCAAAAACATTTTCTTTGTTGTTGGTGGCGGATTGGCTGCGCACTGCGTCCAGTATTTCTTTTTTAAGCTTGTGGATGATAACAGATGTCTCCTTGTCCTCCTCTCGGGTTCTCCGTATGATCTTCTTCACTCTCAGGCCAACAGAGGTCGTTCCATCTAGAGTCGACTTATTTGCAGAACTCTGGCAAGCATGCTCCGTGCACGACCTAAGCCCCTTCTCCTGAACTTCACTCCTTTCGCCAGAAGCTTGGTATTTCTTTCGAGGCTGATCTGTTTTGAAATCGTTCAAAACTCTTCTCTTGATTGGAATGCAACATGTGCTCAGTTGCCTCTTTGCAGTAACAGTTTTGATTTTTTCCTTAGTCCTCACTTTCTTTAAACATGTTGCACCTCCACTCTTAATCTTATCATTGCTGACAATAGATTGGGATTTTTTTTTAAAAAAAGAAGAAGAGAGAACAATTGGTTACATAGCTCAAGATCAAAACCACACCTATCATGAAAATAGAAAGAGAAAGAGACAGAGAGAGAAAGAGAGCGTGTGTGTGTACATGTGTGTGTTCTTGTGTATGTGTGTGTTATGTGTATGCATGTCATTTTGTGTGTTGTGTATGCGTGTGTTTGTGTGTGTGCATGTATGTTTGTGTGCATGTGTATGTGGGTGCGTGTACATGTGTGTGTGTGTGTTTGTGTGTCTGTGTGTCTGTGTCAGTGTGTCTATGTGTATGTGTGTGTGTGTGTGCATGTATGTTTGTGAGTGTGTGCGTTTTTGTGTGGGTGCATGTCTGTGTGCGTGTGTGTGGTATGTGTGTTATGTGTGTGTTGTGTATGCATGTGTTTTTGTGTGTTGTGTATGCGTGTTTGTATGTATGCGTGTTTGTGTGTGTGTGTGTGCATGCATATGTGTGTGCGTGTACGTGAGTGTACGTTTTTTTTTGTGTGCATGTATTTTGTGTTTATGTGTGTGTGCGTGTCTGTGTGTGTGCGCGCGCGTGTGGTATGTGTGTGTGCGTGTATGTGTGTGAGTATGTGCGTGAGTATGTGCGTGTATGTGTGCATGTGTATGTGTGTTTCTGTGTGTGTCTGTGTGTGCATGCGCACTCATGTGTGCATGAATGAATGTGTGTATGTGTGAGTGTCTGTATGAGTGTGTATATCTGTTTGTGTCTGTGTACGAGTGTGTATGTGTGTGTGCATGTGTGTGGTGTAACAAAATGAAAAGCATTCTTCGAAGTGTATTATAGCATTGACATAAGCATTCAAAGACTATAATTAGCATAAGTAACTTGCAATTTGCACACCTTCTCTTGGCATCTATAACATCGACAGTGTTTTCATTTGTATCCACAAGCATTTCAGCTGAGAAAAGATAAAACACGTGTTGTATTTCCTTCATTGAAAACAACATAACTTTGCATAGGCAACTACTAAAGGTGTAACTCATATAACTTCAAAGCAACTTGTTCAATTTAAAAATATAAGTCATGCCTCATGCACCAAACTTTTGGTTAGCATTAAAAATGAGAGAGGTAAATATATTAATAGACTTACCATCAAAAATCAAAAAGGATGCATCCGATTAGTCTCGAACCCGAAAATATACTTATCATCATACTAAGGTATGATCTCCATAGAGGTTTCAACCGGGCTGGACAATCAAGGCATGATCTGCAGCACGGCATGATTTAATTGAGTATTGCCCGGCAAGGCACAATCCGGAACACAACATGGTCCTAGATCGTGCCTCGTGCCATGATGGGTTGTGTCTCATGTCGAACTAGGTGCGACCCATGTGTCTAACCTGATAGCACGGTTCACCGCCCGAGGGACCCAGGACTAGCTACGTAATGGATCATGTCCCATCGGGTGACTGCATTACATGAGAGGCAGGTTATTTAAAAAAAAATCCAACCACGTAAAATGGATCTTGCAATTACAATTGGTCAGCCATATATGCCAGCCACTCGTTGCATTTTCACACAACGGGTTCCATTAGAGTAGGTCTGGCACAGTTCGGAAAAGCCCTCGACTTGGCCATGATGGGCCGAGCAGCCAATTCCAGTGCAGTGTCTGAAATGACACAAATCATATAGTATCATGTCTGACACAGCACCGTGGCATGGTTGTGCCTCTCACAAATAGACCGTGCAGACACGACACGATTCGTTTGACACCTCTAGATCTCTAATACATGTATGTAACACGAGACTACATGTGTCAACCGGGCCGGCCCGGCCCGGCCCGGCACGAGGCACAGCACTGTTCAGCCGTGCCCGGGTTAGGCGCGTGCCGTGCCGTGCCCGGCCTGAGCCGTGCCGTGCCTGACCCAGCACGGTTCGGCACGCGGCACGGCACCCCGGCACGGGTCAGTCCCGTGCCAGGTGTCTCGTGAGCCCAACCCCAGGAAGCCCCTCCCACATTAAAAGACCACGGGTCGGGTCTAATTCGACCCGACCCGCGGTCTTCCCGTATCCTGAACTGCTCGGACAGGCAATCCCGAGCGGTTCAGGCTAGGCACGGCACGGCCCGCCGTGCCTACGGGCCGTGCCGGGCTCGGCAATTTTTAAACCGTGCCCGGCACGGTAGCACGAACGTGCCCAAAAAAAATAGGCCGGGCCGTGCCGGGCCGGCCCGTTTGACACCTCTACACGAGACCTTCTGAAGTAATTACTCATATCAGTATTATTCTCGCTCAAATACTTTTAATTTTGAAGTTGTAATATAAATTAATAATTTAGAATTTGTATAATCATACACTAAATCAGAGATATATAATATATCTAAATTAAAAAATTATCTAATTAAATGTCTTGTGATAATCCAAAAATTGACCCATACATAATAAACCTACATAAATATAAAACTTATTTAAATTAAAACTCATACCCAAGTCCAATCTCATTTTATTCTAAGATATATTAATATATTCAAGTTCAATTATGATGCGATAAACTTTAATTATCTCTACTTAATTAGGGCAAGATTGTCTCTTGAACCCTATCAAGCTTTCAAATATTTATCAATCCTCATCTAGTGGCATGAAATCATCTCACGTCCAATCTCGAACTCATTTAAGCTTAGCGAAGATTATGATACTAGAAAATTAAAAAAAAAAACATACTCAAGCCTCCCTCATTTTATTGGAGGGCATATTTTTTGCAAATACAAGTTTCTTTATTCAAGAGTTATAATTCCCATGTATGACACTTATGAAACATAGCCTCTCTGATCTTTGAAAGTAAGATTATCAAGATATTAACCTCTCCAAAATCATGTATTAAGCAAGAACCTTGTACACTGAATATGACCATTTATTTACAAATTCAACTATGTTCTAATAACTCAAATTTCATTTTGTCATATCGATTCATTTAAATAAAATAAAAAATATTTAAAATAAAATAAAATAAAATAAAATATTTTAAAACTTTTAAAAATTATGTCAAGTTACAAGCAAAGTATCTCAAGCAGTCAACATATTAGAAAAAGAATTTAAATGAAGTTTAAGTTATCATTGAGCTATAATTTTTGTATCACGGCTGGAGAGCAACGCACTATATATATATATATATATATAATTTTTATTAAAGAAAGAGTGGCTAAAAACCCACCATGAAGTAGAGAGATTATGGAAATGTCTCTAATATACCTCCGAGTAAAAGTTCATCAGTAGCTTCACCCATTTGGACATCCATTCCAGTGTTCTTCATGGGACCTATGGGAAAATAAAAAAATATATAATTTTTTTTTTACATTTGTATATTTTTCCCATTTAGCAAGATTGTTGTATTTGTTATCATTTATGAATCATGATACTCAAACATTTTGATAGATATGCAGGGAGAGTGATATTTAAGCTTATTAGTTAGATAGAGTTATGTTTTGGCGTACTAATTCAAAAATATTATAAAATTAGAACTTAAGCTTTAATATTTAAAAATAAGTGCATTAGACTCATAAGTAATTAAGATTTGGTGCACTACTTTATATTAATACGAAATTGTCCTTATTTTAAAAACTAACATGACACAAAAAAACCTCGTAACGAGCTCAACCTCAACCGAGGAGCTCGCTGGAGTTTCACCAACGAGCTAGCTGGAGGTCCTCAAGCTCCAGCAAGGAGCTCCTAGGGCTCCAGCAAGGAGCTCCTCAAACTCCAGCAAGGAGCTACAATGAGCTCCTCAATGGAGCTCGTTATGGATTTTTTTTATAGAGTTAGGTTAGTTTTTAAAATAAGGGCACTTTCGTATTAACATAAATTAGTGCACCAAAACTTAATTACTTATGAGTTTGGAGCATCTATTTTTAAATACTAAAACTTAGGCTCACTTTTTTCAATTTTTTTTTTTTTGGATTGGTGCCCCAAAACATAATTCTTCCTATTTTGTATCTGCAATATTTATTTTTTATGAGAAATAAGGAAAATCTTGCGACTGTAAAAAAAATTATGACTCTGTAGCCGTTGTTATTAGTGCTTCCATTACTGTAATTCATCGTCGATCTTAAGCAATCAACTAATTAAAAGTAAAATGTAAATCATGTTTGGATTGAGTTTGCAGCTTTAATTTTTGAACAAAACAGAGCAAAGCAACCCTGCATCACAGTCATTCAAACTAATACACACACGCACGCGTGCACGCACGCACGCACGCACACTCACACACATATGTGTGTGTGTGCGTGTGCGTGTGTGTGTGCGCGTGTGTGTCATATTTATTAATCCAAGAATCATTAGAAAGCATCATCAAGTAACGCACAGAATGCAAACATCTCTGTAATACCTCCTAGCAAAAGTACATCAGAAGCTCCGCTCATTTGGACGTCCATTTCAGTGTTCTTCTCCAAGGGACCTTTGGGAAAATACCAAGAGGGAAAAAAAAAACATATCCAAATATTTACAAAAAAAGCAGATCTTGCAAAATTTGTTGATCTTTCCAATTTAGTAAGGTTGTTAGTTCTATTTGGTATCATTTATGATCCTTGATACATAAATATTTAGAAAGAGAAATGCAAGAGTTATTTTGTTGTCTAAAACAAGTCTCATAAACTCAAATTCATGTTTGAATCTGAATCCATTCTAATTAAAGCAGCCTAGATTAAAGATTTCTTTAAAATAAACTTCATAATCAAGTCGCAGCTACATGTATCAACCGGGCCGGGTTGACCCGGCCCGGCATGAGGCACGGTTCAGCCATGCCTGGGCCGGCCCGGCACGGAAAAATTCTGTGCGCGGGTTAGGCGCGTGCCGTGCCGTGCCTGACCCGGCACGGTTCGGCACAGGGCATGGGTCAGTCCCGTGCCGGGTGTCCCGTGAGCCCGACCCCAGGAAGCCCCTCAAGCATAAAAGACCACGGGTCGGGTCTGATTCGACCCGACCCGCGGTCTTCCCGTATCCCGAACCGCTCGGACAGGCATGCCCGAACGGGCCATGCAAGGCACGGCACGGCCCACCGTGCCTACGGGCCATGCCGGGCTTGGCAATTATTAAACCGTGCCGGGCCGGGCACGGTAGCACGAACGTGCCCAAAAAAAACGAGTCGGGCCGGGCCCTATCAAGCTATGATTGTTTCGAGTTTGGTCAAACTTGAATATCTAACAAGTTTCATCTGCTATTATTGATTCATCTCACTCTCAAACTTGAAGTGATCCAAGCTTAATTAATATTATAGAGAGGATCTGATCTAGTACACAAGACTTCTGCTTTAAAATAAAATATGAGAAAAAATAATATCTTAACTGTTTTACCTCCAAAATTCAAAGAGATTATGTCTGATAAGACTATAATTCGAGACTTGTCGCCTTTAGACAAAAATATTTGTCATTTTATCAAGGCACAACTGTCAACAGATACATATAACACAAGAAATTTTTAGGTGTTAGATAATTTCAGTATTATTCTGACACAAACATATTTAATTTCAGAATTCTAATGAGCTAAGAAGCACGGACACGGACACGGGGATATGACACGGCAGGATACGGGGACACGGCAAATTCTAAAAAACTAGTATACAAATACGGCTAGGATACGACATAATAAAAAAATAAAAAATAAAAATTATTAATTATAAATATTAGATATTTTATAAAATTTATTAAATTAAATTAAATTATTTTATTATATAAAATAAATATATATTGTTTATTTTATAAAATAAAAATATTTTATTTTATTTTATTAAAATATTTTATTTTATGTCACATCCCCACACAAACACGCCCGCCCCTACCTCTCCCCTCAATTCGTGCCGCCCATGCCTCTCCCCTCAAATCGTACTGCCCCTTCCTCTCCCCTCAAATCGTACTGCCCCTTCCTCTCCCCTCAAATCGCACCCGCCCCCTGCCAGTGGCCGACGTCGCCACACTATAGACATGGATACGGCTGCCGACGCAACCATCCGATACGCCACGTGGCGTATCGGATACGGATTGTGCAATGATACGCCAGGTGGCGTATCGGACACGTATCCGTGCCGTGTCCGTATCGTGCCCACGTGGACACGACTGTAGGGAGCCGTGTCCGTGCTTCCTTGCTAATGAGATCACGTGAGATGACATTTGTATAACTGCACCTTAATGAATATTATATATAAATAAAAAATATTTTTTAATTTTAAAAAGATTGAGTCAAGTTATAAGCAAAGAGTAACTCAAAGAGACAATTGATTGGTGCATAAAACCATAAATATAATCTTATTATATACAATAAAATGATACAACCTTGTAATAATGACAAAAAAATACATACACAAATAAAAAATAAATATCTTATTATCTAATTAATGATAATCCAAAGTTAAAAGATTAGTAACTAAAAAATGTCTTCTCAAATAAATATATAATTCAAAGAATTTCATAAGTAACTATAATAATCACTCAATACTCTACCTTTGTGCTAAATATATAGACAACTATCTGCTATTTACTTTTTCAAAAGATAATATTTTCTCTAAAAAAAATATCATAATCTAAGTAAGCCGATATCTATAAAAATTGTTGCCCAACAACTGTCGAAATGTACGACAAGCTAAAGATATTTATAATTACAAAATAATATATTAAATCATATAAATTTCTTCATCTATCCACATATGAAAAAAAAATTATCAAAGAGAGTCTATCATGAAGAAATTACAAAATAATAAATCATATTGACTATGTAGATAATATATGGTCTCACTATAATCAAATAATTAATCTTACATATAATTCTTCTGTATATTTTCAAATCAACTAAACAATCAACATTAGAAAAAATAGTTATATTTGACTCGATATTTATATTTACTAAAATACAAACCAAAAAAGCAATATCTAAGAAATTATCTAATATATATTTTCTATATGATAATATAATACTTATATGATTATAGATTACTCCAATCCCAAAAAAGTACTTAAACTCCAAAAGTCTTTCATCGAAAACTATTACTTAATATGCTCTCTGAGTTTGATAATTTCTAACTCATCTCTTATAATCAGAATATCAATTACATATACAAACAATAAAATAAATGTATCTAAATTCCTCAAAAAAATAAAAAAAAATATAATATAATTCTGCAACTCAAACAAGAAAACTATAATTTCTCCATATGTATCTCCTCCTCAATGTCATCATAAAAAAAATCACTCATATTCAACTTAAATATCATCTACCTATATGAAAAAATTGAAAGAGAAAGAAATACTCATAAGATGACTACATTCAACCTATGTTGCACGGATACGCCTAGGAACTGTCATGTCCGCGTGTCGAACACTCGGACACAACGACACGGGTCGGACACCCGTCAGATACGTGTCCGATATGCCGCGTGACGTATCGGACACAAATTCGTATGCGATACGTCACGTGGCGTACCAGATACGCGTCGGAGATGTATCCGACGTGTTGTTCGGAAACAGTCGTCGTTAACAACAAACGCATTGTTTACCTACAGACGCGTCGTTTACCAACCGACGTATTTTTACGATTCTAACACGTCGGAAATATACTATATATTAACGATTACTCCTATATATCTAACAAATTGTGGAGCACACCGCCGACAGTGAGTTGCCGACAAGCCGATTGCGGGAAATAATTGTCAATTGTCATTGCGTCAAACGGGAAAGGGAGGAACACACCGCAAAGGTGCCGATAGTACCTAAGGTAACCTAATTTTATAAAGGGAATGGGGGGTTTTGGAATCTATATCGGGAGGGGGAAGAGTTCGAAAATCAAAACTATAAAGGGAGGATGAGGGTGGGGGGTGGGGGGTGGGGGGGGGGGGGGGTTCGGGAGGAGGGTGTTAGAGGGTTTAAATTTTTTTTACATTATTTTAAAATACAGTATTTTAAATTATTTTAAAATATCTAATATTTAAAATTAATAATTTTTATTTTTAATTTTTTTTTATCATGACGTATCCTAGCCGTATCCGTATCCTAGTTTTTTAGAATTTGCGGTGTCCCTGTATACTACCGTGTCGTATCCCCGTGTTCGTATCCGTGTCCATGCAACATAGCATTCAACAATAGAGAAAGTATATCATGATGATTAACTCCAAAATCCTCAATGAATTTTCTGATAACAGATCTCCCTTTTATATGATCTATGTTGTCATTAGGACTAATATTCACATTAAATACTCAAATTCAACTAATAACAAATCTTCTTGAAAGTCAAGATGTTAATTTCCAAATCTAATTAGAGTGAAATAATCTTTTTTTGCATGACTTTGTTTTATTTCTCCTATAGAGTTGGCGAAAGATAAAAATAAAAAAAAAATAATTATATATTCATCTTTTATCTTGACATACTTTCTTTTATTTTGAATAGGTTATACAAGTTTATTCTCCTAGAATAAACTTGAAGTCTTGGGTGATCAAGTATCTTAGCTCCTAGCTTATTTGAAATTTGATCTGAAATTAATTCATGAGTTATCAATTTGTTTGGACTAAAAGTAGATTTCATTTCCAGAGAAATCTATTTTTTTTAGAATCATTAATATAAAATAATTGATCACATATTTTTTCTATATTTCTCTTGACATACTTGTCTCATTAATATTATCACATCATTCCTCAAAAAAAAAAAAAAAAAACTCCATAAAAAGCTTCCATTCTTTCAAAATATTTGTGGGAGAAAATATAATATCACCATTAAGCTATTTAGCAATACAATTCATAGAAAAAGAACTATGCAAACATCCATGAATAAATAAAACAATAAAAAAATTAAAAAATCAAGTTAAATATTATCATAGTCACTATTTTTGATATCTTATTATTATCTATAATGATATTTAATGAATAAAGAGAAAAGATAAAAAATAGAAAAGCTTATCAATGATGTAATTATTTACAAAAAAAAATTACAACGCATGAGTCTAAAATATGTGTCGTAAGACAAGTAATACCTAAAGAAATAAAAGTATCTGCTTATGCCTTATTAGAGAAGAAATCTATATATTCCACTCTAATAAACATCTTGGTGAAAAAATTTAATGAAAATCCTTGAATGAAACCATTAGTTTGCCTACCTCCCTTGATGGTTTACAGTGTGCTCTTTATCACCTCTCAGAAAATATCTCTTGACAACTCTTCATGGTATAATCACCCTTCTAATAATGTATATATTATACTAATGATCTCCTGCTAAGTTTGACAGAAACACTACGTCATCATCACTCCTTCCACTTACATATTTGGCCATGATGTCATTAATATTAAAGTTTTTATGCCGAAAAAAAGAGAACATGTGTTATGTTACCTTCATTAAAAACCACATGACTTATCTGAACTAAATATATTTGCATTAAAAATTTTTGTGGACTAAATATCTCATGAGTCTTAATGTTGGATTCATCCGTAAATTAAATTTATCTTAAATAAAAATCTATTTAAAATAATATTTATACCTAATTTCCAACTCATTTAAAGTAGAAAGATTCTATTATACTCAAATTCCACTATATTATGAGAAATTTAAATTATCTCTAATAATGTAGTGGTAGAGCAAGAGTTAGCTATTGAGCCCTATCAATGTAGAGTTTTTTCAAGTTTGGTAAAACTAAAATATCTAACAAATCTCATCTAGTGATATTGATTCATTTCACATTTGTTGTAGTTGGTTTAGCTTTTGTTTATTTTTTTTTTTTAATTTTTATTGTGTGAGATTACCCAACTTATCAACAACAACAAATTATATATATAGAGTATTGAAAAATAAGCAAAAAAAAAAATAACATATGAAAAATTACTCTAGTCAAAACTATACACAAGTTACTCGCATATATAAGGGGATAGTCGAATTGGGGCATCACACAAATTGAGTGTTCTCATCCATAATAAAAAACTAAAAATAATACAAGAAATAGTACACAACCACACTCAATTTTAAGCTGATGCATAAAAATTCAGAACAATAAATTTGATAAAAATAAAAGTAAAATGTGATTGCCTACAAAATCTCATAAATTAAATTCTCATTGATTACTTCAATCCAAATAATATCTTTCACAATATACAAATTATATATGATTATGCCTCTTGAAACCCTGATGGCTACTACATATACAACTTAACTTCGTGTTGACGTTTTCTCCATTTATGAGATATCTTCAGTAAAATAAGAATTTTAGCAAATGTCATCTCGTTCACTTGAAAGAACATAAATAAATAATTCAAATTAAACATCAAAGCAAATTCACTTGCTACAAATATTGTCTCAAGTCAATATAACTTCTTATTTTGACATATTTTCATAATGAACACATGTGCGACTAACAACAAACTTTCATGTAGGTTATGATAGTGATACTTATTCTCAAGTCTAATTGCAATGAAGGACATCTATCTCTTCCAACATGACTTGTCACTATTCTGAATGACATAATATCTAAGAAAAAAATATGAGTATCCTAGTATAATCAAAAAAATAGATACAAAAAAAAATAAAGAAAATTATTTAAGATTATACTTATGAGATAAGTTGAGTAGATCTCATTTGTTCATTTCAAAGGAAAATCAAAAAGGTCAAGACTAGAAAAGCCAACTGTAGAATCATCTACCTCATCAGCGAACGTATCTCTGGTTTATTCATGTTGTGTATTTTTGTTCCTCCTACTATAGACTCTAAATTATAGGTGGTCAAGTCTCCTAATCTCTAATCTATAATGAGCCTGAATTAGAGTAGACTTATGCGCTACTTTGTCTTTCGAGCTCAAGTCTCAAAAAAAATTTTTTTTGCTAGAAAACCTCATTTCTCTATAGTTAACCTAAAGTATATGTATTGATATATATGATGATTTCATTAGAACATCATCATAAAATAGAGTAAAAAGTTCAAATATAACATAAAAATAGCTCTCACATAGCTAGAGGTCCAAATAGAACTACTAAAGAATAATGAAAAATAATGAATTTAAGTATATCTTCTAAACTCCAACTTTTCTTACGATTTCTAAAAAAGAACTTTTCTAAAATAAAATGACAATACCACTTATTTACCAATCTATACTACAAAAAATATGTGCATGCTTTTTGTGTACTTGAATATCCAAGAAAAAAAATATCATAATGCTTTGAGTATTAATATATCGCATATGAGAGAGAGATCATGAATAAAATAAATATTATCAATTACTTTATAAAATAAGTGAAATAATATATCTCTAAGATGCAAGTTCTGAAATGGGAGACAAAAAAAAAGCAAAAGATAACATCTTATTCATAAAGAAATTTATAATTAAAACCAAATATTTCCAAAAATATTTTGGAGTCCTCACAAATACGAGTGTCCGCATTATTTAAACTATATATTTATTCTTATTTTCATCAATCCTCTTTTATAAGGATGTGCCGACACAAAAAAAAAACTATTATATAATCTTATAAGTTATATTATAAATGCTAAATTTATTTAATATATATTCTAATATATCTTTATTATTTATTATTTAAGAATTTTTATCAAATAATTTTTTCTTTATTTTATAAAATATCAAAAAAATTAAAAATACACATGATCTAGCAAGTAAGAATATACTCATGTAAATCATCTGCAATCATTAATAAAATTATCAAATATATAAAGTATTCTTAAGTCTCATCTCTACTAGATTTTTATTTGTCTAAAGAAGTCAAGTGGCTCAAGCAATCCAAGCCGAACATGTGGCCAAAAAATATATAAACTAAATGAACTTGACCCATCTAATAAAATTCAATGGCTCATAGAAAAAATTTAATAATTATCAGATTTATGCCCAAAAAATAACAAAAAAAAAATAAAAAACTTATTTTTTTAAAAAAACTATATAAATAATATATAAACATATTTTATTTTCATAATTTATTGTAATCTCTTCTCTCCTCTCATCTCCTATATATTCCTTTTTTTATTCTATAAAATATATTAGTGAAATCTATTTCTCGTATTTCTCGTATTATTTAAAATATCATAAGATCTACCCACCACTCTAGTATCTAGCATAATAGTGAATCTATTTTTTTTATTATGATAAATATTATTTCATATAAAAGTAACATGTTATAATCATATATCATTAAAATAATTTTTTACATAAACAATTGAGAAAATTTAATGATAAATCTTCAAAATAAAATAATAGTTAAATTTAAATTATAACGCAAACATACACAAAAATAAAGATGTTATTGTCGAGATTATAAACTTTGATAATCTGAATTATACAAACTAATTTTGTTAATAATTTTTTTTTCATCTCATTTACATTTTCAAAAATTTATGTATTTTAATTTGTTTTTTAATATTATTGTAATTTACATTCAATTTATATAGAATTTTTTATTTATATTATATATCATTACTATAATATAATAATTAATAACTTATAAACTTAAAATTAAAAAGTTGGGACTTGGCAATGGACCAGAGGAAGAAGGCATGCTCCCATGGTCATGGCACAAGCCGGCCGATGCCCCAGCAAAGGGCCCATGACTCCTGACTCAGGAACTGAGGAGGAGCGATACTGCAAAAGCATAGGACCAGGCCAAGAGCAGCCCACGGCAGGGGGCTGATCCTGCAGGTTATAGCCGGCATTAGCCCGACCTGGCATGACCCGACATTAGGCCGGCACTGCCCTTTTGACACCTCTACATGTGTCTATATGTATTAAATCGAATGGATCATTACACACACTTCAACTACACAAAAAACATCAATACACAAAAAAATTGCACACCAAACAAAAGTTTATTTCCACAAGAAAAACTGCACGAACCACCAACTACACTAGGGTTTTTTTCAGCCCAGATTGAAATTTCTTGGCGACCAGAAAATGAATTATTGATTTACTGAAGCCGAATTCATTTCCTGCCCAAAATGAGTTTTTGTAACTACTGCCAAATATGGTACCCCCAAAAAAAAAAAAAAAAAAACCCTAGGTTCGGCAGAATCTCCCCACCCCCAGCATTGATGCTTCAGAGCACACGGTTTGTGCATGTACACGTTACATGCAATATTACGCGCACTGTGCAGGAACAGTGCACGTGTACTTTCCTCTACAAACCCTAAGATGTTGGGTTTGATACCATGTTGAGAAAACAGTCAAAGAAATTAACATATTAAAAATTACTCTAATAAAAAAATGTTCACATGCTAAATCCTCAAATAAGAGGCTAATTAAATTATGAAAACTTACATGTTGGATACTTACGCCAATAATATAAAATAAAAATAAAATAACAAACAATAAATAAGGAAATAGTAGTGATTGTGTTTTCATGATTTTAAGATTTCAATAATAATATTATATTTTTAGTTTTCTCCTTCTCTCCTCACTCTCTCCCGACTTCTAGAAACAATCTGAGTAGCAACCCTAGAAAATTACTCTTAACATGGTATCAAGGTCACCTTCCAATGGATAAAAGGGGCATCAGATTGTGTGGAGTGAGGCGCTCCTTTCGCCAATGCTGACGACAATGTTCGCCAGCATCAAGCATTGATGACCACATTTCCGCCTTACTATGAAGGTAAAATGACAATCTCCCTCCTGTTTTTTTCATACGTATTGAGTGAATTGTGGCTGCTAATGTCAATCCAAGCAGCAGTTGACATAGTGGCGCCTGTCCAACTCCAGCACAATGAGCTTGTTTTGTGAATTAAAGTGTGTGGTGGGTCATTTGTTTTGGAAATCTAGAATGGGAACATGGTCATTAGTAGTGTTTTATGTATGGTTTGACATTTTTGAGAATTTTTATTGTTGTTACTTTTATAAAAAAAATGATGCCTAAAATTAGTGAACGACTCATTAACATTTTTGAGAATTTTTATTTTTTCATAAATTAGTATTATGAAATTTTATGAAAAAATAAAAATTCAGTTTAATTGTGATATTAGAATATTAAGAATTAACAATGATTTAGAATATATTTCTCATTAATTTTTCTTATTTAATTGAAAAATTAAAAAAATTTCACCAGAAGTCATGTGTCGATACTCTTACATATAAAAATAAGATAACTATAAAAAAATAATATTATATTGAGATAATTAAAACACTCCTATTATATAATAAATTCCTGAAAATTTTTGAAAAAAAATAATATTACTGTATATAATTTATTTTGATTATCTATTTTGTATAACCAAATTATTTTTATTTTAATATGTTCAAGTAAGTACATAAAATAAAATATTAAGAGACCAATAATACAGCAATAGCATAATAATGCAGATCTCATGGACTTGTCAGCGGGCTGCAAAATTTTTGGAGCAAAATCTAGCCCCTCCGAGTGATCCGACCCACTCCGATTAATTAAACCAAAAATTATATTAATATAAATTATATTTATTTTATGTTTTTTGGGCTGCTATTTTTGGGTGGTGTGATACTGTTCATCTCTTCCTCCTATTCTGTGTGATTTTATTGTGACTATTTTTGCTGCATAAACTGCAAAAGAAATATAGACATTTTAGTTATAAACTGTAATGCATAAGCGTTTTCTGGTGGATGTAGCTAGTCGTGTTGAATGACTAGTGAACCACGTTATTTCGTGCGTTTCTGTGTACTTTTATTTTTATTTTTGATTCTGTCATGGTTGAATTGTGATTGTAGATTACATATATATCATTTAGTATTTTTTTTCTCTGTTATTCTCTTCTTCTAAATCACAATCATGAAAGCACAATTGCTCAATAAATATTATTTAACTTTTTAATCAATTAAATATAATCTTATATTCTCTTAGACCATATAATATAACTTTTATATCAAAGAAAGATTTTTTTTTATCTTTCCCTCAATATTTTGAGGTCACGTTCTGCGAGAAAAAGTACATTTTCAAGGCTTAATCTCATGTCCAATTATTACACTTCACAGAGGGGTCACCATGGGCATTACTCATACCCATGTATCTCATACTACTAACACAACTAATAATAAAAAGAATAGTGAAACTTTTCTTCCTAGTAATAATATGATGTTTTATGGGGCTTTGTGCTAGAAAGGCATTTAGTGCAAATGATCCAATGGATGTGAGTTGTTAGTCTTCTCAACAAGGAAAGATGAAGCTTTTCATACTTGATCTCAACCTAAATGTATATACTAAACATGTTGGAACACATGGTGAAAGTAAATTATAAGATTTAAAAAATTAAATAAGTATGCCCAAGAAAAGTGGGTAAGAAATTAGTCGCATTGAAAGAACCCACAAATTAGATGTTCCCAACAATAATGCAATAAAATAAAATAAACAAAAAATAAAAAACAAAAATTATAACCTACCATAGTCTACATCAACTTGATGCATAAAAATACAAAACAAAAAAAAATTTAAAAAAATAAAATTAAGATGAGATTTCTTTAAGATATTTTTAAAGATGTTCATTGACTACGTTATTATCTAAATTTAAAGTATAATAACAATCTCATCATAAATATTCTCTTTAATAAATAAATAGTTTATATCAATATGTTTTATCTGTTAATGAAACATTAGATTTTTGATTATATATTTCATTGTTTGACTATCATGATAAAGAATAATAAAAAATAAAAATAGATTTTTAATCTCCACAACCACGAGTAGAAAATCTAAAATATTTTACAAGTGACCATCATTATTCCCCTGACATTACCTTTGTATTGAATTTAATATAAATATTTATCTTTTACTTTTTCAAGAAATAAAATTACCTCAAGGAAAAGTACAAACATTTATCATAAACTAAAATTTGGTGTAAGCTGATTCCTAATTAAAATCTTAATATCCAACTAATTACAAATACCAAAAAATAATAAAAAAGATCTCATGTCTATGAGACTTCTTCACAAACTACAACATAAAAAGGATTATGTATGTGTAAACCTGCCCAGGAAAATTTAGAAAATAGTTAACTATATCAATTACATAAACTAAATATAATATATTAATAATTAAATAATTAATTTTCTCAATGATTCTATTTAAATTTATAAAGTCAACTATAGAAATCCTATTATACATGAAAATAATATTTAAATCAATTAACATATTTCCTAAAATACAACCCAAAAATTAACATCTATTAGAATATTAATTGCATAACTTATTTGTGAGAAAATATTACTTCTGAAATAAGTCATTTCTATCTCAAAAAATATCTAAGTCTTCTAAATTTATTCATTTGGAATTGTGACTGAAAATACTCTTTAAGTTGAGTAATTTCCAACTCGTATCTCTTTTAATTATAATATCATCTACATACACAATAAGTAAAATTATTAAATTATCTAAATTATAAAAAAAAAATAAAATAAAATTCATAACACATGTGTAAGCCAAACAAAGTGAATATCTATGAAAATATCATAAACAAGGTTCTTGGCGACTTCTTCATGTCAAAAGTTATCTTTTGCAATATAAATAATATGTCTGATTATGCTACTCAAAATTTAAATGATTATTTCATATACACATCATTTTCAAGATCATCATAAAAAAATATATATATTCTTCATTTCTAGTAAATACATCATTTATTTACCTAATGAAACCAATAAAATAAGAATCCATATATAAGTAATGATGACTATTTTAGAGTATTATCTTGATAATCTACATCAAATATTTGAATAAATTATTATAATTCTCACCTCAAGACAAATTACTTTCTCATGGAGTGGATAATATATATTACTTCCAACATTTTTTTTAAGTTTTATTTTATTATTATATCTCTCTCTTTTGGCGAAAGAATACTAGTATTTACAATCTAAATACTACTATCCTTTGCCCTCTTACAACCCGATCCAATACCTAAACACTCTAACTTAGAACAATACATAAAATGACCCTTTAACTCCGTGCCCATTTTGATCAATAAACTTGATTGCAGAAATATCCACCATAACACTTGACAATAGAAGCTCATCCACTTCAGCATTCACCATAACAATATCTTGACATAACCCTAGCATCACATCAATGTAATGATAAACCAACGAGTAGAGAAGTGGATGTGTCCCAAAGAGAAGAATCCTCAAGTGAAAATGTATCAGCTTTCACTCCAGGCAGTGGAAGAAATTGAGGTGTCTGCCCCTTCTCTAAGTACTGCACCTCTTTCCAAGGTCACCTACCATGCAGCTGGCTGCTGCTTGTTAGTATTGCTATCTTCGTGCTTCTTTCTAATCTGATTATAAATTATCAAGATGTCTTCATTTCTGCTATCCTGCTAACCTTTATCCCTTTTGTTTCTGCTCTACCTCTTAGAATTATCTACCACTTACCATGCAAGACCTAGACAACCTTTCTAGCAATATTTAATCAATATTTATCTAACACTTGCTGCAACCTGCAAAAATTACAACCCAAGCACAAACTACAGAGCCAACCAGCTTAAATTAACATGTATAAAATAAAACCTACATTCTGAGTTAGCATGTTAAGACAACTTTCTGCCTCATCTCCTATTACCAATCCTCTACTTTGTGTTTTGCTTCTCACCCTACCATTTCATGTTCTAGAACTCATGATCAGTTCATTTAGCCTTTACCTACAAGTTAGAAGAGAATAAAATTACCGCTATCCTCTTTATCTTTTCCCCTTTATTCCCTTTCCTTGAGGCCAATTAGAACTTCATTATTCTTACAAATTCTAGCATATGGATAAGTCATTTCATCTAAACTTGTCAAGCCTTTGAATCTACATGGAATGGACTCACCATCAAATTCTTGTGATACTGAATACATACCTTAGTTTGCTAGCTTATCCGCTAATGCATGCCTCCCTGTACATGTAAAAAATTATAGCTTTTAGCTCTTCCATATATTTCCTAATATTATATATATCCTCTTCATACTTACACATTTTCAAGCTTTTTGAAGCTAGCCCAATTAGAAGTCTCGAGTCTACTTGAATTTGAAAATCATTTAGCTTAAGCTCTTTACACATTTTAAACCCTCTAAGAAGGAGATGTTTCTCAGAATGTAAGGCTGATTTAGTCGTTCCTGCCATTGTGAATGATTTTATTATATTGCCTTACGAATCCCTAATCACTTCCCCTCCCACAGCCCCCATATCCTTATTAAAGCTTATGTATGTGTTGAGAGCGAGCTTACCTTTAGATGGTTTATCCCATTTAATGCTTTTTAAGCCCGGACACCTCTCTTTTTTAAATGACAAACATCATTTTCTTTTCAAGTATTTCAGAGTTTTTTCATTACTAACCTTAATCGGCTTTATGGCTGAAATACCCATGATCTCTTTTTATCTCCTTTAATATCTGAGAGTTCATCCGAACCCCCTTGAATCTGTTCTTATTTCTTGCTTTTCATATACATCAAATCACAATCAGTAGAACATTACCTCCTAGCCAAGTGCTAACTTTATTTTTGAAGTTATTCCTGCTCGAATTTGACAAATAAATTACAGCTAACCTCATATTTCTTTTGTTATTTCTTCTTTTGAGAATAAATAATTTGAACTTTCTACCGCTGGGAAACAGCATTCACACCTTGAACTTTCTTTTTCCAACATAATTTAGCACTATACTTGGAATGATAATACATCAAAAAAAATTAAAAAAATATAAGTATGTCAAATCAATAAGATCGAGTGTTGATTACATAATGACACTTGTATTCTATGCATTCTTCCTTGTCATGGTAATGTGCACGTGCATGCACTATTGCACGTAGTATCACATGTACTTTGCTAGTACAATGCATATGATCTCCCTCTACAAACCCTAATGTTTGTCGTTCCCAAAGATTTTGACTTTGTGACATGTTGAAATGCAAGCAAGAACTAGAATATGAAATATGAGAAATTCAAGATGTTCAAGAGAATCCCTTATATTATAAGATATTTGGATAGTGACAACCAACAAATTTGATGCTCTCATCAATAAATACAATAAAAATGTATAACATAAAATAAAAAAAGTTGATGTGCAATAAGATGTATACATCAACATCCTTCTACAAATGAGTTTACTACTGCATCAGTTGATTTGATTTAGAAAAGTGATTTGTACAATTTGATTACTCTATGAAATTAAATAAGACTATGTTCTACCAAAAACTTATAATCACAAAATATTCTCTTATAACAGTGTATGTTTTCATAGATCTCATTTCGTTGTATGCTGATATACAACTCAAAGTTAAATACAAAGCTAAATATAATAATTCATAATGTCTAAAAGAAATCTCAAAACCTAAAGACTTCTTTCATATTTTAGTATGCAAAAATTTGTATCAATATAAACATGCTGAGAATAATCTAGAAAATAATTATCTATACTAACTATATATATTATATTTAGTATAATCATAATCAAATAGTTAATTTTTATATGATAATTTATAAGTAGTAAAATCAATTAAATGTGTCCTATCAGAAATAAAGTCAATACATTGATCAATAAGTTTATCTGCTATAGCATAAACAAAAAGATTAATCTGCATGAATATTAAGTACATGTCTTCTCTATAACAAGATGATATCGCTTGATTAATAAGTCATTTCCATGCAGAAGTGTCAAAAGCGCTGAGCCGGACCGATCTGACCTATTTTTTGGTGGCTCAATCGAGACATCGTATCGTGCTTGGCACAGCCTAGTACAATAATCGTGCAGTGTCAGGCAAGGCACGGCTTGAGAAGAGTTGGCCTAGCACGGCTCGCTGGCCCGAATCTTACCTAGGTCATGCCATGTCATGCCTGGATTTGCCGATTCGTACCCAATTTTTTCAACTAAATTTAAAAAAAATTTTCAATTGGATCCCCAGGCTAGTTTACCATGCCATTAGGCCAGTCATACGGGCCATTCCTAGCCCAGCATGAGGCACAAATCATGTCATCCCGGCACGGCACAAACCATGCCAAGGGTCGGCCTAGCCCAGCCCGCATCACAATTCCAAACGTGTCATGTCGGGCCTAGCATGGTTGAACCAGGCCGAGCTCATGTCACCCAGCCCATTTGACACCTCTACTTCCATGATAAGAAAATATATGAGCCTCTTAAAATCTATTATCTAAAATTGTGTCAGAATAAACTTCTTGAGTTGGGAGATTCTCAAATCATCTTTGTAATCAAAATACTATTTGCATAAATAACCAACGAAATTATTATTTAATCAAAACTTCTCCAAAAAAAAAAAAATCAATAATAGATGTGTAGCCCAAATAAAATGATTAACAATTAAAATTTCACGAATTGGACTATCAGTGATAAGTTAAGGCCATATAATCCTTCTAAAATTTGCAAATTACAACTGACTTTGATGCTCGAAACCCTAATGACTGCTTCATATACACCTATTCATCAAAATCATTTCGAAAAATAATATTTTTCATGTCTAATTGGTGTATTCTACAACCTAAATGTGTCAAACAGAACATGTCGGGCCGGCCCGACGATGCTTTCGTGCTAGGCCAGGCACGGTTACTGTAACGTGCCGTACCTGGCCCAGCATGGTTCTATGGAGGTCTGCCCAGCAAGGGCCCACGGCACGAATCCGCAGGGTTCGGCCATGTCGGGCCGATCCCCCTAATATTAAAAAAAAGTAGGGGTTCGGCTGCGCGACATCACGAGCCGAACCCCTAATTTAAAAAAAATTAAGGTTTTGGCACACGCCGTCGCACCGCTGCCCCCCATAGGAGATACACTTTGAATATTTTTTAAATCTCAATAATAGTGTGCACACATGTTGACTCACAACTTGATCTGAATACAAACTTGTCAACAAGTATTTGTTCCTCAATTAATACTACCGGACAAAAAAATTTTTAAAAAAATCTAAATTATCTAAATTAGATCCGATATTATCTTCATTATTTATATAATTAATCATTTCTTATATCCTTTCATAATTCTTAGAATTTTTAGGTCTCTGAAAAATATTTTAAGAAATGAGATTTTTTTAGATGTCGGAGACAATCGACTAGAAGTGTTTTTACATTCTAGTTTAACTCTAATAATTATAGAGTGAATATCTAATATATAGCTTAGTAGTAATCTAGAAATAATATTATCTCATATAAAAAATAAGATATATTATTTTTAAATTTGTACAAAAATAACATACACAGTTATAACATTAGTAACTTGTGAGTTTTAGTTAATCAATCACTTCTAAAATTAGCTATATTTACCATTTCAAATGTCAAATAGGTTCTACAATGATAGTCGGGCAATACAACACATTTTTGTCAATCTGGTATTATATGAACGGATAGATATTGAGATTAATTAATACTTCAAAAGAGAGAATATCAATGATACTTAATAGTAATTATTAATTACCAATATACCTAAACCTAACTTAACAATAAGCAAAATGAATATATTTTTACGAAATTTCTTAGATGTTACAATTTTCATTCTTTTTATTCCAAACTAGGTGTTTGTGATATTCACGCACCAAATTGAATAAGAGTGTTGAAATTTGAATTAGTTTTAATTTATTTTCTATTTTTTCTCTAGTTATTTTAGAGCACTCGACTTATCAGCTGCTTAAACCATATATATAGTTATGATTGTATTTACATAATTATAAAATTTCAATATTAAAGTCATATTTTTCACTCTTCTCCATCTCTCATCTCCCTCTCAATCTTCCTAAAATAACCAAGGACCAAACACTAGAAATTGCTTTGAACAACCTTCAATCTCGATCTTATTCAAGCATACGAGCCAAATAAATATTAAATATAAATTGAAAATATTACAAGCATTGAAATTGAATTTGTGAACAAAAAATAGCCTGCCAGGAGCATCACATCACCATAACACAAATATTAAATGTCTCTAATATACCTTCTAGTAAAAGTACATCCGCAGCTCTACCCATATGGACTTCCATTCCAATGTTCTTAATGGGACCTGTGGGAAAATAACAAAAAATATCATATTCAACTATTTAGTAATCAAGCAGGTATTACAAAATTTATTTATTTTTTTCATTTAGCAATGTTAGAAGTATTTGTTATCGTTTAGGATTCATGATACACAAACACTTAGATAAACTGTATGTTGTTTAAAAATGTGAGATCTTTATTTTAGAACATGCTTTCCTGCATTAATATTTTTCATGAAATTAAAGAAAATCCTGCAATTGTAAAAAAAAAATTATCACTGATGTCGTCACCGTTATTCGCCACATCCAATACTATCATTCATCACTATTCTCAAGTAATCAGCTGATTAGAATAATAGCATAAATTAAGTTTGGGTTCAGTTTGGAGCTTCAATGTTTAAACCATATCTTTAAAAAATGGTTTATTTTTTTAAGAAATCATAATCAAATATTTAGAAAGCAAGCATATCTTTAAAAAATTGTTATTTTTTCTCATTTTGCAAAGTTATTTATTGTATTTTGTAAATATCATTTATATGTAAGAAATCATATTCAAGCATTTAACTATAAATGTATTGCTATGCTTGCATTGTCGGTCCCAAGCCCAAATAAAGGATAAAGATGTGTGTGTGTCTGTGTGGATGTGTAAGTATGTGTGGGTGTATGGATTTGTGTGTGTGGGTGTATGGGTTTGTGTGTGTGTGTGTGGATGTGTAGGTGTGTGTGGGTGTATGGATTTGTGTGTGAGTGGGTGTATGAGTTTTTGTGTGTGTGTGTGTGTGTGTGTGTGTGTGTGTGTGTGGGTATTAGTCATTCATATGTGTGAGTTACACTTGCATTATTAATCTGAAACCCATTTAATAGAGAAAGGTGACATCACATAGATAATCAACCTTGATAAACATGCAACAAAATCGCCAGCATCAACAATAAGTTGACATCACACACACATAATAAATTGGCGTCACTCAAATATTGCACCAACAATTTATTTTTTTTTTCTTCGTATTCCTTGCATGCCTACTAAGAGTACCTATTGAGCACATTTGTTACACGGTGTACACCTAGGATGTGGGGTGTTTGGCATAAATAGTGAGTTGGTGTCACTCACAAATATTACATCAATAATTTATCATTTTTTCTCTTCTTATTCCTTGCATGCCTATTAAGAGTGTCTATTGTGCATGTTTGTTGCACAGTGTACACCTAGGATATGAGGTGTTTGCTACCCAAATCCTCTCTTCTTCCTTATGTACACAATGGGTTTCTATTGCAAATGCTAACTAGGCACACTATTGCATGTAAGTATACATGCAAAAAAAAAAAAAAACGAATAAGATTAGAACAAATTTCACTAGGAAAACCTAGGGTTTGATTCATTTACATAAGGTTTGGCTCATATACCATATAGGAAATCAAGGCACGAAACAATAAACTTTAAAAGAAACTCAATAAAATGAATGTACAAGGAGTGTCCTTGTATAAAGAACTAATAAGATTGGAGCATATCACATATTATATACTATCATCTATTATATAATAATCAAAAAAGAAAGAAAAATAAAGAAAAACTTAATAATTTGTAAACTAAAACTACAATAAAGCTATTATTTTTATTTACTCATCTATAGTCACACTTGTGGCTCCAATAAAGAAAGTCATAACTTTATTATATTTAAATTTATTGATTAAATTATAAAGACACTCCTATAAAAGTATCATATGTATAAATAATTATTGAACAAATTGACTCTAGAGAAAATGAAGTTTCCTTAAAAATCTCTTTGGCCTAACAAAAAACAAAAAGACTAGATGATCAAAATCTAAGAACTTCCAAAACTATCCCGCTTTCAACTCAAAATGAGCTAGAATCTAAGATACTTAACCTCTTATAACTTAGAGTTTATAATAAGAGAATGAGACATATGTGACCTGTCCATAATAGAGGAGATCTCTTAAAAATCAGATAATACTATAGCCAACTTTTCTTAGTTTTATCTTCCAATCACTTTCTAGAAAAAAAAATTGAGTTGGGTAGCTATGTGCAGGTGTATAGATGTGTGTGCGTGCATAATGTGTGAGTGTTAGTGTGTGTGGATTTGTGTGTAAGTGTGTGGATGTGTATGGGTGTGTGTGCCTGTGTGTGAGTTTGTGTGTGCCTGTGTGTGAGTTTGTGTGTGTGTGTGTGTGTGTGTGTGTGTGTGTTATTAGTCTTTAACTAGTGTTAGCTACGCTAGCAATATCAATTTCCAGCCCAAATAAAGAGAAATGTGACATCAAATAGATAGCTGACATTAATACATATCACAAAATTATCAACATCAATAATAGGTTGATATCACATACAAATATTTAGACACAAATAGTAAGTTAATGTCAAACACAAATATTATACCAACAAACTAATTTTTTTTCTCTTTTTATTGGTTGAATGCCAACTAAGAATGTCAATTGTGCAAGCTTGTTGCACAATGCACACCAAGGGTTTTAGGTGTTTGCTACCCAATTTTGCTCTTCTTCCTTATGTGCATAGTGGGCACCTGTTGCACATGCCAACTATTTGCACTACTAAATGTGGGTACATATGTGCACGATGTTATTATAGTGCAAGCATCTCTCTCTAAAAAGTCCAAAGGGTTGATTCCTTTATCTAGGGTTTGGCTCATATACCATATAGAAAATTAAGCCACAAATTTATAAAACTCTAATATCAGTTCAATAAACTGAATGTAAAATGTATACTATAATACAAAGTGCCAATGGAATTGGAGCAGGCCACATATTGGGTGCTATCATCTTTAGTGAAACAAATAAAAATAAAAAAATAAAAAAATAAAAAAAATAAAAAAAATCTATAAAATATAAATTAAAACTATAATAAAGTCTAATACTTTTTATTATTCATTTATAGTCACACTTGTGCCTCTAGTAAAGAAATAGTAAAAATTTTATTATATTTGAACTTATTGGTTAAAACTATGATAACATATAGAATTATCATATGATGAAACAAATATTGATTAAATTGAATCTAGAGAGAGTAAAATTTTCTTGAAAACTTCTTTGGCCTAGCAGAAAGGTTTACATTATCATATGTGCAAACAAATTCTATAATGACATATAGAATTATCATGCCCAAACAATTAGGATTAAGTAACTCACAACTCTACTCTACTTCCAACTTAGATATGTTACATGTCAGAGTTTAATTTGTAAGGCCAATCTAGAATAAAAAATAGGTTATCTTAAGATGAGACTTGTTACGAAAGATTTTACTCATATATTAAGTGTGCATTATCAAGTAACATTCCCTCTAATAACTAAAAATGACATCAATATGAATTATTAAATCGTTAGCAATATCCCACAGATAAAAGATATATCAACTAATGTAAGAATACGTTTCTTCATTATAACTTTGAGAAAGAATGTATATAAAACAATGGCCTACACTCTAAATTGTATAGTATGTTTTAGTTTATTGACTGTGAAAAATATTATATGGCTTGAAATAATTATTAATTACTTGATTTGATAGGTTTTAATTGATATCTAATTCTTCTGGATTAAATAGGTATGTTATAAATTTCTCTATTATTTTAGAGAAACTTTGATGATAAATTGATCTAGCTAATTATATATATGAATGACATCCTTATTAAAAAACATAATGAGTTGATGAATCAACTTAATGAGTACCTTCTATAATGATTATAGATGAATGACCTTAAGAGACTTGAATATTTTCTTAGGATAAAAATTTCTTACTAGATGAAATATATGGTAATGATATTATCACAAATGAGGTATATGGTTGATGCTCACACAAAAATTATGTCGCATATTAAATCTTTTAGATTGAACTCTAATGGATTCTTCAATTCAAATGAAATTGATTTTTTTATCCAATATACCTCCTCATATTAAATTTAATATATATATGAAAATTATAATAAAAATAAGTTATCTAGTTATCATCAAATCAAATATAACTTATACAATCAATATAATTAATAATTTTTTTTGAAATACTCAATTTTGACCAATACTAATAAACCCTAAAATAAGAATTTTATTTTCAAATTCAATTCAAATAAATTGTCCGACAAAAAATCCTCACCTTCATACCCTTCTGCACAATTAGCCAACAATAGTTGCTTACAAATACAATACTAAGTTTAAATTTGTACATTTTAGGTTTTAAAAGAAACTTTGGTGGCATCATGAAAGTAGCCAACAACAGTTGCTTACAAATACAATACTAAGCTTGAATTTGAACATTTTAGATTTTAAATGTTATAAAAAATATTTAAAAGAAACATTGGGGGCCTAATATTCACATCAATTTAGTATTTGAGATCCTAGGACCACAATGCTAGGGCTTTTTTTAAATGTTTTTTTCATATTTTTTTTCTAAATCCTAGCGTCGTGTCCACTCTTTCAAGTAATAATTACTATAAAGGGGAATGACATCATCTGATCAATCCAGAACAATATGTCAGTATGGAACATGGCTCCTAATTACGATATGATGAAATCTTTAATCACATTTGCAAGAGATTAATTGAGCTTGCAGAATTGCATAAAGACTTCACGATATTTAAAAAAGAATCAAATAAACACTTAGCTAAGTTAGGATATCCTTGTCAACCTCAAAAAACTGAATTTGATTTTGCTTATAAGCAAAAATCACGTTATTAGTACTCACCTCAATAAGAATCACCATGATGATATGATGACACACATTTAGAAGATTAGTATTTAAAAAATATTCAGGTTTAGACTCCTACTTTCGATGGCCAACCCAACCCTTGGTATTTTCTTGACAGACTAAGGGTATAAACTATAATTTGAGGAGATTTACTATTTTGGAATAACATAAGGTGTGTTTTACATTAATTAAATTAATCGAAAAAGCTAATCAATATTGATTTAATATAAAACAATTAACAAAAATAATATATATATATATATATATATAATATAAACTATAATTTGAAGTGATTTATTAGTACTCATCGGTAAACACTTCGCATTGAGTTCTGAAGCCCAAAAATAAAGTCTTGAATGAATTTATGGAAAGGGACCCACATAGTGTATTTTATTTTTCATCTTTTGTTTTAGGTTGGATCGACCAAACTTTATGTTGATTGATCGATTGATTCCCACCTCCCATTTATTTTTCTGTTTTCACATTTTATTTGGGTTGTTTAAAATAGCCAACGTACTATGCACAAAATTCATAAAAAATAAAATTGGAAGAAAACAAATTTTTGCTTGTTTTTCAAGGCACCTAATTTTTGTTCTTGAAGCTTTTATTAAGTAAATTGGTGGGTGTGTGAAGACCCACCCTTTGTTCTTCCATTTTCAGAAGTAATCTGACGGATTTGGCACCGATTCGAGCAGATGCACATAGGGAGCATGAAGCCCCCTCCCCTTTCTCTCCAAACCAAATTAATCCCACTCCCTTATCCCTCTACCCGTCACCTCCCATAACCCTCAAATTGGATATTTAAAAAAATTTATATCTACTTTTGGCCAAAATCCATAAATTTAAATCCAAAAACAGGAATTGAATTTCTAAATTCAATTCCATCAAATTGTCCAACCGCAATTCCTCAATTGCATACCCTTCCACCCAATTCAAACATATTCAAACCTTTAACTAAAATTTTAAAAAAAAAACAAAACAAAACGTCCAAAATCCCTAAAACACGAATTTGAGCATAAATTTCAGAATGGGTTTCCTCTCTTGTCCTCGCAGGAAAACCCCATTGTACCCTTTTGTCCCAGTAAAAATGTCGCCATGTACCCCAAAACCAAATTCCGAAAAAATT
Organism: Sapria himalayana; assembly: GCA_029783825.1. Lineage (NCBI taxonomy): Eukaryota > Viridiplantae > Streptophyta > Magnoliopsida > Malpighiales > Rafflesiaceae > Sapria > Sapria himalayana. Next base: position 1,545,372 of record JAREIK010013092.1, on the reverse strand, counting down.
TCTAACCCCGCTCACATTTTATGATTCCAAAAGCAAAGAAAATAAATTAGAAGAAGCATCATCACAACCAACCAACGACAACTACCTACGGATACAATATCATATTCTACGTTATGCATCTTAGATTTCATAATTAACAAAAATTATTAAAAAAAAAAAAGCCCAAGGGGACTAGTATTCATATCATAAACATAAAGTGGGTTAGATATTATGATTCTTGATATAGTCTAGAATCCAAGCTCAAAATGTTTAACTAGAGGTTTACAGGTTTCACATGTTATAAAAATGAATTACATATATGAGATGCATTTTTCTAGAAAAATACACCAGCGTAATGAAATAAACTGTACTTAATAAGCTAGTTTCTGCCAAATACATAAAATAAACTTACGTGATGAAAGAAAAATCTAAAAATTTAAAAAAAAAAATTAGGACTTCAGAGTTTTGGATGTTACAAAAAGTGCTCCAGGCACTCTTTTTGTATGATACATACTCATGTTTGTATGTACTTTAATATATGCAGTCAACATACAAATAAAAAGTAAGAATAAGATGTAAATGAGCTTACTCTCTGCGTGCATGTGACCCGAGCTGCTGTCACATGATCCTTTTGGTGAAGGACTTGCGATAAAATCAGGGCTAACAAGCTCATTCGTATTGTCACCGACACTACTCTTCAATGCAGCAGGAATCACAAAATCCAAAGGTTGGCTAGATGGTGTATCACGGAATGAGTTCGTTTCGAGTTCCGCTGAGAAAGAGTTTCCATCAACATGTTCATCATAATGTGTTATCCTGGCAACAACATTCTCACAAGTTTCCATAATCAATTTGTTTGTCCCGACCAATGAGACAACAACAGCTGTTTCTCCAGCATCGGCAAGAGAAACTGATACTTCTCCAGAGAACATCCTTTCGGCCAAATTAGGACTACCGGAACCATCCAACTCGCAGTTGCTGCTCGGCTGTTCCATTAAAGCCCCAATAGGATTGTCTGGCACTTCATCAGCTATGCATCTATAACAACCCAAAAACCATCATTAACATTACTAAACATAAGTGTTAAATTATCTTAATTATCTTATTTCTCGTAATTAAGATAATTATCATAATTATCTTAATTTTTATTAAGGTTTTTTGTTAAACTAAGACATCATCTTACCCACAATCCTTATTGAGGTCGTGATTTATTTTCTTCTATGAACAATAAGTCTGTTTTTTAAGACCTTTAATATGTGACCTCTTTGATTTATCAAGGAGAAGACTCTTGCATGTCGCACACTAAGTACGACCATTTATTTTATCTTATTAACACTAACTTTTTAAGGATGAACCAAGTAATTAGCTTGGTTTATAACCACACACACACGCGCACGCGCGCGCGCGCAGCAAAGAAAATAGATCATGTCCATTACCACACACACTCACACACATTATAGAATAATGTCAACAAAAAGATGAGCTCTACTAACTACCAAGGGCAAAGATTTTCCAGTATCAAAAACAACTAATCACTAAATTGTGTTAGAACCCATAAGCAATATTTGTTAAACAAAGCTAATAAGACCAAAGTATTTGAATAAAAATAAAAAAATTTCCAAGAAAATAATCATCCCAGTGAGCTTACCTTGGACATAACCAAGAATCGTCAGTTGTGCTACTAGGATCAAACCCAACACAAAAGGCATGATACCTGTTTCAGAGTATAACAATAAGCAACATAATGAATACATTATCTAAACACCCACGCAAAGAAGATGACAATAAAGCCAATTTTTTTCTAAAATTACAAACTTTGGGATGCCAAGAACATTGTGTATAATTTTAATTAAAAAACATAAATTTCATGATTCATAAATAAACACCTTGGTTCAAAAAAATATATTAACACATGAAACAGGATTAGAAAATGTTTATGGCTACGAACAGTCTTCTTCCAAAATTTAGTTGGGCATATATGTATAAAGAAAGATGGAATACAATTAACATCACAAACTCCTTTTCAAGCTAATACATAAACAGCAATACGCTTAGTTGGGAAAAAAAAAAACAAAAGTATCTCAGAATATATGAAGAACAACCTTGATGTATCATGTATCTACCATGGCCCATAAAGAATTTAAGGAAGAACTAGATGTGTCAAATAAGTCGGGCAGGGCCGGGCAAGGCACGGACCAGCGGCCTAACACCGCCGGGTTCGGCCCGGTTCGGGTCTAACAACCCCTAATTTTAAAAAAAAAATTTAGGTTTTGGCACGTGCCGCTGCGCGTCTTCACCCTTTCGAGGCTCGGTAAGCCTCACATGTCGGGCATCAGCTCGTATTGGCCACGTTCGGTGCGTGATCACACGTGTTGTGTCCACGTGCCGGTAAGGCACGATGGGCCGGGGCATGGCATCGTGGCATGTCGTGTCGGGCACAAACACGGCAATATAGCGTGCCATGCCGAACACTGGCAAGGCTGAACCGGGCCGGGCCAGGCCGGCCCTTTTGACACCTCTAGGAAGAACGATTTATATTAACAATAACAATATTATTATTATTATCATCAAAATATATTTCCATAAAAATCAGAATCAGTTATATGAATTTTCATTCACTATATAATATAATTCTCACATACATTCTTATATAAATTCAATACATCTTCTCATTCCAAGTTTAAATAGTCTATCTTTTATTTTATATCTCCTATTAATTTACAAATTAAAATATTTTTTATTAAAAAAACATAATTTCTGATTCACACATTCTAATTATATAAAATATTTCTATTTAATTTTTTTCTCAGCAAATATAATACAAAGAAATAATTTTTTTCTTAATTTTTCATTTTTAATTTTATATTTATAAGTTTTCTCACATATTCAACTTAATATAATTATTAATGCTACCGTCAACTTATAAATAATATAAGTGATAACATATTAACAATCTAAACCATAAAACATAGTTAGTTTAGAAGTTTTTTTAGCCTAGAAAATATTCTTTTATTACATATTTCTAACGATATTATCAATTTTATCTAATCGACTTTATTAATATGGCCTGCATTTTTTTAATTACATTAATTATTAACAATATATAATTTATATGATATGCTAACTTATAAATAATTAAATTTTTATATATTCTCATATATCTGATATATTCAATAAAAATAAATATGTTTAGTTAAATACTCATTCCAAGCTAAACAGATATCTCTACTAATACACAATCCAAAAATATTTGTTAGATACAATGAGGATGAAATCATAGATTTAAAACACGTGCCTAAGTGCATACACAACAAAAGATAGACATGGATATAGGTGTCAAACGGGTCGAGCCGGGCCGGACAATTTTTTCGTGGCCGAAACGGGCCACCGTTCCGTGCACTATGCCATGCCTAGCAAGGCACGGCTTGAGAAATGCTAGCCTGGCACAGCCGACCAGCCCGACTTGTACCCGGTTAGGGCCGGATCGTGCCTGGACTTGCAGGGTCAGGCTGGGGTTTTTGGATTCTACCTCCTAGCCATTGTAGCCGAAATCCAAAGGCTTATAAAATGAATTTTTTTTTATGAATTTTTTTGGCCCGTTGGATCTGTCCGACCGTCGAACCAACTTAACGATCACAGGTTCAAGAAGCTTTGGTTTCTAGAACCTGTAAAAAACAAGTCATGTCGGTCATCAAGCTCGGGTCTTGGGGGACTAAAAGTTGAGGGGGCAGGGCACGGTTTGAATCGTGCCAAAATACCGTGCATTCGGACCAAGGTACTGAGTGCCTTGCCCAGCACGAGACCAGGGTACAAGGCACCTGGCCTGGCACGAGGCCCAAATTACCTCAGAACGCCACGGCGCGAGCCATACCGAGAGGCAGCCCGGTGCAGGCCCAGGCATGGTTCTGGACCGTAGCATGCTGGGCTAGGCATGGCTGAGTCGGGGGATGCCTAGGACCAGGCCCGGGCTGCCCGGCCCATTTGACACCTCTACATGGATATCTTGACTACCCCTTGAGTGAGGTGCTTATCAAAGGGAATGAAATTCTAAAGCCATAGGCGATACACACATGGAAGAGGAGGAAGATGTTTATATTTTGCCTGCACACAGTCAAATTAGACAAAAAATCTTGAAAGTGATAATCTTGCTCGTGGTAAGAAATGACATGTTAAAGTAATACTCAGCCCAATGGAACCATTTGGACCAATGCCAAGGCTAATGGCTCCTGTAACAACGGGGGTAAATTTCTAAATAGCAATTTACTACTTCGCTTTGACCATTAGTTTGAGGATGATAGGTCGTACTCCTCCAGAGACTAGTGTGCTAGAGGCAAAACAACTCTTGCTGAGGAAAAGACTCTATCTGAGGGAATCCATGAAATTTCACCATGTGAGTCATAAACTCAGCAGCAATGTGCTTGGTTGGGAAGGGATGTTTAAGCAAGATAAAGTGAACAAACTTTCTAAACCTATCCACCACTACCAATGTGGAATTGATAATGGCTGTAAGAGACAAGAAGAAGATAAAGTAATATACTTATTTTACTGGCACACCTGGCACTCCACTACATACCACTAAATGCCAGCGCGCATTGATTTGTACTTTCAAAAAAAATTGTTGTGGCCCCCACTTGGATTCTTATGAAATTCTTTCAAAAAAAAAAAAAAAAAAAACAAACGGAGGATTTAAAGATGGCCCCCATTTTCCCTTCAATGAGAGATGGCTCTGAACCATCAACACTACCACAAACAACTCCTCATTAAGTGATTTGCACTTAGTTCGACCGATGAGGGCATGGCTGAAGCAGCAATGGGTCGCCCATTTAGAGAAAGGACCACTCCTAGTCCGATCACACAGGCATCTGTCTTGAGCTCCAATGGCTTTGCAAAATCCACAAAAGTATTCCACCTCTACTAATAGCCCTTCCCTCTCCTGTTGCAATCCTTACCCCATGGTTCTTTGAAAGATCATGGTGAGTTTATGTCATTCCATTTGTGTTATCATTTGAGCCCTGGAATAACATATGTGCTCCTCAAATACAGTGGCAAGAAATCCTCAATAATGGTGATACCAGGTAGTTTTAGCTCGACTCCCTTGAAACCCTCATTCCTTTTATTGGTCTACAAGTTCCCACAAGGACTCCATGAAAAGAAGTCTCTCACATGAGAGGTGACACGTGGTTCCAACAACCCAACTGTGGCGTTTAAGGAGAGATCAAGGCCTTCTGCTGCCATTTCCCTCTCTTCTACCTTGTTCTCTTCCACTTCCAGCAAAACACTCATCCTTTTCTCCAACCAGCAACACGCGCAGCTCATTCTGCTTGCATGGGTGGCCCATGTGTCACTTCTCGTCACAGCAGTAACAGAGACCATGTTCTAGTCTCGCCTGAGCCTCTGCCGAATTTAGCATCCTCAGCCAATGAGAAGAAGAATTGGTGGAGTTTGATCGATGAAAGGGTGTTGGGGCCGGTGGTTGGGCATGCCAGATCATGCATTACTCGATCTAGACCGTTGATCTCTGCCATTTGTTTCTTCATCTCCTTTCCATCAGATCCCAAATTTATGATTATTGGGTCCATTCTAATTTTGGTAATTACCCACAAGCTGGAGCTGGGTGCTCTGATACCAATATGATAAAGCCCGCAGCTTTTCGAGAGGTTGTTTTCTCTCCCTAGCCAACCCACAACTCAAATGGCCATTTTTCCTTTTTCTCCTCTCCGCCAAATACTCCAATGTAAAACAATGTTCTTAACAAACTAAGCCAGATCACCCAAACAGACAAAATAAAAAGTATCAAAGAAAACAAGTATCCCCAGCCTTTAACAAACAGCCCACTAACCCATAGAGCCAACCCTTTGGAAGCCACTGTTCTTCCTTTCCACATAGTGCAGCTTGATTGGAGGGTTCTCCCTTGTCTTGGCTAACCCATATTGTTCTTTATGAAAAACAATCAAAAAATCAAAATTATTTGAGTCATCTCCTATATCATCTATTTTATATAAAACTAATCAGTGTCTCGGCTACAAGATGAATTTTTTAAAAAAATTATCTCAAAAAATATTACAGTATCACTCATAATTACTCGATTAATTCAAAGATATGTAACATTTTTATCCTTTCTAAGAGTTAAAATAACTATAACATACATATTTTGATCATTATAAGTAGGATTTTCTTACATTCAGGAAATATCAAAAAATAAAACAAATACAATCACAAATTTTAAAAGATAGATTAAAATTATTTTTTCTTAGATATAATATCTAAAATTATACATAATCATTAAAAAAAAACATTCAATTAATCAAATAATTTACTATTAAGATCATGTATTTATAAAAATATTCTAATAATCTCAATAAAATAATTATACATAGTATCTCTTAAGAACTCCTATGTTAAATATAATTGGGCAAATATAATACTATTATGATTTATTACCTAGACATTCTTATATTATATGCATATATTGAATATCATATTTTTGTGCAATGGCAAATACTTTCATCCAAAGATAATAACTTTTTAAGTTTGAGACTCATTAAATATAAGGTTGTCGAAACATTAATTCATCCCAGCTCTCAAGCTAAAACATGAACTTTATGTACTGAGTATGACCTGTCTCATGAATAATAGAACATAACACATAAGCTACCATAATACCTTTTGTTTCTCTTAGAAACTTAAAAAAAGAATAAATAATAAAAACTCTCAATAATAAAATTCATAATAAATATCCTTATATAACAAATAAATCATATTAGGACATCCCATAAATTAATTTATCTTGTTAACATAACATAGAAAAAACATATAATAAAACTAAAAATAAACTACAAAATTTCCATCAAACTGATACATACAAGTTCAAAATATAAAATTTAGAAGAAATAAAGATAAATTGAGATATTTTCAAGATATTCGCAAAGATATCAGTTTGTTACTATGTTGCATAAATATATGATATAGCAGTGCTGTTATCATGGATCTTTTTCTTGAAAAAAAAAAAAAAACAATTCACATATATACACTTCATTCTCTCGTGAAATATCAAATTTAACGTTATATATCTCACTATTTAATTATCAGAGAAAAATGTAGTGAGAGAATACATACTTTTGGTACGAGCAAGTGTCCAACTCAAATTTAAATACTTGGTTAATTATGAGTATCCACAATCTTTTAAAGTATCACACGACAATTATATGATTATAAGATTTCATTCACATATCTCTATATATAAAGAATTATGACTAGAATTAACTATACAAAGAATCTAAAAAATTAGTAATTATACTAACTACACCTAATATATATGATTGGGTAATAATAAGAAAATTAATTTTTCCTTTAATCTCTTATAAGAAATACAATAAACTATAAGACTCATATATAAAGTAAAATTAATATATTCATCAATATGACTATTTGTTAAAGAAGCGCACCAATAGTCCAACCACTATAAGAATATCGAACGCATATTTCTTTTGTGATAAATTAATACCTCTCATGGAGATAGTTACCACTACACTAAAAAAATATTTAAATTTCTCAAGATATTTTATCTAAAATTATGATTGAAGATATTATTTGAGTTGAGTGGCTCCCAACTTCTCATTTATCGTAACTTAATTATTATTCATATATATAATGAGAAAAATCATCATGTCATCAAAGCTCCTCTAGACAAACAAATACAATCCATAACAAACCTGTATAAACTAAAAAAAAATAATTATTTATAAAAATTTCATAAATTAAATTATTGATAAGTACTTCAAACATATAATACTTCTCATATTCTACAAATTATGTTAGATTCTACTGCTCAAAACTCTAATGGTTATTTAAAATGCACCAACGGCTAGTTGCAATTTTCTTATTATTTTTTATTTTTTTGTACTTATGATTGGAGCACCTGACCAATAGATTGCATCAGTTACTTTTGCTCATTATATTAAAACATTTGATATAATATATTTAATATGAATATTGTTGCATTTATTTTTAAGTAATATTTCATGACATAGTATCATATCCAACCTAAAGAAGATTTAACCCTAGATTTGTGAGCAATGAGGACTATGGTTCATGAATATAATGGTATTATTTATGTGGTTGTGGAAACAAGCATGTGATATGATGGCAGTAGAAGTGCACATAATGGTAAAAAATAAGGCACACGAGGTGATGATACAAAGGTGAGCGTGGTAAAAATAACAGAGGGGCACATGATTAATGACAGTGAGAAAGAATGGTTGGTAGCAGTAGGCATGCAAGATAGGTGGCAATGAGTGCATACAATTTATGGGAAGAACACAAGCATGTTGTGGTGGCACTATGTGACACACGGTTGCATTCAATGGCACATGCCAGTGTTGTTCTAAGCAGAAACCCTAACTGAATGCGATGGTGCATGACATTTTGAGCAAAAACCTAAATTAGAATTTCACTAGAATTATTAAAAAAAGAGAAATTAAAATTTAAAAAACTCTAATTTGGTATAATTTATTTTTTGTGGTGAGAATGGATCACACCAAAAATAATTAGTGAATATTATATCTAGATGAGAGATTAAGAAATTTACCTAATATTGAGATAGACATATTATTACATACACTTACTTCATATAAATTTATCCATTATAACATTTATATTTACTAGAGTATGAAAAACTTTTCTATAAAGTAACAGTAGTTCCTTCTTTTCATTAAGGTATCACTGATTATTTCATTTGTACACTTACTTCATACTTAGATTAGTTACTCATTATTGATCAAGTTAAGAATATTTTATGTTGATCTTAATTAAATTTTGATCATAAATCATTAGGCATGTCAGTTATGAACCAGAGCTTCGTATCTTCAATATCAATCTGTATTGAGTAAAAATTCATTCGATTTAATAGACTCACATATATAAGGACCAAATAGAAATACAAATAAAAAAAATTTAGATATCTAATTATGCTTATTAATGATTGTTCGAAATATACAAGAATATACATTTTTGATATAAATCATAATTTTTTTCTATTTTTTAATTTTTTTATTAAATTATAATAAATCAATTTGATCAAAACATTAAAAAAGTAAGACATGATAATACATTACAATGTATATCAAATCGGTTCAGCATATATTATAGTAATTAAATAATTATATACCAGATTTTTTTGCAACAACATATTCTAATAGAATAAAATTGTTGAAAGAAAGAATACACAAATTAATTGAAATATCTCAGTATTAGGAAGTGGGTAACAAAATATTTTTTAGAATATAAAATTTTAACCATGATTACATTATCAATCAGATATTTTTGTCTTTACTCAGCATATACTCTTTCAGATCTTATATCCTAGAATAAGATATTAAACTTATCTCTTATAATTTGTTAATATACTTGTTTAGTACTCGATCACTTTCTATAACATAATAAATTGGAATTTAAGGCTTTGAGATGTATCTTCCTTAATACTCGAGTACCCAATGAGGATACAAGTATTTTTCACTATAAAATGACAATAAAAAACATAATTTATTTTTTAACGAGCCTTATATATATATATATATATATCGCTTTAATTCATTACCCTTTTTAAATTACGTGTAGCTCTACATGGACCACCATTTAGTAAAAATATATACTCATTAGCTAAATCTAAGCATGTTGATACTCAATATGATATTACAAATATAAAATTATTATATCTATTAACAAATTTATATCATATTAAATGGGAATAAAGTTAATTTTTTCAAGAAAAAAAATATCTTTCAAAACCATTTAATATATTAGTCCAAGAATCTACACTAATACACTCACATTGATAAGATAACTAAAAACATGACCACTCAACCTGTATTTTACTAAAAAATATATTCTAATGACTATTGGGATACTACATTAAAAAAATTAAAAAATAATATTATTTTAGATTCCAAAAATTTTATAAATAAATAATTAACATTTATAGTATTTCACACTCAAATTTTAATATCCTCTCTCTGATTCTTTCAAATTTTCAAAACTATCACTATACTTTTTTTATTATTTTTATTTAAATAGCATAATATAATATTGTATAAATTATTATTAGCAAGTCGAGCCATATGTCAACGATCAATAAAAAATAATTTACAATTATAAACTTACGATTAATCAACTTCAAATTTGAGTCTGAATTTTTACAAAGTGCATAATTTCTTAATTCCATAATACTTTTTTCCTTAATAATATAACTAAAAAATGCTATTTGCTACTCAAAACTTTCTAAAAAATTTAAAAATAAAAATTAGCGATTATTATAAAATTTAATTGAATATTAAATTAAATAATAATAATCCGACCGAAAAGTACCTAATAGCTTATGTTTAATAAATAAACATCTTTAATAAATATTCACTTCAAGATATTTAAAAATACTTGTAAGACTAGTAGTAAAATTAGATATTTTACGAGATATATTGAATAATATCCCAAAAATATTATATATTAAATCTCTGACAAACTCAACTAAGTAGTAAAATCATTAAATTTGGATCGACTTTAAGTTTAGTGACCCATGTTATTAATTATCATGAGTTAATAAGGAAAGAGATAATTAAGTTCATTGCTAACAAGAATCTTCCACTTAAACTTATGAAAGATAATAAACTAGTTCATTGTATGCAAAAAATATTTTTATCCTACATATCAAGGAATCCTAAAGATAACATATAAAAATTATATAATATAAAATTATAAAATAAAAAAATAATTAATAATCAATAAATTTAGCAAACAAAGTAGAATAGTCTTGGTAAAATTCAAAATTTAGGATAATCATGATAACAAAGCATTTGTGTGCGTCATCATAGAAGTGTCAATTGGGTCGTGTAATACCGGCACAATTCATTTTTTTCAAAACAAAACTCAATGGGCATGGGTGAGTGCACGACCGAGCCAAACTGTGACAAACTTTAAAGATGCACGGCGGCACACGAACAACAAATGGCAAAAGAAATCCATGGCCATTGCGTGATGGGTGGCCAATTACAATTGGTCATGTGACCATTTGTTTTAAAACAATAAAACCACCCCATGACAGGTAGATCAAACTTTTTAAAAAAATAATGTTTGACCGCCTGACAAGCTAGGCACACGGCTCATGCCTAGCCCGGGACGAGGCACGACTCATGTCAGCACAACACAACATGAAACATGTCATGAGGCAGCCTAGCCCAGCCCAAGACATGGTTTATGTTGTGTCAGGCACAAGGCACAAGCGGCCAACACGACCAGGCAGCCCGACTCATTTGACACCTCTACATCACCATTCACTTAGTTGATTCTTAGTAAAAACTATATAAAAAAATATTATATTTTAGTGAGTTCCTCCAATACTATCATATATGAGTATATAATAAGAATTTTTAATGAATAGAAAATACAATATATATATATATATATAATAATATATGATAATACTTTAAATAATATCATAATAAATATTTTTATAAAAATTATTAGAAATAATCTTTTAGCTGAGATTTGATACATTATATATATGTCACATAATAAATTTAATATTATAAGACATCTTAAAAATAATTCTCTCATTAAAATAAATATAAAATAAATATAAAATATATTAGAATACATAGCAAACTACAAAAATTTATAATATGTATAACTCAATTAGTATAAAAAAAAGAAAGTTCAACTGAATATCAAATATTATTGGAATTCTACATATTTAATATAGGATTCATATATTGATTACCAATTTGTTATATTAAACTACGATAATAATAAATTTAAAAAATATTGATTAATGAATCATACTAAGATTAGAGGTGTCAAATGGGTCTGCTCGGGATGGCCGGGCACGAGGCACGACCCGATTCGGTCGTGCCTATCCCAGCACGGTACCGTGGCCCGATACCTCGGCACAAGCTGAGGTACCGCTACCGTACCACCCCATCTGGCCGAGGCTCAGCCCGACGAATCCAGAAACTGGGCAAGCCCGAATCCAAACCAACCCCAACCCCTACAGCCTGTTAGAGCCAATGGTTCAAATATTTAAAAAAAATTATTTAAAATTTAGCCGTCGGATTCACCCCCAACAGCTATGGGGCAGAATCCAACAACCTATATGATTCTGCCCCAAAAAAATTATTAAAAAATTCAAAAAAATTAAATAATACTTTTTTTAAAAAAATTCTAAATTTTTTTATACAAGAGACACCCCGCTCTAATTTTTATGTTTTTCAAAAATATAAAATCTCACATTCCTACTCTCTCAAATCTCTCTCCTAAAATTCTCTCTCTTGGGATTTCAACTCAGCTATCCGAGACTCATGACTCAGGCTCATCTTTAGTTGGTGTTTACATTAGTATTTGGAAGTTAGATGTTTAGTGCAAGTGCTTTCCTTTACACTGTTTTACAGGTATTTCTATTTTTTTGCTCTCTCTACTCTTTAAGCTATCCTCTTGTCTAAAAAACTAAAAAATAATAAATACTAATTGAACTAATTTAAATGTAGAAAATAAAAATCTGACACAAAAGTTCGAGGCTGGTAAAATTTTGGTTTCTCCGATCGTCTCAACCCAAACATCTAAAAAAACTAAAAATAAGACTGTTGTTTGAACTCATTTTAATATAATAAAATAAAAAAATATTAGGAATGAGAAAAAAAAATAATACTGTGTAAATATTGTAAGAAAATTTTAACTTATAAGAATGTGTTTGGGACTGAACACCTTAAGAGGAATATCGAATTATGCACTAAAAAATATGATACATTAGATCCTAGACAAACCCAAAGTTAATATTATATTTTTAAAGATTGAATCTAGTTCAATCTCAAAGTTTACCCCCTTCATATACCATAGCGAGTTATGTAAAAAAGGCATAAACAAACATATCATATTGATGGGTCTTGCAATCAGATTTTCGAAAGATCCAAGAATAGTGATGATCATGCAGACATATTTTCAGCCAATTTTTAGATTCCTAAGTCTACATGTAGAAACGACATACTAAAATATTATAAGTTAGAAAAATAATTAATAATTAATAAATTTATGTCATATAATAGAGTGGTATCCGTGACGTCTAATATCTGGAATAGTCACGATGATGCATATTATGCATGTCTCATCATTCACTATGTAAATGAACTATGAATATAAAAATTTTAGGATTCTCTAAGATTCTTCATCCTCATGATGACTCTGCCATTTTTGAGTGTTTTATGAAGATATTTAGAAAATAAAAAATTCAAAATAAAATTTTTAGTATCATATTCGATAACGTATCGAATAATTGAGTAGCGATTAACATATTTGTTAGAAATATTAAGGATACACCATTAGGAAAGATTTTCCATGTCAGATACATATGTCACGTGATTAAATTGATTGCACAAGCGGATATGAAGGAGTGTTCCCCCACTTTGAAAAATATACATAACTCACTAAAATACATTTGCACGTCTCACAGACAAGAATTTGATAATCTCTGTTTGTATGTAAATCTTAAGAAGAATAAATTCCAATCGGATGTGAGGCAATGTTAAAATTACACGTACCTGATGTTGAAATCATGTATTGGATACTAACACATGATATCCAACTACGTCAATAGTAAGAGTGATAAAATTTTTATTGACGACACTGACTAGACTTTTGGAATTTCATTTATGAAATTCTTAAAGATTTTTTATGACACGACAAACATGTGTTCATCAGTTTATACTCCCACGAGTTGCATTGCACTCAGGTATATATGCAACATTGGTAGCATGTTTAGGAAGTATCAAGCTGACCCAGCACTTGACCATATGGTTGCAGAGATAAAAACTAAGTACTTAAAATATTAGTCTACTATTCCAACTCTTTATTATCTCACTGCTTGCATGGACCCTATGATTAAGATGGAAGGGATAAAGAGTGTTTTAACTTATATTTCCTCATGCATGAACCAAAGACTCACCTGAAGGATTCATTCACGATAAGTTGACTGATATTTTCACATAATACGATACTAGATATGGTAGTAGTAGTAGTAGTAGTGAGGCTATGAGTACGGATATTGATACCATATTCGGAGATGTCCATTTTGTCATTCAGTTAGCTAGGGGGAAATGACGCGGTTGACCGTCGAATAGAACTCGGTACTTGAATACTGATTACTGTTCAATTCTATTATATTTTGATACTAAGAATATTGATATATTATAGTGCAAAAAATCATATGAGTCCACATTTCCCGTACTATCTAAGATGACACGGAATCTACTGACTCCTCCAATGTCAAGCGTAGCATCGAAGTCTACTTTTTCTGTTGCAGTGAATGTGATTTCAAATAAGAGATCAAGATTATATCCAGATATTATTGAGGATTTAGCATGCATGAAGGATTGAGATAATTCAAGATTTAGCATCAAGGATCGTGCTGGACTAAGAGTGGGACTACAGCAAAAGCAGAGGAGTTGATTACTGATTATGATCCATATGATGATATTGATATCAAGGTTGAGGATGATAATGATATGTCGATGAATGATTGATGAATTTGCTACTTAATGTTTGACGATTGATGATTACGAGATTGCGAGATGCAGACAATGACACTTATGTTACAGTTATGATTTTCCATATAAGTTATGTTTGATTCTGATTTTTAATTTTGATATTTTATACTTATTTTTATTTACATTGTATTTGTTTTGGTTTGACCGTTTGGCATTTGGCTTTGTGAGCGTGACTTTGTTATTTTTGTTTAATAAATTTTGTGTTTATTTTATTTTTTTATTTAATAATTTCATTAAAAATTCTAAAATATAATTCTGATAAATTATAATCTAATTAATACTTAATTAAAATAAATAAAATAAAAAACTAAACTTTATAACTATTCAAATATGTATAATTTATTATTTATAATTTATATATTTTTAAACATTATCTAATTTATATTTTATAATTACATAAATAATATAAACAAATAATGGAAAAAATAAAAAAAAATAATTTTTTAAACTATCTCGTACGTGCCTGTTCTAGCCCATGCGGGCCTGACCCAGAACGGCCAAAAATTAGTTGTGCCAACCATGCCGTGCCAAGCCTAGCCTGAATAAACAATGTCGAGCCAGGCACGACACGGTTACTATACCGTGACGTGCCTGACCCGGCATGATAGCATGGTTTGGCCCACAAAAACCTTGGCATGCCAGCCCAATACGACTCGTTTGACACCTCAAACTAAGATGTAATTTTCATTTTTTAAAATTTATAAAAAATATTTATGATATGATTAATATATGTCCATCTATATACACTCTCACAATATGTGTTATGTTTAGATGCATATAGAACATAACTAGTATATTTAATCAATATAAAAAATATATATTTATGGGAACATGACTATTTATGTGGAATGAAAATATTTAAAATACTTATCATTCATTTTATTTTTTTATTATTTAGATGCTTGTATGAATCTTTAAATTAAGACGAGAATAGTAGAAAATCCTATCAAATTCATATCCACTTGAGTAAATCAATCACAAAAACCAGAGGGCAAGTTTTACAAATAATTAAATAATCTATTTAATTATTACAAAAATAAATACAATAATTTTAGCAAATCTTTGAATACAAAAATTAATATCATATTCAAAAATGATGAATGTTTTATTCAATTAACTAAGAAAAAATAACACGAAGATTCATCAAATAAGAATAAACTATCGAGATACTCAGACACTAATTATAATTTCATTTTATCTTTAAATGATATGAAAATTTTTAACATATTGAATTAATGAAAATCATATGAATTTATCTTTCTTTTACTATATAAAATAACACATGATTTACTGATATATCTGATATCTAGTATAGTATCAAAGTATATAATTTTTCTATGGTTATTAATATGATTTTAAATCGGAGAACCATAATACCACCAAATATTATTAAAATTTTATCATGCTTAAAAAATTAGAAAATATACACAGATGAGTCTACAAGATAAAACTCATGAGCTATAAGTACATAATGATATACACAAATTAAGAAAATCAATATTGTGATAATTCGAACCACATGGATACTAATGTTGCCTTAGTGTGTATTTTATTTTACAATTTTTTTATATTACTTTTAGCATTTATATTTATATTTTCAAACTTTAATATATTTTTAAAATATTTTTTTACTTTTAATTCATGCACAATTGCACATTACTGATTACATTTAATATTTATAGTTTAAATTGTTATAGATTTTTTTTTGATTTCATATATTTATCTAGATTATGGATAGGTGAGTTGGCTATCGAACCAACACCACAGCCCATGGGTGAGTTCACCTAAGTGGGCCTAGGCTGGAGCTTCACTGGACCATTATTAGACAACCATGTCCACTAACAATGCCAGCCTGCCCTTAGCCCATAGAACAGTTTAGGGCAGGCAAGCTACCAAATTCACAGTTGCAATAGAGCCAGCTACTAGCAGCTAGCCTCTCTGCCTCTGCAGAGTGCGGCTTGCTGCCACTGTATGTGGGCTAACCCAGGCATGGCAAGCCAGCAATCATGCTGAATTATAACCAGTCAAAACTGACCCGGCACACACTTTGTTGCACTCGGGCCAATGGGATGTGTTGGTCTGCCTGTGTCTACTATAGGCTGGCACGGAATGGGACTTGGCCCGGCTAGACCACAAAAAATGGGTAATACAAACACAATATGGCACATTTGACACCTCTGTACCAGCCCAGCACGCCTCAAAAAATAAAGACAACCCAAGGTGACATGAAAGGTTTGATTAGTAAGCATGAAAACCAGCATGACTCGTGCTTAAGCGTGGCACCATGGTACCTAGTAGCACCAGAGAAAATCATGGGTCAATCATGATCAGGGTCACTAGCACAACCTGTGTTTGGGCACATGCCACATGGACCATGATTTGGAGCATGCCCAATTGAGTAGAGCACCATTCAAGTCACCAACATGACCTTGTTAAGGTGCGTACCTACACAAAAGTCCAAAACAAGGATGGTTAGTAGACTGGTACAAGCGTCATGTGAGGCATCCCATCAAGCATGGCATGGCACTCGAATTCATGTCGGATTGACTTGTGCTTTTGCCAGAAATGGGCTTGAGGCCGGGCACCCAACCCAATGGACACCTCTAAATTACCAAGATAAAAAAAAAGAACTATGGATTAATTAAAGCAACCAAAAACACTTTAGTCAAGTTAATAAAAAAAATGAGCTTATTGGAGTTTCTCATGATCGTAATCATCAATGTATCATTATGATAATGCCAAAATCATCTATATGAGTTTCTATAAATAGAAATCCAAATAGTGATAGTTATCGATAATGATATTTGATATTCATCAAATAGTGATAGTTTCTAAATATATTTTTTTTATAAAATATTTAATAGGAGCAATTTTGTCATCACAGCCCAACAAAAAGTATAAGAAAGAGAAAATAAAAATCCTATATGATACCCAATTAAGATGTGGAATCCCAAGGCTAAAAAAAAAAATTGAAAACCAATTGAAAATGAAATGACATTAAATCACATTGGTCAATCTAAGAAAATTTCACAATAGATTAAAGCCTTTTCTTACCATGATCATCATTATTAAAATATATTTTTAATATTAAAAGGATCAATTAAGTACATTTATATTAGTATAGATTCAAAAAAATGGCATCTATTGAGGACGGCAATAATATTGACAAATATTTGAATTGCTTGTTAAGTCAATTAATGAATAATCAAATAATTAAATTTTATTCAATTAACAAAAAAAAAAAACTTATAACTTTCAAATGGACAATGAAAATACCAAATTGATAGATCATTATTATCAATTTGATAAAATAAATATCATCGATGACGGCAATGATAATGAAAAATGTTTGAGTTGTTACTACCTTAATATTTGAAATTCTATTAGATATTGTTGAAGTTATTTTTTGTTGAAAATCATGTGACCCAATTTATTTATAAAATGTTTAATTAGAGCTAAACCTTATTTTGACGATTTGAACTCAGATAGATAATTGAACTTAAAAATCAATTAAGGTGAGAATATCAATGAGACTTTTGATTGGATAATGGTTTAGTCAAATTTGTAAGCTAATCAAAGCATAATTACAATATTACCAAAAACTAATCATAGAAGTTTCTATTGGTTGAAAGTCAAAAAGTGACAATCATCAATGATGACAACCACATTGACAAATATTGGGATTGCCACCAGCATGATGTTTGACATTCGCTAGACATATTTAATGGGAGAAATTCTTTTCCCCTCGATGCCCCCCCACCCACCAAATTTGAAAGAAACAATGGTATTCCCTTCCATCCACAAGGTTAGCATCCTAGGTCACAAGTTATGATCCATGAGAGATAGAATGAGTACAGACTTAGCACCAATGAATCAGACTCAGACAGAAACATCTAGAAGGTTCCAGCAAATGCAAAAGTGGGGTTCCCTGTTCCACCATATTAATCGATCTTGATTTAATGTGAGACTCTAATGTTTACCCAAAACCCATATAGAAAACTTTTTACCACATCACTACCAAACCAGAGCTTACCAAATATCACAGGAATCACAAGCAATTGAAGTATCCAGATTAGAATCTTCAGTAATGTCTGAACCACTTCTTACTTTGCAGTCATTTCCAGTTAAGCACATAACTGCCTAAAAATGACAGCATAAAATATCAGTTATCAGTAAAACTAATACATGACTTATAAATATTTAGGAAAGTAGATTAAATTAATATATCAAATTTAAAATTTTTATCCTAAATTAAACCCAACATGTCTGATAATTTGTTCAGCTTCATTCATACAAAAAAAAAAAAAAAACTATCCCCCAGTTTTCAACAAAGCAATTAATATTCTGTCGTAAGTAGTGCCAAACAGCCCTTACTGCTGTCCAGCAGATTAGCATTATACCCTTAATTAACATCCTATTGAACAATCAAATTCTAGCATCATGAAATACTTCCTCCTTTTTCACTCTTGAATCTCTTGATCTCTTCCTACTAAAATTCAGCAATGCTAAGATAATTAAATTAAGAAGACGAAAAGAGTTGCAGAGGAACTATAGACAGAAAGTTTTTTATTAAAATTTCATCTAGAATTAATATTTTATTCCACTTGTGTCAAAAATTAATTATTAATACATTCATTTTTATGTGCAAGACAATTTAGTTCTCAATTTTTAAATATTTTATTGGTATTTAACGATAACATACTAGAAAATAAGTATGTTAGAGTTTTTTGTGTTATATTTTTGTGTAATTAGCTCTTATTTTTTTGGAGATTTTTAATCATATATCTTATATTTTATTTTGTTGTAGTTTTTCTTTTTTGTCCTTTCTTGTTTTTTGATGGGAATGCGCAGCATGTGGGTTTCCCTATACCATTTTTATATATTTATAAGTTAGTGTTTTTTATTTAAAGTATTTTTTAGTGGATTTCTTTAGTGAAATTTTCTGTGATATGGATTTCCACATGATATTAGAGCAAGGGTTTGAAACCCACTAAAATAGTGTAAAGATAGAGAGAGAGAGAGAGAGAGAGAGAGAGAGAGAGACGGAACCACAAGCGCACGCACAGAGAAATAAGGCCAATGTGTCGATGCAATATGCACAACCATGTCAACCCACTATTGGCATCAATTATGCATAAGTAAGTGTAACACAGGTATCAATGCTAATAATGTGTTGATGTTTTGGGTACAATGGTGCCACCCATTAGTGGCATCAACGAAGTGTGCATGTGCATGTATGAATGTAGCATTGGCATCAAAAGTGTGTCACTATTGTGGGCATAATGATGTCAACCCAATGCTGTCAACACTGCAATGTTTGTGCTGAAGTACTGTGCAGTGTGTTGTAAGTGCATTACAGCACAATGTGTGAACAGTACAATGTGTGCAGTGTGCCTACAAATATTATGTAGTGTGTAGTGCATCAGTGCATATATATATATATATATATATTTTTTTTTTACTTTGACTAATAGAAAATAAAAATTTCAATAATTACCATGTAAAATCTTGGACAAAAAAAAACATACAGAATGCAATGTAAGAAGTCGAATGTTTACCTCAAAAAATCTTATTCTAGTCCAAAAAAGTCAGTAACTCTTAAATTAATTTTAGCCCTGACTTCAAATGAATTAATAGTTGAAACTTGATCACCAAAGATTTTAAGCTTATTCATAGAGTGTATAGAAACTTTAACACAATGAAAAATAACAATCAAAAGACACATTATTTCAATAACATAAAAAAGTTATTTTATTATAAAAGGAAAAGTAATTGAAGTAGTTCACGTGTTGGATACTTTTATCAAAGAAACTAAAATAATAATAATAAAAGAAAAATAAAAACATAAGTATATATTAAAAATTTCAACACCCATATAAAATTGGTAATACGAGTATACAACATCTAGCTTAGATAAAATAAAGATAAGTTGAGATTTCTTCAAGTCGGAAGTGAAAATATTTATTGGCTATTATATTGTCTTAATGTATATAATATTCATGATCTCATCCTGAAATTTTTTTTTTTTTGATAAAATAGTTCATCTCAATGTGCTTAATCCGCTCATAGAATAAAATATTGAAGATTATATATTTCATTGTCTAACTATCACAATAAATAATAATAATGAGAGAAGAAAATATATATCAAATCTCCTGGAATAAATATCATACCCAAAATATCTCATGGATAACTATCATCAAACTCTAAACTATGTCTCTGCACTAAATTTCAATAAAATTATATGAATCTTATTTTTTTAGGAGACAAAGTTACCTTCAAAAAAATTACAAAATCTTGTAATAGATTATTTCTTAGTATATATTAGTGTCCAACTCAAATTTGCATGTCCAATTACTTATAAGTACCTATAATCTCTAAAAGAGACCCAAGTCCTAGATAATTTTTCATGTATCTAAGTATATGAAGATATGCATAAAATTAACCGACCGAAAAGAATCTAGAAAATGACTAACTATATTAGATACATATGTTATATTTAATATGATCATATACAAATAGTTAATTTTTCTTATCATTTTTATATAAGTAATAGAATCAATTGGAGAAATAAAATTTTACCTCAGTCAACAAAAATATCTACTGAAGCATAATTCAAAAAACTAATTTTTTCTAGGATATCATTATATCAAAAACATACATTCTCCATGACAAAATAATACCTTTAATAGAAGAAGTCACTTTTATTCAAAAAACTAACAAGATGTTTCATTAAAAACTATGTTTAAAGCTATTACTTGATTTGGGTCATTTCCAACCTATCATCTCATTACCTTTAACAATAAGCAAATAACACTTGATTATACATCTTGAAACTTTAGTGATTGCTCCATATGTATTTTATCCTCAAGAATAAATATATTCATCATGTATAGCTAATATATCATCTAACTGTGAAATGTTGCAAGAGAAACAAAAATAAATACTAAGATCATTTTAACCACTGAAGAGTAAATATCCTAATTGTTCATACCAAATATTTAAGTATATCCCTACACTAAAAGTCTCATTTTAAAATGATTTAAATTCTCATCTAAACTTATCTTCACAGTTAACACTCACATACAACTGATAATCGATCTTCTCAGAGATCATAATATTGATTCTCAAATTTCATTAGAGTGAATGAAATGGCTCTCATCTTATATATGATAATATCTCAAAAAGAGACTTGTTTATATTAGTATAATCAAGAAAAAACATGTGAAGTATTAAGTATAGCCCATTTATCCCTTCTAAAAAGCGATAAGAATGTGAAGTTCAGAGGGAATGACTATAGGATTGTCTAGCTCCTCAATAGGCTAATTTCTGATCTAATTATGAAGGTTCTTTCTTTCTCTCTTTGTATAAACTCTAATTCCTCGGTAATTAAATATCCTAGTTGTCAACTCAATACGAGTCTGTATTAGTACAAACTTTTGTAATATAATACCATTTGGATATGAATGAATATCTTATACTCAAATTTTTACTTTCTCTGGACCAAATATTATATAAATTTATTGGTTAATATAATGTCTTCAAATGAGTACCATCATACCTAATACCAACACAATTAGATGTGACTAATGGCTAACTCTTTCTATCTATTAGTGGTCTAAGTAAAACTATAGGTAAGATCTTGAGAGTTATATATCTAGATATAATATCTGATTTTATATTATTTTAGGCTCTTTAAAGTGTGAGTTATGTTCAAAGAAGATAACATGTATACACATTAAAATTTTATCAGTCACTGATAAAAAATATTAATATCATTTTTTATCAGTCTACTCAAATTCAAATAGAATCTTCCTCAAAGTAAGTCAATCATGAAAGTAAATATCAGTGAAAGTAAAAAAAAATCATAATTAAATTATCTAAAAAAATAAATCACAGAGTATACACTAACATGACAATCAAGAATAGGTAGAACATAATGATATAACAATGATTCATCTTGAATAATATCATAATCAATAGTTTTTGAAGATTTTCTATTTGTTACAAAAATGTCTTTAGAATATGAAAAAATATAAAGAAAATAAAATATAATTAATAGTGGTGTGAACTATAGGTGTCAAATAATTCTGTCTCTCTGGGCCCGGCACGAGGCACTGACCATTTAACCCAAGTCAAGCCCAGCACAGCATGATCAAAGACCTTGCCTAGGCCCATGCCAAGCAGACTCTCAGTATGGCTCGTGTCGTGTCATGCCGAGAAAAGTAAGCCAATATGTCATGCCAAGCATGACTAGGGTGACTGGCAAGTGGACACAACACAGGGCACGACGAGACACGTGCCCCAAAAACCAGCCAATCTAGTCAGGACTCAGGACCACTCTCGAGTCGATGCCCGACACAATGATGGCACGACACGATGAGCTGAACAAGTCAACGAAAACGCCCACTCGGCATTAAAGAGCGTCTGTTCAGCTTTGGGGAGTGCCAGTATCCTCAAAGCCCAACACAAACCAGCCCAAAATCAGGCTGACTTCAGGTAGCGATTACTATAGCGTGTCTTGCCTGGCACGGCATTCGGATCCGTACAAGCCTAAAAAAATGAGTCGTGCCGGTCCAACACAACCAATTTGACACTTGTAGTGTGAAAATTTCTCAAATATTGATATATCATGAGTCTGAAGTGGTTGAATGAGTGACATAACCATTGATATCTGAAATGAGAGAATAATTTATTGTTGCTATAAAAATTATTTAGTATGCTTCTCTCTTATACGTATCACAGTGAATGGAATATGTGAGGACTCATAAATAACTATGACAACTAGCATATCTCTCATTGCAACGTAATACACTCAATATTCTCTCTAAAAATAGAATCTAACAACTCTATCTGAATTGTCTTGTTCTCTTGCGATTAGTACACTGGAGGACTTTCATCCATCAACCTATGCATATATAACTCACATATCGCAAACATGTAGTTCCTCTAAATTATACAAATAACCAATACACTCCCCTTCCTTTTTTTTCTTTGTTTTATTTTATTTTATTTTTTTACAGAAAAGAGATTCCAAAAACTAGATACTTTATGTGACTTAAAGTATCTAAGACCCATGCCCCTTTTTTATTACAAAAGGGGCATAAAATATGCCCCTTTATATTATAAAAAGGGCATACCTCCACTGCTCTTGTGCGTGCCTATGCACACCTAAGTGCATTTGCCTCTTTGTGCATGAAGTTGCACTGTGCACATGGTAGAGTTGAAAAACCACTACAACACTTGTTGTATAGCCACGTAGTCCCTTGTGTGATATCAATATACTTAGATCATCTTGCTCTCTAAATGAAGTAGTACTAGATATCAATATACTTTGTTCGAGCATAAAATAATTGATTTTTTGTTAAATAAATAACACTCTAACTGTCATACCATCTGAATATATCTTAGATCATCTTGCTCTCTAATGAAGTAGTACTAGATATCAATATACTTTGTTCAAGCATAAAATAATTGTTTTTTTGTTAAATGAATAACACTCTAACCGTCATACATGAGTCTCAGTTCCTTCTGTTCGAAGTCAAGCTTTGTAGATGGTCTTCTTATCCAAATAGTTTTATTACTCGCATATGTAAGCACTATATATAATACCTAAATGAATGAGAGGACAATCATAACTTCTCTTGCTTATCCAAATCATGGATCCACCATAGAGATTAAGCATATATTCACTCATAGATCTTTTCTATCTACATCTCTATCCCAGTATGCATCAACAATCCTACTGACTTCGAAATCATTGGTGTTATCACCAAACTACAATACACAATCAAAAATTTCACAAAGATACCTAAGCATCCTTTTAATAGTATTTTAATGCTCCTGTTAAAGTTGGATATTACCTACTCAATACTCCCACAATATATAAAACATCAAATCTCATACATATAATAGCATATATTAAACTTTCAATAATATTAGAATATGAAATGAGAGTCATCTCTTCTTTCTCTTGCTAAGTATTAAGGTATTGCTCTACTATCAATTTCATCTCAATCATTATAAGAGTTTCCACTGGCTTACAATTAGACATATTGTAGTTCAAACTTCCAAGGTATTTATTCAACATACCTCTGATGTCCAAAAAACAACATCCTCCTTTCTCAATCTCTCCGAATCAACATACTTATTACAAAGTTTCTTACCGGAAATCAATCATGTCAAACTTTTTTACTACTAATCATTTCACTATATTGATCATTTCAATAATATATTATCATTATACAAAGTTTGAATAACATAATTATAATCTAACTATTTGTATACACATAGTTATCTACCTCATATCTATTAAATCTCAACCTCAAGATAAATGAATCATGTTTTTAATACCACATCCTCGAAGACTATTTCAGCATGTATAATAATTTTTTCAACTTGCACAATAAGTTTTTCTTGCCTTTGACCATGAAATTAATTGTTTGCCCCATATAGATCTCTACCATCAAGTCTTAATGAAGAAATATCATATTCACATTCAGCTGTTCAACCTTCAGATCATACCTAGTTGTAGTTTGTAACATCACCTGAATGGATGACATATTCACTACTGATGAGAATATCTCATCATAATTAATACCCTCAACTTACAATAATCATTTAGGAATCAATTTTATTTTGTACTTCTTTATCTTTTCATCAATCTTCATATTCCGTTTGAATAATCACTTGCATCCTATTGCCTTTTGATTCAAGGAAAACTTCACAAAGTTGTGATATTCTTATTCAATGATAGTGATTTCATTTTTCATGACTTGCTCCGACTGATTTAACTCTTTGTTGCTTCAATCACAACAATTGACTCATCTCTTTTGGCATTAAGAACAACTATTACACCAGTAGAATGAAGTCACGACATCATGTTTCTCTGTTGTGACTACAAATTATTGTTCTACATTGACTACTTATTCTCTTGTCATGACTCTAAACTCAATCATGATAACATGTTCCCCTATCACGACACCGAACTCAATCATGACACTAAATTAAGTCACCGCGATATATTTCCAAGTCACAACTCTGAATTAATGTTCTTCATTAACAATTTTTCTCCAAGACTTGCTTGTTCCACTTCCTTCCCTTCTTCTTTGAAACAAATGAGCTTCTAACTAGAGGTTTGATAGTAATTGCCAACAGTTTGTACACGATTTAATATTTTGTTCCTCAAACAATTAATATTTTTTTCTCGAATCATCTTGCAAACTTATCATCGCAACAAAATTTAACATTATCAATCATCAAATTCACAAAAATCAAATTTAAACTCAAGTTTAGCATACACATAACCCCCAAAATAAACTTGAAAGTCTCATCGTGCATCTTCACATTCACATTCTCAGGGCCAATTATCTTCACTATTGAGTTATTTATCATAATCACATCTCATTCATCATAAGACTCATACTGTTTGAACCAATTTTGATGAGTAATCATGTGATGTGAAGCACATATGTCAATGAACAAAATATCCTAATCAATATGAGCGACTAATATTTCTGTAAAGTCTCAAGCAAATAGCTCCTCGTCTTTCAAGCCAACTTTCACGACCTATTGATGTCTCCAACAGTCCGTCTTGAAATATTCAACTATATCACACTTCTAACACTTTAATTTCAGCTTATATGTGCTCATCAATCTTCCTATTGGCTTTGATTTGCTTTGTGGTCATTTTACACTTTTTCCACCTTATAAATAATACATCTTTCGAGTATTTTCTCATACTTTATCTTCTCATTTCCTTAAATAGTAGTGTAAAAACTACTCTCATAGGATAGATCTGGAATACCACTACTAACAATGATTTAGAATTTCAAGAAGGAAAAAAACTTTCATAAATAAAACACAAAACACCCAAGAGGAGAGAGAGAGAGAGAGAGAGAGAGAGAGATGTGAGGAAAAAAATTCAACTTCAATGCTTTGTGGCATAGTAATTCCACACTTTCTCACTACGTACATTGTACATTTATAAGTCCTTATATAAAAAAATTAAAAACTTTTTAAAACTTAAGACTTAAATCATCTAGTTGTGACACCAAGGAACAATGTCGCAACTTAGGAATTTCAGTCACAACAACAAAAAATATGTTATGGCTTCATTCATGTTGCCACAATAATGAATATGTCACTTAAATCCTTATGATTTTCAGTCACAATAATAAAAAACATATTACGACTTCATTCATATCACGATGCCAAAGAACATGATCACAAATTAAATCAATATGACTTCTAATTACAACAACATAAAACATATTATGATTTATTCATGTTATGATAGCAAGGAATAGGATCATGACTGAAACATTATGACTTACAATCACTACGAAAGAATATATTATGACTTCATTTATATAACAATATTAAAGAATAGAACTACGCTTTGAATCCTTAAGACTTCTAGTCACAGCTACACAAAATATTTTACCGCTTCATTTAAGCCACTACTTCATAATTCATGTCGCAATACCAAGCACATATTATATCTTCAAAAATATGAGTCAATTCTAATATTATCTCACAAAAATAATTGTGCTTGGCAGGTTAGTAGCGCTTTACCAATTACTCAATAGTGGTCAATCTTTCTAAATTATTTGACTTGTTTATATGTCATCTCAATCCGAAACACACCTTGAAGAAGAAGAAAAAGAACCTATGGATAATCTCATGTGAGGAGCTTATGATAATTTATTGATCTGTCAAATGTTATTTCAAAAGAACATATGTTGCCCACATTGTTGCCCCCATTATTATCAGCTTCATTATGTAGCACAAATACATTATTTGATTTTGATTCAAACTAACTTGTAATTGGTCTATACCTATTATGGTATTATGAACATTCACACATCAATTTGAGAATGAAAGTAAGAGTTTTTACTATTATTTATTAATTTTTTATATTAGATGGGAGAACCCAATTCATATGGGTTGGCTCAATCAATTTTCCTCTTATATATAGGACTTTTATGTATATTTTTTCATATTGAATTCTAAGTTGTTGAATTGGAAAATTTTAAGTTATATTGAATTATAATTTTTAATTATTGTATTATTTATTTTCTGCATTAATTTGTAATAGTATTCAAAATTAATGAAAATTTCCCCAAAAAATAGAAGATATTATCATCAACTTGTCTAATATTAATATCTTGAATACTTTACGAAAAAAAATATACAAGTAATACTCAGTATACTATTTGACTTTGCATTAGAATTGATGATCATGAAGCTTTAGCTAAGCATTTATTAATACTCTCACTCACCAGGTTGTGATGAGATGATCAATTATAAATTATTATATTTTTCGTAGTGATAATCTTGTCTCTTGACATATAAGAAAATATAGAATAATATTTAGATTCAATATAAAGATAGAGTATAGAATAAAGATCACTACATGTAAATTATTTAGTTCAGACACATACTCGATTAGATTAGATTTCTAATTACTTCTCATATTACTCTCTACTATGATAGTCAAAAAAGAAGATATATAACTTCTAATTCGATATTTTATTAGCAGGCAGAATATATATGATAAGATATTTCTTTCTCCGAGATAAAATAAGTAAAATCTTAGCTATAGTTTATATTTTTATAGCAGAATCATTTACAAATATATTTACAAAGGGCTTAAAGTTGTATCAGCCTGTCAAAAAGTATAGTGTCAAAGAGGTCGTGTTGTGCTAGCATGGCCCATTACAGTGTGGCACAGCAGTGACACCATGTTGTGCCCTATACAACACGAGAACAAGACTGCCAGCCCGGCACGGCACGGTTGACCCACAAAGCGCAAGGCTGTGCCACACCGTGCCAACATGTGAGCTACCCCTATATATTTTTTATATATTTATAAGTTACAGTTTTTCATTTGATGTATTGAGCTAATTTCATCAGTATAGTTTTTGGAGTAATGATTTTTACAATATATGCAAGAGTGACCTCATGATATAAAAATGATCTGATTAGTGCTTTGGTTTTCATTTTTTAAAATGTGGTAAATTGTACCATTACTTTATTTAAAAATATATCACATATAAGCTTTTATTAACAATCCATTTCTTTAATATTGTTGAAACTTATTAATAGTACTTACATGTTCAAAATTGACAATATTATTTTCAAAAATTATCATCTTTAGCATAACGTCATGATCATGACATAGAGATCCTTTAAGTCATACAATTATGTGAGGTGATTATTTTTCTAATTTGGCATTTAATGATATTGTGTTATGATAAGGGTGTGTACAAATATTATTAATGCGTGAAGTTTGTTATGATAAGAGTGTGTACATTATTGTGCAATCCCTACCAAAAGAGGTGACCCCATGAAAGTCAAAATTGATTTTAACTATTGCATCCATCTCATTGCAGTTTACCTTACACTTGCTATATTATTTTTAGTTAACTAGGCATGTTAATTTCAGCTAAGCACATCACCCCCATGGAAACTCCATAGGTCTGAAGGAGGCAGACAGTCATATCATAGGCTACCAAAATATTATGAAAAAAGACATAATAATTACGTTTTCATCAATGTAGTATGAAGGAAAAGATATGGTACTGCTTCTCCCTTCAATAGACCAATCACCATCCCTGCAGCACGCAAAAAAAAAATAAAGCAGAATGTACCCACAAATTCCACTCCACTAGGATGTTAAAGAGTATAAATGGGTGGAACCATAATTATGCACAAATTTATAACCAGCCATAACCATTAACTTGATTACATCCTAAATAAGGCTGTATTCAGGTCGTGACCCTAAACAGGACAAAGCTAATTCATCAATTTATGTGTTTGCCTTGACAGATGAACACGATAATACTTAGACAAGTTTTCAGCACATTCAAGACAAGATTGTTCATCCCTCCCCTAAGAAAAGCTCTCCATCTTTGGTCTAACATTCTTTCATTAAGAATATTTGGAATTTTTACAATAAAAAACAAATTAATCCAAAATTATCTTTAACACAAACTAAAATAAATGAAGCAGAACTGAATGAAAATTATTGTGGTGTATGTTATGGTTTTTATATATTTTATCATAGAATATTATTATTTTTTTATTTTATAATTATTAAGCTCAATGTAGCATTAGAGCTAGATTTGTAAATCATGTAAATGTGTTCCCTCCGCCTAAATTTTATTTTCTGTCTGAAACAGGTGCACACAAATAGTGAAGCACACCATCACCATAATGCAGGGGTTGCACACCCACTATGTGTGAATAATAGTGCGCACATGCACATGGTCAGTGTATAATGGTGCGCAATGATGCGCAGAATTACAAATTCTCTGGTGCGCATGATAGTGCACGTGGCGGTGGGCACGGTGATGAGTGAAAACATGCACAAAGAGGTGTGCAGGGTGGTGAGTGAGGGGGTTCACATGGTGGTGCGGACGGTGGTGCACAAACAAGTACTTGTGGTGTGCACATGGTGTCGAGCATGGTGGTTATCGTGATGGCATGAGGAAGAAACTATTACTTGATTATCTTTGTTATTATTGACAAATACAATTAAAAAAAAATCCTAATTCAATTTGGAAAAAAATAAGAATTTGGTATAGCTTGAAATTTGAGAATCAGCATGAATTATTGTAGTTGAGTTAGATGAAAGAATGTCTCAATCCATGTATTTTCACCAGTACTAACTCAAATTGAGTAGCTAACGATAATATTTTATCAGCAGACTTCAAGTCCATATCAAGAGAGAGAGATAGAGAGAGATGATCAATCTTGTCAAAGAAGAGACAAGCCTGCCAAGGAGCAATACAATCCAGCAGCTAGTTTATCTAATATTAACCTTTTGATCACTATTCAACGGGGACAGAAGAATTTTACTCTACCTAATTTCATTATTTGTCATTCTTACATTTTTTTCATTATTTTTTTTATTACTTCTCTTAATGATACTATGATACGTATATCTCCTTATAAAATATTATCTCTTTTAAGATGATACAAAGATGTAATGAAATGTTTAAGATAAATTGATTTTTGACAAGGTATGTTATGATTGCAGGTGGCTGATAGAGATGTCAACTGAGTCATGCGAGCCAAGCACAGCCAACGGCACGACACGATTCAGTCATGCCTAGCAAACCACAACACTATTCAGAACAGTGCATAGACGAGCCTCAAGCTAGCCCGTGGCATGGCCCTAGCCGTGTCGGGCCAAATATTTGGCTCAGGAGGTGAGGCACAGCATGAAGGGCCAACTGGCCAAACCAGCTAGCCTAGTCCTAACTCAATCTAGCCTAGAACGAACCAGGCTAACCTAGTAAAGCATGATCAAGCTTATCACAACCCAGCACGACTCATCCAAAAATCGTGCTAATAAAGCCATGTCAAGCTTCCCCATTTTAAAATCATATTGGCATAACATACCCATAATACATATCAAGTCGTGGGTAGCACATCAAGATGGCTTAGACAAACTAGATAAAACAAGATGTGTCGGCATGATACAACCCGTTTGACACCACTAATGAGTGTTCACTGTCAAAATAAGTTCAAAAGAAAAGATGGATCACCTTAAGATGACACTTGATATAGACTATCAAAATACTTACTCCCTAGTGATCAACATAACATATATGTGTATTCTCATTTATTTTGCAATATCTTATAGTTAGAATCTTAAAGAATACACTAAATAAACATAAAGAATATACTTTTCATCATGATGATCTTGGAATAAAGATATCAAATAGATCATGTCATGCTGGCATATATGTGTCAAATGGGCCAAGAGGCCCAAGCCCGCATGAGACAAGACCCTGCTGAGACGTGCCTGGCCTGGCATGGTCCAAAATAATATCAGGGCATATGTCATGCCAGCTTGAAGCCCATGAAAAGTAAGGAATCTTGTTGGGCCAAGCACGGCCCGATTGCCTGGCCCAAAGGCACGGGCCAGACGACACGATCGAGTAACGTGCCCCCAACTTGGGTTGGTTTTGGGCACGATCCCATTGGACCGAGCCCAAGCCCTGAGTTGGGACTCCCGAGCCTATACAGCCTGAGACCCAACTGTCAGCCTGACCCAGAGGCCCAACCTTCTGGAACCCTTGAGGTCAAACCGACCCAACCACAATGGTCCATATATATATATATATTAAATTGAATTGCACTCAACCGTTGGATGCACCGCTCAATGACTAGGGCATAAATCTGATGGCTGCCAAATTTCCACGCTAAAAAATTAATAAAAAATATAAAAAAATTCAAAAAAAATAATTTTTTTATTTTTTTAAAAAAAACTTACTTTTATATATATATATATAATCTCATCATTTCTCTAAATATCACTTCTTAAATCTCACCTCACTCTCATTTCTTCTCTATCCTAATTTCTATTCTCATTCTCTCTCTATCTTGTATAAGAGTTCGGTTCACTTCAGCTTTCGAATTTTCTCTCAATCTCAGGACTCGGGTACGGACTATGGACATCGAATATCAGGTTTCAACATTCCATAGACAGCGAAATGAATATTTTTTTTAAAATTTAATTTAATTTTTTAATTTTATTTTTTATTAATAATTTAATATCAAAAATATTTAATTAAAAAAAAAAGAATTTAGAATATAATTATAAATAAATAAACTAATAGAAATTAAAATGATAAATGATAAATTTAATTACGAGAAAGAGATTACAATAACCCTAGGCCTATGAAAAGGTCAGAGTCCGAAACCATGTTTTCTCTCATATCCTCGACTCGAACATCTAGAAAATAAAAAATTAAAAAAAAATTTATAATTTAGAGTCACTTTAACATAATACAAATTTAAAATGTTACAAGTACGTTTAAGAATCAGCACAATGAAATATTATAAAAAAAATATTAACCTATGGGAGTACATGTGGGACTGAGCATCTAAAAATACATGCGGTGAAGTCTTTGAGGTTAGATATAGTTCAACTTCTATAGTGACCTCTTTCATATATTGCAATCAATTAAAGAGGAAAGGCATGGTGAAACTAATTGTTATGTTTGGTCTTTCAATATATTTTCAACGGATCCAATGACAGTCATTATCATACAAACTTATTTACCGCTTGCATATCATAGAATTCCTAAGTCCATAACTAGAAACGACATGCTAAAATACTATAAGTTAAAAAAATAAATAATAAAAAATAAATTTAAGAAATATAATGAAATAGTATCCATGATGTCCGATATATGGACTAGTCATGATGATATATCTTATGCATGTCTTACTACTCACTATGTAGATTTTAAATAGACATTAAATAAAAAAATTTTAGAATTCTCAAAGATTCTTCATCCTGATGATGGCATGGTCATATATGAGTGCGTGGAGAATTTTTATAGAATATAATATTCAAAATAAAATATATAGTAACACATTAGATAATGCATCTAATAATAAAGTAGCTATTAACATATTTATTAAGACCATTAGAGACGAGTCATTAGGAGAAATTTTCTAAGTTAAATACATGTATTACATCATTAATCTCATAGTATAAGCAAGAAAGAAGATTATTTCCCTAACTTTTAAAAAATACGTAACTCATTAAAGTATCTTCAGATGTCTAGTAGACAACAAAAGTTTGATAGTATTTATTTTTATACGGATCTAAAAAAAAAATTCCAAATAAATGTGAGACGTCATTGAAATTATACAACCTGATGTTGGAGTTATCATGTATTGAATATGAATATTAAATATCTGACTACGTCAATAGTAAGAATACCGAATTTATTATTGATGACAGTGACTGAGATATATAATTTTGATTTATAAAATTCCCGAAGATTTTTTATTACACAATGAACATGTGTTAGCCAATTTATATTATGATGACTTATATTGTACTTAGGTGCATATACAATATTAGTAGTATTTTTAGGAAATTTAAAGATAACCTAATATTTAGAGACATGATTATTGAGATGAAAACCAAATACTTAAAGTATTGATCCACCATTCATATTATATTGACCTTATGGTTAAGGTGGAAGAGATAAAGAATATTTTGACATACATATTCTCATGCATTAACCAGAAATACCAACATGAATAGTTCAGTCATGAAAAATTAACTAAGTTATTTACATACTATGATACTAAATATGATAGAAATAATATTTAGGCTCTGAGTACGGATATAAATACCATATTCGAAGACGATGACTTCTTCATGTAATTAACGAAGAAAAAACAATAAGATGGACGATCAATTAAAAACGAGCTATCTCGGTACTTAGATACTAACTACTGTTTAATCATATAATATACCAATAATAAGAACATTAATATTTTATAGTGATAGAAATCATGTGAGTCCATATATCATGTGTTGTCTAATATAACACGAGATCTACTGACTCTTCCGATATTGAACGTAGCATCAGGATCTACTTTTTCTATTACAGTGAATCTGACTTCAAATAGAATATTATGATTATGGCTAGATATTATTTAAGTATTAATATGCATAAAAGATTGAACGAATTCGAGCTTGGGAATCTAGGATTATGCTGCAACTACATCAAGAACGAAGAAATTGGTTACTGATGATAATTCATGGGGACTTTAATGATGACTGAGACTGTGCCTACTATACTGCATACAACCTATCATTAGTGACATCATCATACACTTACGAGGTTGATAATTTTTGAATTATCTGTCTATTTATTTTTATCATTTGAGATTATTGCTTTTATTATTAATTTATTCTTTATTTATTTAGATACTTACGGGATCAATATTTTATGTTTATAAGTTTATCTTTGATGTATTAATTTTTATCTTTTAAAAATTTAATCTTTTCTTATTATATTATAATTTATATGTATTTTTAGTTGTAAATTGTAACTTTTGACTTATGACAGTAATTTTTTTTGTATTAATTTAATTAATTAATTAATTTAGTATTAGAATTTAAATTTTAAATTATATTTAAAATTTGAGATGATCCAAATCTGAATAAACCAAAACGGCATGACCCAACATGTCCCAGCTCGACCCAACAAGTGCAGGCATCACCCAGCCCGAATCAGGTATGAGCTGAGCCGGCAAACCATGCCAAGCACGGTGACTTAATTGGGCCACCAAATGGCACGGTGACTTGGATCGGCCGAGTTAGTTTGGACCGACCTGATTGAAACCTCTAGTTCTAATATGATTATTAATATTGTGAAAAGTGATAAAAAATTATGGTACATTAGAAAATCGAATCTAACTTTGAGCATGTACTACTCAAATAAATTAATACAATGTGATTGCAATTACAATATATGATTTTTTGAGTTTTTAAAATTTTATTATGACATAATCTAAAATCCTATGTATAAATTAAAAAAAATAACAAATATTAAGTTTAATAATTATAAATTTAACATTAATTTATGTAATAATAACAACCTAACAAAAAAGTCCAAAGTATAAACTAAGTTCATTCTAATAACTTCAAACTAAACTCATTAGCCTAAAAAACTTAAAATGATGCAAACTTCATTAGAATAAACTCAATTTTAGATAATAAAAAATAAAAAATATAAATAAGTTGAAAAATAATCATCACAATGTATATATTATAAAAAAATATATACATATAAAAATACATGTAGTACTAGCCATCTTAAGAGGCAAACTAATCAATACACCAAAAAATATGATCAAATAAATCCCAAACAAGTCGAACTGAGTAGCATTGTCTTTGAAATTGGATTAAATTCAGCTTCATTGACCCCTTTAATATACATCAATGACTTTGAGAAAGAAAATAAGATTAAACTAATTATCACCATGATTCTTCCGATTAAATTTTTAGAGGATCCTAGTACAATTAATATTATGCAGACATAATTTCAATCTGCATATCATAGGATTCCTAAGTCTACTAGTATGAATGATATTAATAAAATATTATAATAAAAAAAATAATTAATAATTAATAAATTTAAATATATATATTAGCGTGATATTCAAGATGTCAAATATTAAAACTATTGGTAATAATGCATTAATCGCATGTCTTCTAGATAAATTCAAATAAAAACTTGATAAAAAAGTTTAGAATTCTAGAGATTCTTTATCTTCTTAATAGTTCTGTCATATACGAGTGTATGATGAGAATTTTTTAAAAATGTGACATTCAGAATAAATTATTTAGTATAATTTTTAATAATATTTCTAATAATAGATTAACTATTAGAATGTTTATTAGAACCATTATAGATAAGTTATTAGGTAAATTACAACTGCATTGGAGTCTCATGTTGTTTAATAATATGTTAAATAATGCTCTAAACCCACTTATCTCATGTTGTTTTAAATAACACATGATCTACTAATCCTTCTGATGTCTAGCATAGCATTAAAGTCTATTTTTTTTATAACCAATATTATTTCAAATAAAAATCAAGACTATGATCAAATACCATAGAGTTGCTGATATATGATAACTAAAGAAATATCAAAATTGAGAATATTGATGTCAGCACTAACAATACCTTCAGACATACATAACAATGATAAATTATAACTGCATCCACACTATCATACTATAGACACCAATTGATGATGATGACTCGTACTATTTTAAATTATTTTTTTTCATATGATATAATATTTTGTTTATTTTTGATAGTTATACCTAATATTATATTATTTATCATATTGATATTATGTTGATAAATTATTTTTTTCATTTGCATGATTTTTATTTTTATTTTGCATAAATATAAAATTAAAATTTTATAATATTTTAATTACACAAATAAATATAAAATAAAAATTTCATTATATTTTCATTTGAGGCAAAACTATCATGACTTGACATGAGCTGGCACGGTCCTTCTAAATTACCCTGAGAAAAGTAATAGCCGACACTTTTTATGTGCATTCTCTAAACTAGATACACTATAATCAAAAGTCTACCCCATTAACTTACAAGTGAAATTCTTACAAAGTGCAGCCTCATAGTATATAATTATCAAAAGCCTCATAGAAAAATATAATAAAAAGACATCTTTTACAACTTTCACAGAATCACAGCAATATCCTTGGGGTCCCCCTCTCATAATGAATTTAATAATAATAAATATGATATTGACGTGTATATATATATAACAATGAAAATCCTAGCGAAATATCCGAGATCAAAACTATATTTTTTTCAATAACCTCAACTCAAACTCATATATCACCTAAAAATAAAAAGTTATACAAACAACAATAATATAAATATAATGTAAAATAATAATAACTAAAAATTCTAGAGATATAAATGAAGAATCAACATAATATATATATTATAAAAAAGAATATACATGTAAAAATATATATAAGAATAGGCACCGAAGAAGACATGCTGATCAATATATTAAAAAACATAGCACAACAATGTTGGGAGAATAAGCATAACCAAAGTGATTATGATCATTGATCTACCAATTAGATTTTCAGATTATCCTAGTATAGTCGATATTATGCAAACATACTTTAGCATGCTTATCATTGAATTTTTAGATCTACATATATAAATGAGATAATAAAATATTATAAGTTAAAAAAATAATTAATAATTAAAAAATTTTAAAAATTTAGTGTAGTATATAATATATGAATTAGTCATAAAGATGCATCATTTGCATGGTCCATTGCCTACTATGTAAACTCTACATTGAAACTTGATAAAAAAATTTTAGCATTTTCTGATATTATCCATCCTCATGATTGTCCTACAATATATGAGTATAAAATATGAATCTTTAGTGAATATGAAATTCAAAATAAAATATTTAGTATCACTTTTAATAATTCTTTTAATAATTGAGTAGCTATTATTTTGTTTTTTAGAAAAATTAGAGACCGATCATTATGTAAAATATTTTATATTAGGTGCATGTGTTACATGATTAACCTCATAGTACATATGAGAATAAAAATTATTTCTCATGCATTAGAAAAAATAAAAAATTCATTAAAATACCTTAAGATATCTAATAAACAATAAAAGTTTAGTAGTTTATATTTGTCTACATGGCTAAAAAAATTCTAAATAGATGAAAGATACTATTATAATTACACATACCTTATATTGAAATCTTATGTTGACCAACAACACATAATATCCAACTACATCAATAATAAGAGTGTCGAGCTTATTATTAACGATTCAGATTATAATATAGGAATATTATTTATAAATTTGCTCACAATCATTTTAGTAGGCTCATCTTTAATAAGAACATGTTTGATATGTCTTTCTCTCTCTCTCATGGTATAGACTTTAAGTCTTGGATAATTAAATCTATTAGTTATTAACTCAATATGAGTTTTTACTAGTGAAACATTGTACACAACTACAACATCTAGGTTTACAAAAAATATTTATACCCAAGAAATATCACTCTTTCCAAACTCAATATGATCGTGATTTATTGATAAATATAATGACTCTATGAGATTAATATCATATTAAGTACCAACATACTCATAATATAAATAACGAATAACTATATCTACTAACTGATGATCCATGTAAGATTACAAGTAAGGATATAAGAATAATGAATCTATGTACGACATTGAATTCACTCTTCATAAACTCATTAAAATATAAGTCCTTATCAAAAAAGATATCATCCATATTCACTAAAATTTTATTTATCTCAAATAAAAAATATTTATATCTTTTAACCAAGCACAACACGAGGCTAGTGTTCATGTCATGTATGACATGAACTATGCCAAAGACCAGCACATGGCAGGTCTAGGCATGGCTTTGGACAATATCGTGCCATGCCTCGAGCTCAGATCAAATCACCCGGCCCACTTGACACATCTAATAAAGATGACAATTTTGCTAAGTATGCAAATTTCATAATGAAAACTTATATGATAAATTTGTAAGTATCAAAAAATTAAGTTATTAATATAACTAAATAAATTAATAAATTTATAATATTTATACTTTATTTATTATTTTATGACATAAAAGTAAAGATTAAAAAAATTGAATTAGAAATTATTTTATGAAATTAGCACAAATTAATAAAGTTAATATAGTTT
Organism: Sapria himalayana; assembly: GCA_029783825.1. Lineage (NCBI taxonomy): Eukaryota > Viridiplantae > Streptophyta > Magnoliopsida > Malpighiales > Rafflesiaceae > Sapria > Sapria himalayana. Next base: position 1,506,733 of record JAREIK010013092.1, on the reverse strand, counting down.
CATGGAATATTATATCATTGAATAGTAATAACATATAATTAGTTGATACTCTATAATATTAAAATATTAATATAAGTTATTTATAAGAGAATAAGTAAAAAGATAAAAAATCAATGAAGATTGATAATCATAAGTTTTCATATTTAGACAAAAAATCAAATAAGAATAATATTAAGACAATTATAGACTAAGCCTTTAAAAAATTATAAAGATTAAGTCAATAAGAGAACTAAAGATTGACTTATAATAATCAAACTAGTAGCAAATGAGCAAAACATAAATGTGATTAATGCATATGTTAAACAAGTATGAATGATGAATCTATAAAATAATAAATAAAAATTTTTGTATAAATATAAATGAATTAGTAGTAGGTATACCATGAGAAAAAAGTATCATAATTAATAAAAACTTAAATGCATATAGATGAATAAGTAATAAAAATTATGAGAGATATCATAGAGAATATGAATTTTAATAAATGAATGAAATAGGAGGAAAAATCTTAAATTTTACTTTATCTCATACTTTTTTATAGCTAATATTGATTTTTTAAAAATTAAAATACTTGGTGACCTTCAAAAATATTTCTAATAAAAATCACATAAATTTTTTTCTCATTAAAAGAAAGAATATAATATTATGCAAAGATCTTATAGATCTAAGTTTTATAAAATATAATCATATAAAGACTTCAAATACTTATCTGAAAATAAAAAAATAAAATTTTAAAAAATAAAATGAAGAATTTGCAAGAAATAATTAACTGACAAGGCTAATTAGCCCATTGACATAAATGCAAATAAGATTTAAAACGAAGAGACTAGTTTCATAAAAAATATATATATACAGATTTTAAGTATGTCTAAATAAAATATTTATTAACATAGAAAAACCTAATAATGAAAACTAAAGATTTATCAAATTATTAAAAAAATGAGCATATTTTAAAAAAATACAAAAGACAATAAATGAAAACATTATAAAATTGTATAAGCAAGCAAAAAATAAAATTAAACATGTCATAAGTAGAGGTGACAAACAAGTTAAGTCATGCAGGCACGACACTTTCAATGAGGCACAACAATGCCATCATACAGTGACAATCACGGCATGAGAATATGAATGGCAGCCCAGCACAACACAGTTGGCCCGCAAAGTGTTGGGCCATGCTAGGTCGTGTCGAGCATGATGCGGGCCAATTCGTGGTTCATTTTTTTTTTGATATTTTTTGGCTTTGAAATTTGCATTTTGCTTTTAAATTTGAATATAATTTAAAATTTTAAATCACACCGACATGATCATGACTTGACAGTGTTATTCAACTCAAATAAAAAATTAAAAATTTTATTTAATATCAATAATGAATTAATGAAACAAAAACAATAATATAATTAATACATAAATCATATCAAAATAAAAAAACATCAAAAATAAAAATGATAATAAATACAATCTACTATCTAATATATTAATAGTGCATAAATCATAATAAAATAAAATAAAATGATAAACATAAATAAGAACTAACACAATAAAATGATCACATGAATCAATAATTATCAATGATCAATTAATATATATGATATGATAATGTGAACACAAATACATATTATCATCATCAAAATGAATGCATTTAAAGATGACATAAATACACTAAATATGATCGATCTTAATATCTCATGAATCATCATTCATTATCATCTCTTATGTTTTATCATTAAAGGCTAATCTCAAATCTTTCTAGTCATTCATGTGTGCAAGTGTATCTATCATATATAGACACGATATTAATCTCATATTTAACATAACATTGATTACAATAAAAAAATAGACTCTGATGCTATATTAGACACTAGAGAATTCAATAGATCAGGTATGAACTTAAATAACATAGGATAGATGAATTCATATGATTTTTATTATATCAAACTATTTAAATTCTTATTATCATCATGTGATATAATAAAATAATAATTAATATCTAAGTATAGATATAGATCACTCCTATTCAACGGACCACCTCATCATTTGTCTCTGACTAACTAAATACAAAAATCATCATCTCCAAATACGATGTTCATATCTATACTAAAAGCTTAGCTATAACAATCATACCTAGTATCATAATATATAAATTAATTAATTAATTTTTCATAAATAAACTCTTCTAGTTGATATAAGTTCATGCACATTGATATGTATGTCAAAATATTTTCTACCACTTTCATCTTAATCCTAGAATTCATACATAAATGAAAAACTAATATTTCAAAAACTTGATTTCCATCTCAAAAACCATGACACTAAATGCAATGTGACCTCTATATTTGATAAACATGCTATTAATATTACATATATACCTGAGTGTAATATAAGTAATGAGAGCATATACAAACAAACAAATATTCATTGTGTCATATAAATTATTTAACAATTTCATGAAAGAAACTTATGTATCTCAATCTAAATCATCACTAATAAGTTTGTCACTCTTATTATTGACGTAGTCAAAATATCATATCTTAATAGTCAATGCATGATTTCAATATAAAGTATATATAATTTCAATGATATCTTACATTCTTCTTTTTAGCCCCGTAGATAAACATGAATTGCTAAACTCATGTTATCTGTTAAGCATCTTACGACATTTTAATAAATTTCTTATTTTTTTAATATGAAAAAAATAATTTTCATCAACACTTGCATTATAAGTTTAATTACGTGACACAAGCATCTAACATGATATATCTCACCCAAAATTCTATCTCTAATAGTTCTAACATGCTAATAATTACTCCATTATTAGAAGCATAATCAAAAGTGATCCTAAATATTTTATTCTAAATTTTATATTTCTTAAAGATCTACCTCATACGCTTATATAAAAGCGAGTCATCATGTTAATACAGAATCTAAGAAAATCTTAAAATTTTTTTGTTAAGTTTTCATTTAGAATCTATATATTGGATGCTAAGGCATACAAATGATACATAATCACGAATAATCCATATATCAAACATCACAGACATCACTCCACTGATTTCCTAGATTCATTAATTATTAATTATTTTTTTAACTTATAATATTTTATTATATCAATCATATTTATGAATCTAAGAATCAAGTGATAAGCATGCTTAAAGTAGATCTACATAATACTGAATATCAAGTGAACCTTTGAAAATCTAATCAAAAGACTGATAATCATAATCAATTTGATCATGTCTTCCCTCCCAAAATTATTATAATATATAAAAAGAATCAACGAAGCTACACCAGATCCAACTTGAAAGACTTCACTACTAAGTTAGATTTGTCTCAAATCTAATGCATTATCCATTTTGATATATTGATCAATATATTTCATTAGGTGTTTAATCTCACATATACTCCTACATGTAAAAATCTTTTGACAAGATATACATTGTGTCGATTCTTCATCAATATCCCAAAAATTTTTAGTTTTTATTTTTTTAAAATGCATCCTTACTATTGATGAACACCTATTTTTTTTATTTTTTTAATAAAAATTTAGTTTGAATCGAGACAGTTGAAGAAAACATAATTTTAGACTCAGACCTTTCGGTAAGATTATCATTATTATCTATATCTACATCAATTTCATATTTATTAACGTTAAATTCACTAAGTAAAATTTTTTTTAACTATATGTTTTTATTAAATAAATTATGAAACTAAAATAAATAAAAATCACAAAAAAATAAATAACAAAAAAAAAAACCATTATCAAAGACCACTTTTTTGTAAAAGCTACATCACATTTTAAAATCTAGCTTCAAGGCAAGTTGCAAAGGTACACTCACATCATTGTTTATCTCATATGCATAACCATAAACTATAAGCCTTGATTCATAAAGTAAATAATTAAATAATTAATTAATTAATTAATTAAAAAAATAAGATATCAAAAATTAAAAGTTCAAATAATAAGAAAGAGAGAAGACTACAAAGGAAAGAGAAAAAAAATTTTAATGAATATTCTAAATTTCTTTTTCTCTATTTATATAGAGAAAAAAATAATTAAAAATTATTTTTTTTTTATTTTTTTAATGATGTGACCAGAATTACAACAACAATTAGATTCTGGTCAGTAGCCATTGGATTTAAATCAATGACTATTGTTAAACATGTAATTTTTTTTATTAAAAAAAACATCCGACAGGGACAGTAATTTTTTTAATGATGTCCCTATTAGAGCCCGTTGGATGAAAATGCAACTGGCAAAGCAGGAGAGGCCACCAATTGGCTACCAGCCACGTAAGCAAATGCCATCTTACATGGCTGGTTTTTTTTTTTACCCCGACAAGGAGTCACTTGACGGGGCTAGACCCATAACCAGAGACATGCTGACACCCAGTCCCAAGTAACAAGACCAATGGACCATGCCACCAAACTAGGCATAGGGGTCATGTCTGACCCAGCAAAAGCCATGACTTCGAGACCAAGTAAGATGGTGGACCATGTCATGCCACGGGTCATGTCGGGCCACACAGCCCAGTTAACACATCTAGTATAAGTAAAATTAAATTTAAGAGAAATGATTAATTGTATAATAAGTTACAAAGTAAAGAGTACAAATATAATATTTATAAGCAACTAGTTTACTTGTACCACACACATATACCTCCCACATAAAGACATTCAAGGTTACTCTTTAAGATAGAATAAAAAACAATCACTCAGTTTTGTTTAATTAACATGGTATCGGAGGGGAGGGGTGTTCTCGATGAAAGAGATCTTAAATCAATGCTAAGGTAATCATGCATCAGAGTCAGATGCCAGTGTGATTTGTCATGCATTTGTCTGTCATGCATTTGTCTCCTAGATCTCCACAAGCAACAAGTGGAATTGATCTGTCACGCATTGGTCTCCTTTTAATATGCCAGATGAGTGCTTTGATTGAAGGAACCTCTTATTCTATGTTCTTGATATATCACATATCAAACTGTGCTGTTAAGGAAAAGTAAACTTCCAGTATTTTTTTAGGCTTGGTTTCATTATGATGGTTAGTAGCTAGATCTATGGACCATGCATTTTGAGGTATGATCCAAAGTGCACACAAATCATAGTAGTCTCCTGATATGCAGGTTGTACTGGAGGAGAGTGAAAGTACACACAAATCCATCCCATTCATTGGATCAAAGATCCATCTGTAGCTTGCTCAATCAATGAAATTGAGAAGCTAGCACCATTTTAAGACTCTTTCAATAGATTCTTCACTCAATATTAGACATGGATATGCAACAATATGGTGTGAATTTCATATAAAAAATTAAGAAGTCCACCAAAGATAAATATATGTTCATGAACTTTTAGCAAATTCATAAATTTTTATTTGAATATTAAGGATGATAAAGAACAAATCAATTTTAGAAATATAACTAAAAAAAATACTCACGTAGATTAAAGAATATTTTAATAAAATAAAGGCTAAAAAAACTCTAAGGCTCGATGATATCCATATTAAAGTTAATAAAGAATCGGGGATGACAAATATGTGAATTAGTTGACTAGGTTATTTAAAAATATCATAAGAACTATAAAATATCAAGAGAATAGAGACAAAATATTATAATTTTCATTTATAAGCACAATAAATATATTCAATTATAACTATCAATGTATTAAACTCATGAGCTATTTATTGAATGCAAATTTTAAAAAAAAATTAGAAATTTAATTTAGATTTATGTCAAAAAGATTTATTATATATACTATTTAATTAGATAATTGATCAAAATATACATGAAAAATAAAAAATGCATTTATATAATCTTCATTGATTTGAAAAAAAATTATGATATAGCCCTGAAAGATTTAATTTGGTAGATAGATAATAAAGATATATATATATTGAGTTAATCATAGACATATATAACATAATGATATCCATAATTATGCAAGTTTAAGGCACCAATCACAAGTTTTAAATAGTTGCAAGGCTATATCAAGAATCATCACTTAGTTATTACATTTTTATGTTAATTATAAATGAATTAACAAAATATTTTCAAGAAAGTATCCCTTAGTGTACAATATTTACATATGATATGGTATTGGTTGATAAGACAGAATAAAAATTAGATAGAAAACTAAAAATTTAGTAAGTAGCACTTGAGTATACAATATTTAAAATTAGTCATAAAAAATAAAATAATTAAAATATGGATTTAATCTTATTAAGAGTAATAATAATTTAGTAAACAAAATGAGAAAGAAAAAGTATCAAATTTTAATTATTTCAAATATTTATGCTCTATATTACATAAAGACAAAAAGATTAACAATGATATATCTCATAAACTTAATATTTGATAGACCAAATAAAAAATTATCTCAAGAATTCTTTATAATAAATAAGTATCAAATAAATTAAAAGGTTATATAGAACAACAATAACAGCAATCATACTTTGTGAAAGTAAACATTAAATGACCAAAAAATAATATATATATAAAAGATGGAGGTAGCAAATATGAGAATAACAAGATATATGTCGAATAACACTAAAAAGAATATAATTAGAAATAAATTATTAGGAATAAAATTTAAATAATTCTTATAAATTAAAAATCCTTTATAAAGTATGAGCATATTCAAATGGAGAGAGAAAAATACATATAGATAAGCCTACAAAGAATTGGATAGAATTATAAAAAAAATTTAATTAAATGATTGAGAATAGATATAATGTTCAACAAAGTTAATTATAAAAATATTATTTTATATAGTCAACCTTGAGTAGCTAGAATAAGACTTAGGTGACAATAATAAAAAATATAAAATTAACAAGATAAAAAAATTTTATAGTTGACACAATAGATGATGATGATAAAAATGAAAAAAAAGAATTTATGTTGAAATACTTTAGTCATAACTCATATATATTCAATTTTATTTGTAGTTTTGTGGCATAATTGTGATTTTTCTAAAAAAATAGAACTAATACTATGATTGATTCGAACTTCTAATTTGTGACTAGCTTATGATTTTTAAAGAAATTATGGAACTAGTATACTTTTCCAGCAAGTATGGAACAGATGATTCTCCTCTCAAATCATCATTTATACCAAGTACAGAACACATTAATTCTAGAAAGCATACCATTTACTTGAAAAAGAATGGGAAAATATTAATACAAGTGGACTAAGATATATATTTACTATGAAATGTGAAAATAAAAAATATTTACTTTAAATTATAAGGAAATTTTGTTAGGCAATTTTACCTTTTCTTGATTTTTTTTATCTGAAATTAATTACCTAGGTGTACTCCTACTTTTCCTAGAATCTCTCTCGTCAAACAAGATGCTAAATTACTACTGAGAAAAGTTGCTAGATGAGGAAGAATTTCAGTTTACAGTAGTGCTTGTCTATCAGGTAGCTAAAGTAATTTATAACCATTTAGCTCACTCTCCTTTGAAGAGAGGCACCGCAACATCTTGGACGAATCATTGGACCTCTCCAAGTCCCATCTATCATGTAGCCTTGAATGATTACTTCCTATTCTCGTGTTTACTATATAATGAATCAGTAACCCACCGAATGTTCGGTAAAGATCATAACTGTTCGTTCAAGTAATCTCCTTAAAATTTAAACTATGCATCTTTCTCAGCCAATCTAAATTCTTCTAATTTTACCAACCAAACAGTGCAGAAAAATTTTGTTGAAATTATCACCAATGATCTATTGGATGTAGTTTATAATGTTGAAATTGTGAACCAGAAGGAAGTATTCATTAATGTAGATCCTTCAATGTTGGTCTTCACCATAAACATGATAAAGATGTTGACATGACAAGGGACTATTCATTATGTATCAAAATCATAGTTAGAAAGGCTTTGCCTAGGCTCGGGCACAGGCGAGGCACATCCATTGCACCTCGCCTTGGCGAAGGCAAGGCCCCTTCACGCAGGCACAATGAAAATAGAAAAGGCTCACACCTTCCATGAGGCACAAAGCTATCCACAAGCACATCTCCGTGCAAGTAAGTCATCATCATCAAACGACATTTGTTTGGCCTATTTGGGACATAAAACAGCATTGTTTTAGCCTTTTTATATTTTTTTTGTCAACCTATCCGAAACAACAACGTTTTGAATAGGTTTTATGTCACTTATCCAAAGGATATCATTTTAGATAAGTGATTTAAACAATTTCAAAATTGACATCATTTTGAACAATAACAATCCAAAATGATGTTGTTTTGGACTATTGGGTTATCAAAAAATATAAGATTATGGCATCCAAAACAACATCATTTTATACTAGAACGAGCCAAAACAATATCATTTTAACTGCAAAATCCTCAAACTTGATAATTTAAGCAGCAAAACCCTATACTTTATCATTTTGGTGTTGCAATTCTATTTTTTTGCTCAATTTCAAGCCAAACAAAAGACTGACACTGTCAAACACAATACAAAAGAAAAAGAGACCAAAGATCAACCAAGAACAAATTGGAAAAAAGAACAATCTCATTTTCATTGATATTTTCTTTCTTTTTTACTTTTAAATTTTTTTCTTCACTTATACTTTACGATTTAACTTATGTAAATGAGTAATAATTCTCATGATTTATTTGGTTTTTTTTATTTTTTATAATACATGTCTAAATTTATATATTTCAATTATTATTGTGTTATAATTGATTAGTATTGGATAGAAGATAAAATAAATTTTAATAGAATAAAAATGAGACTTAAGTTGATTCTACAATTACTTGTGAAAGTGAAAAAAAATACACAAGATAAGAATATGTTCGATCACCAAATGAATAAGATTTGAATATAATTATTTATATATTTTGTGATAAGATAACCAAGTGAAACATTTATAGACAAAAAACATCTTGTTGATGAACATAAAAATGCCAAAAAAGATACAAAATATCCAGTACATGTTAGACAAGAGATAAAAAATTATATGAATGAAAAAAAAAGAATCAAAATAAATAATTAAAAATGAGATATACAAATTTTTATAGAGATTTTAAAGAAATTGACAAATAAGTTAAAAGTATGAATTTTATTTCTAATATTACACGCGGAGAAAGCAATAGAGGTAAAATGAGAAAATATAAAGTGAGAAACAGCGATGGATCATTTTTTCACCCCTAATAATGAAGCGGTACTTCAAAACAATAGTGAAAAAATGACAAACTACTATGAAGATGCCTACAAAAAAGAAACAAGGGAAAGAGATTGCTCTCTTATTTGATGATAGATGTATGATACAATCATTCCATTTTATATGATCACATATCCAAATTTCCAACCAAGGATTGAGTCTATTAGTCAATATGATGTGGGAATCAAAGAGCCAAGTGTTTATGAGATAAGGGTTACTCACCTTAAGAAAAAGTTAGAGTTTACAAAAGATTTCATGAATGATCATGAAATAAAATGAAAAAAAAAATGAATATTTCATTATGTTGGATAGATGAATCATAAGAAAAAAAGAACTTTATAAAATTTTTCAATTAATTGTTCTAAGAGAACCATAATAATAGAATTCATTAATACTTCTTCAATGATTAAGACATGAGAAAAAATATATGAACTACTTGACAAGTGGATTGACCAAAAACTTAAGCTATAAGATGACAGATAATAAATATTACTCCAAGAACTTGAATAAGTAAAATTTTATTGATGTTAATATTTGAATAATATATTTTAATTAATTATATAACATGATATAGTGGGAATGTTGCAAAAAAATAACCTAATTTGTATTAGACACTATGTATCACAAATTGCATTGACTTGTAATTAAAAAAAATTGGAAAGCTATCAAATATCAAGAAGAATTTGGAAAGAACCATATCACTAAGTGGCTACATTGATAACTATCCAGGACTACTAAACATGATGAGACATTTCACTAGACAAAGAAAACTACTTAGGCTTATTAAGACAGAATTTGTCATTGCTTTCATCACATTGTCTCGCTTACATGATGAAAAAAAAAATTTAAAGTAGATATTCACAAGTACAAATCGATTAGAAAGTAAAAGAACAAAAAACTAGTAAGAGAAAAAATATAGCTAAGACAATAAAAATGTCTTCTTTTTTGAAATATTATTATATTTTATTTATAGATTTCAAACCCCCTAATTTGCATGTTGGTTGATGGTAAAAAAAAAGTTTGTATGAGTCACATATATGAAACCAAGACTAGAAATGACAAAACTATTGTAAAAAATTTTATTGATAATGAAGAAAAATACAAAGAGATATTTGAAATCATTAATAAAAAGTGTTAAATTCAATTTCATCAGTCTTTGCATGCAGCCAAGTATTTCTGCAATCCAAAAGTCTTCTATGAAAAATTAAAGTTGGAGCGTGATGAAATTATTATGAGACAATTAGATGTGTCAACCGGGCCGAGGCTGGCACGAGGCACGCCACGGTTCAGCCGTGCCTGGGCTGGCCCGCCACGGAAAAATTCCGTGCCCGGTCCCGTGCCGTGCCGGCCCGACACGGATTTGTCCCGTGTCGGGTGTCCCTTGAGCCCGACCCCTCGATGGCTCCTCCCGCAAAAAAGACCACGAGTCGGTTCTAATTCAACCCGACCCACAGTCCCCCGAATCCCAAACCGTACGGACAGGACAGCCCAAGCGGGCCAGGCAAGGCACGGCACGGCCCGCCATGCATGCGGGCCGTGCCGGACCCAGCTATTTTAAACCATGCTGGGCCAGGCACGGCACGGCAACCGTGACATGCCTGGCCCAGCACGTAGGCACACTAGTGCTCAAAAAAAATGGACCTTGTCGGGCTGGCCCGGGCCGGCCCGTTTGACACCTCTAGAGACAATTATATAAATGTATTGAAAAAATGATAAAAGATGCTAATAACCATGAGAATATTATGAATAAAATGTGTATATATAAAAGAAGAAGTATTTGGAGTGGACTCGACTATTGGAAAAATAAAGACAAACACCGAGTTGGTTAATTTTTTTTTCAAATTTATTATATTGTATGTTAGATATAAATAAATAAGTGAATTATTTTAAATTTTATCACTAAATCATTTTATATCTATTATCTATATTACAACTGAATTGTGAACTTTATTTGAAGCTTCAACTCCAAAGTTAAAAAAGTTTGTCATAAAGATCATTAACCTAACATGTAGTGCATTTGATTGTGAAAGAAATTAGAATATCTTTAATAACAAAAGTAATATTATATGCTTTAAAAATATTAAAAAATATGTTGAGTTTAAAAATATCAAATATGCATAATAAATATTTATGTGCTTATAAATTTTATAGATTCGTATTGAGAGAATAAATTAGAGTACGAATATTTGAATGATTTCATGTACAATATGCATACTCAAGAATTGAAAAAAAGATATGATACGCGTGATACCATTGACCCAATAATCTTGAAATAAATTAATAAGAAGAATGAGTAATTGATAGAAAATATGAATAATTAAAAATATCATTAACATATAGATCCACATAATAATTTAGTGTTTGATGGTGACGACTTGACATAGTGTGATATTGCTGGAACAAATAAAACTGAAGAGCCAAAAATTAATTCAAGAGGTAGAGCAAGCTCAAACATGTGGTCATCATCAAGGAGGAATCACACAACTTCAAGCTCTAGACCCATGTTTTCATTTTCTTTAATAGATAAAGATGAAAAAATTTATTTTTAGAGAAATGAATAGGACAATGAAAGCTAAAATGATGATAATAATCATTATGTGGATGTGGAGGATGAATAAGGATCGAGATTTATGGACAAATTAATTATTTTAATATGTTTTATTTGGATGATTTATAAATTTCAACAAGTAATATATGTTTATATGTTAACATATTCTATTGATAATTTCTATAAATTTTTAAAAATAGTAAAGATGAGATTTGTTAGATTTATTAACAAGTTTTATGATTTTTCATTGTTAGAGATATTGTTTATGTGTTTTTATTAATTTGATTAATATTTTTAATGATATTTAATAATAAATGATTATTATATTTGTTATATTTTAAAAAATATATATACGTAAAAAAGGATGTGCCTTACATAAAAAAGTTCGGGCCTAAAGGGCACCTAGATGTGTCAACCGGGCCGGGCGGGGCCGGCCCGGCACGGAAAAATTCCTTGCCCGGGCCCGTGCCGTGCCATGCTTGACCCGGAATGGTTTGGCCCCAGGCACGGCACACCGGCACGGGTTTGTCCCATGCCGGGTGTCCCGTGAGCCCGACCCCACGATGGCCCCTCCCACAAAAAAGACCGCGGATCGGGTTTGATTCGAACTGACCCGCGGTCCCCCGTATCCCGAACCGCTCGAACAGGCAAGCCCAAGCGGGCCAGGCACGGCACGGTTACCGTACCGTGCCGTGCCTGGCCCGGCACGACGGCAAGCTCATGCTCAAAAAATTCGGGCACCTTGCGCAATAAGGCCCCTAGAGGCCTTTTTGCCTTGATTCGTCTTGCGCCTTTCACGACTATAATCAAAATATACACATATATCATTAAAACTATAATAAAATATCAATTATTATCAAATCTCATCTAATAACTTATTTATGTATCAAAAAAAATCTCATTTAATATGATTATCCAAAAAAAATAAAATAATCAACCCTCATGGAATAGTTCAAGTGATGAGGGCAGAAAAATCATTAATAAAAAATCTAAAAAGCATTAATAAAAAAAATATTTGATGAGATTGAAACATCAATAAAATATGATCATCACCCAAGCATCAAATACCTATAAAATGAATAAATATCAATTAAAAAAATATATAATCATACTATACTAATCTCTTACAAAAAAATTATACCAATAGTTTGGAAATTGATATAACAACAAGATAGTAGAAAAAAACTAGATTTTTTTTAACATGACATAGTAATTGAGTACTTCACTAACAAGAAATACAGCAGCAGGGGTAACATAACTATATTTCATAAATATTTTATTAGAAAAAACAGATGATCATTTGTAGCCTCCTTTCCTATAGTGAACAAGCCATGAGGCCAAAGAACTGATGAACACAGCTTGTACTAACATAGATGCAGCACTAAGTATGATGTTATTGGCAATAAATACCTTGCAACAGAGCAAGGAAGCATAAGTATTGAAGTTCTAAGATTTAAGTATGATGACTCAAAACATTTAAATCTGAGAAAAAAAAATATCCCTTGAATCTGATTCCACGACAATTAGACAGTTCAAAGAACAAGAAAAACCAAGAACCCAGGGGGTTTCCAATGAAAATTCTGGTGAGTTTCTTATTTTTTAAAAATGATGCTAAAAAGTTGTAAAATCGTAGGCATCTGTTTGGAGGGATTTACGTGATGAGATATTTTTTATAAATTTCATAAGTTGACATAAATTTCATAAGATAAAAACAAGTACAAGTTACAAAAAAAATTATATAAATTTTTGAGTTAAAAAAAATTATATAAATTTCATGTATGTTATAAAAAAAATACAAAGGAGTTATTTTCATATTTTATCTTTGAGCAAGAGAGGTGGCAAGTGGGCATGACAGCTCAGGCACAGCCCGATTGAGCTATGCCTGACCCAGCAAGCACGCAGTCCAGAACCATGTCTGGCCCCAAGGTCGTGCCATGCTAGGCTAGGGAGTTCCAACCCTCATGATAGGCTAGGCACGACTCAGGTACGAGATCCTCGCCCGTTGGCATGGGTCCCATGTTGGAGGACTAGGAAGCGAGTGGATCCAATTGGCCATGCCCACCGTGCTCGATAGGTTTAAAAAAAATTATTAAAAAAATTATAAACTATGCCCAGCCTAGTACACGTGGTATGTTTTTTTAGTTAGCATGCCATGTGGTTGGGTGGGCACGTCCACGTGGCAGGCTATAATGACGTGGTGTCCGTTAAGTTCTATATATGAACTAGTCACGACGATACATATTTTGGATGTCTTACTGCCTACTATATAGATTCTAAATGAATACTTAATAAAAAAATTTTAGGATTTTCAGAAATTCTTCATCATATTATAGTCATGTCATATATGAGTGTATAATGCGAATCTTAAAAGATTATCAAATTCAAAATAAAATATTTAATATCACATTTAATATCTTATTTAGCAATGAATTAGTCATTGACGTATTTAAAAGGACCATTAGAAATTAGCTATTAAAAATTTTTTTTTTAATTAGATGCATATTTCTCATTATTAAAATAATAGTACAAACAGAGATAACGATTATTCCTTAGATAAGAAAAATATGAAATTTACTAAAATATCTTCTGATACCTAACAAACAATAAAAGTTTAGTAGTCTCTATTTGTTTGTGGGTCTAAAGAAAAAAAAATTTCAAACAAATGTAAGACACCAATAAAATTACACTTACTTGATATTAAAGTCATGTGTTTGATACAAACACGTGATATCCAATTATATAAACAATAAGAATGACAAATTTATTATTAATAAAAAAAATTGTGATACAAAAATTTTATTTATTAAATTCCTATAAAAAATTTTATAACATGACAAATATATGTTTGTCTGTTTATATTCTCACCACTTATATTGTACTCAGGTGCATATGCAATATTAGTAATATTTTTTACAAATTTAGAGATGATCTAATATTTAGTGACATGACTTTTAAAATAAAAACTAAGTACTTAAAATATTAGTTTACTATTCTATCTCTTTATTATCTGGTTACTTGCATGAATCATAAAATTAAGATGAATAGAGTAAAAAATATTTTGACATATATATCCACGTGCATGAACCAAAAATACCAACAAAAAGAGTTCATTCCAAAAAAAATAACTAAGTTATTTACATACTATGATACTAGGTATGATAATAATTATAATCAATCTCTGAGTATAAACATAGACACCGTATACAGAGACAATGACTTCTTAATTCAATTAACAAGAAAAAAATATCAAGTGCTCTAATGAATATAAGTCTAATTTTTCTATTGTCTAAGATAGCACGAGATCTACTTTTCTGATGTTGAGCATAGCATCATAGTTAGCATTTTTTGTTACAATCAATATCATTTCAAATAAGAGATCAAGATTATTGTCAGATATCATTGAAGCATTAGAATACATGAAAAATTAAGAAAATTCAAGATTAAACATCTAGGATCAGACTAGAATAAGAGTAGAAGAATTATTGATAGATGATGACTAGTGAGACTAGAATTTTAAGGATATTGAGTCCACCACTAGTGATATCATCAAACACTTACGCAATGATAATTATTTGCATACAGACACTAATTCACATTAGAATTGAGCATGATTGATAATTATTATGTTGTTTTATTTTATTTTTAGTTAGTTTGGATAATGAATTTTTTTTATAATTATTTTTCATTATTAAAATTTTTGTTAATGATTTTATTTTATTATGATTTATGTGAAATTATGTCATAACTAATAATGGATAACTTATAATTTTAAATTTATAAAATAAATATTAAAAATCATAAACTAGTGATTGGTCGACCAGGCTGGCACCTCCAGGCATGACCCAACATGACTCAAACTAGTCAAGCCGTGTCAGGCCGACATTAATCAAGTCGTGTCATGCCCAAAACAATATGGCAGCTTGACTAGGCCACCAAAATATAGATCATGTCGGCATGACACAGCTCATTTGACACCTCTTAGTAGGAGTGTTCATAAACCATTAAAAACCACTAAACTGCCCAAACATCCCAACAAAACCAAACCAAACCAAAACCATGATTTTTAAAATTAATAGATTTGGATTGGTTTGAAATTTTACAAAAACCGACACATCGATTCAATTCATGATTTAGAGGTCAAAACCAACTGAACTGAACCGACTCAAACCACCATATATACTATAAATAATTAAATAATTTTTACATAATTTCACATCGTTTAAAATATCCATAAAGGTACTTATTTGGCAATTACAATTTCAAACTTCTCTGTTTGAAATGCCCATAGAGGCATTTTTAAAATATATGACATGAATTATATTGGTAATTCTCATTTTATTTTTTTTTATGGTTCTAAATTTTATTAGATAATTTATATCAATGTTAAAGAGAATTTATTATACTTAATTTGATTAGGAATTTTAAACAATTTTTTTTATCATATTTGTTGAATCTTTTATTTTCATTTTATATTTATGAAAAAAATTAAGATCATTTTATTCATGATTATTTCCTTTAAATACAAAAATTAAATTCAAACCACAGTTCAGTCCATAAACCAAATCGAACCACAATATTAAATTTGGTTGGTTTGAATACTTTGAAGGGTTTAGATCGGATTATAATTTTTGTAAATCAATATCATAAATTTAAATTGAATATTATGCTCAAACCGGTCCAAATAGACCCATGAATACCCCTACCTCTAAGCAAGAACGACCTTAGTGATAAAAAAATCATATTTTTATAAGCTCGCCTAGGCCACTTATTAATTATGACAAGGCTAAGGCCTAGCATTGAAATGCTTGTCGCAACTAGGTGGCAGCCATAGCTAAAATGCACCAGATCAAGCCATTTTGGCTTCGTCAAAGCTAGTCATTTGAGCACACCTTGCACCAAACAGAATTGGACTCAAATTCTTTTACCCGACTTGAGCCAACAACCCTAATCACTATATTTGTTCCTAAAAGAGTTAAGTTCACAAACATTTTTTAAGATGGCTTTTAATGAGCTTTTGTTCTCTTCATTCCTTCCCTAAATTTAGTGTATAAGATACTTATCTATACATTGATCTAGAAGTGAGTATTAATATAATGATGTATTTTATTAACATTTCACACTTATTGGAATAGCTTTGCTATTTTTTTAGTTTAATTATATTTTTATTTTTTTGAATATATTTGCTAAAATTATATCTTTTATATACAAGTTTTCTTTAGAATAATTTTTTCGCTATAAATCAACATATCATAGTATGATTTCACTATACCATACTTTTTATTCATCTAAACATTTTTATTTTGCAAGAACGAATGCTCCAATAAATTTTTACTTTGTTTAAAACTTATTACTTTTTTAAGGTATTAATTTTATTTGTTTTTCTTCAATAATCTCCAACATTTTTTACTATCTAAGAAAATAAAAAGACTTTCTAACATCTGATTCCTGGCTTTAGAATATCATAAATAAGGCTGCAAAATAAATAAAAAACAAATATAATTTAATCACATAAGTTTATGCTGGTTTTGTAAATATCCATATGCTTCAAATATTGTCTATCTATTTATTAGCACTTGTTAAATATATTTGATTTATATAAGAATCGAGAAATATTCATTCACTCATTGAACACTCTGTTAAAATCTTTTGATGAAAACTAACATCATGGTAGTCTAGTTGACAAAAAAAATGGATACACTTACATGAGGTGTCAAGTGGGCCTGCGCCCCGGGCACGGCCCACCTAAGTCGTGCCTGGCCAGGCATGGCACCCTCCAAAACCGTGTCTGGACCTAGATCATGCCGGCCCGAGGTACAGCTCGTGCCGTGCTGAGCCAAAGATTATATGCCTCATATCGTGCTAGGCAAGAGACTGTTATGTCTCATGCCATTTTGGGCCAGAGGCTATCGTGCCTCATGCCGTTTTGGGCCAGAAGCTGTCATGCCTCATGTCGTGTGGGGCTAGATGTTGTCATGCCTCATGTCATATGAGGCCAGAGGCTCTTGTATCTCATGCAGGGCCAAGCACGACCCACATGTCTTGCCCATTGGTAGGGTCCACCAACACGGTGACCGTACCCAGAACCAGGAATGGATCATGTGTCAAAAAAAACCTGGTACATAATTTTTTGTGGTGATGGTGTGTGGTGGCGGTGGCTGTGGTGATGGCCGACGGATGATACCTATTGTGGCATTGCCCACAAAATCGGCATGATCCAACATGATTCAAGATGTTAGGCACAAGTATACTAGGAATCATGCTGGTGTTAGGCACTTCCATGTCATGCCATTTCCAGCAAGACATGGTGGCACAATTGGGCCACTCAAAAACAAACTATGACAGCATGGCACAGCCAGTTTGACACATCTACTCTTATATTGGGATCACGAGTTTGCTCCCTAGGAATGTCAGAAATGCTTCATAGGGTATTTATCAATAAAATCTATTATGTTGTTGGAACAAGCATCTTAATTGCTTCGACCCAGTGACCATGAAGCACGTATATGAGCAGATGGATAATATTAGTTTGATTTAGGACAAGGGAAAAAAAAAATAAAAAAAAAAAATAAAAAAAAAAAATCTTTTGATGAGAAGAATTACATTAAACATGACCAAATAAACAAATAATGCATTTGAAAAAAAAAACCTGGGAAATAAGTCTTTGTCAACTTTGTGGTGACCACTGACATCATAAACCTTAATAAGATAAAAACTTAGCCATTAATGTCAGCAAATTAATAATTCAAACAAGATTCATGGAATTACAATGTAGTTCAAATAACAATTCAATAACATGTCAACAATTAACAACCAAAACTAATTGGGAAAAACTTGCAATTGGAGCATTGAACTAGTTATGTAATTATATTTCACCCAAAGACAATACAATTACTACTTCTCACTATACACACGGAGATAGAAACAATAAGTACTCTCTTGTAGCGATGGCATACACTTCTTAAAATCTGTAAACTTACATTTGAAAAAATATTTTATCTTTAGAAATTTTTATACAAATTTATGAGATGAATTAGGAATAAAAGAAACATCATTTATAAGCAAGTTTAACCATTCATTTCAATATGAACACAATTGTCCAATGCACTTTTTTTGATCAATGGAAATGTCACGTTATAAAAGCGTTTATCACAAATTTTGTTATAGCATCTCGTATTAGAATGAAGCAAAGCTGCAAAATACGTTTATTGTATTTATTATGTTTGTTGTAGTTGCATTTATCATGATAGTGTGGTAAAAAAAATAATGAATCATTGACGCTAGTTCATTATTGACTAGCATTGATTGTGGTTTGGTTCATTATGCTCCAGAAGAACATATTATAAGTACCTCTGCTTATACAGGTAGCAAAAAAACCATAGAAAATGACTCGTGGTAAGGCCCACAAAAGTCATGCCAAGCATGACACGGCCATGAAGTGTGCCATCAACGGTAATGCCACGGGCCTTTGTTGACACAATGGCTAGTGGCGTGGCATGGTCAGAGCCTTCAGCACAAGTGGCACAAACCAGGCATGGGCATGCCACACCATGAGCATTAGGGAAAAGTGTTAGCCCATTTTTTATTAAAAGTCATGCCAGGCATGGCACAACCATGAACTGTGCCATCAACGGCCCATGGAATGGTATGGTCCGAGCCTTCGGCACAAATGGCACAAACCAGTCATGACCATGAAAATGGCTGGTTCACGAGCCCTATTTTAGAAAAAAAAGTCGTTGCCTTAGACAATGGCTTTCAACAATGGCACTGGACTGCCAGGCAAGTGCTAGCCCAAGCCAACATAGCTGGGGTAGGCTAGCGCAATTGCGCTAGCCTCCGCCGCCTGCCTGCGGAATGTAGATAACACATACTAGCAAGGGTTGGGCGCATGCATAGCCTAGTCATGTTGATTTTAACCAAGGTCAAACCCGACCTGGCACAATTTGGCATCACCCATTATGCTCGGGCCAATGGGTCATGTTGCGCGACCCTCATTTACTATTGAGCCTCACAACATGACACGGTAAAAATTGTGTTGTGCAAGCATGGTGGTCCAACATTATATCAAAATTTATTGTCGTTGTACAACTACTATGTTAGTTTCCAAGTTTCATATTCATTATATCTACCTTGTTGTTATGATTATTGTATCAAGCTTTTATGTGGACCATGTGAAACTTGGTGATACATCTTACCTCTAAACTTGGTTTAAATCTATATAAAAAAATACATCAAACTCATCTCTAAAACCATCATAACTATTTTAAATGGTCCATAAATTTAAGTTAATTCATCTCTTACTCTAAAAATATCTAGGTATACTCCTATAAAATAAGAGTGTCATAGTTATCTAAATCAAATTTTAATTCTTCTTCTTAACTATCTCTTTCAGTGCATGAGTACCAATATATAATATTTAATTAACTATCTCATACTCTTCAAAAAAATAAGAAAAATAATAAAAAATATATTCTATAACACTACCACTTTACAACACCTTGATATCACACCTAAATTCTATATTAAATTTTTATTCTTTCACAAAAATTTATAAAAAAAATTAAAATATTTTCTTAAAAACTAATAATCATATAAATCAAATACAATCATCAATAAAAAATAATAAAATATATCAAACTAACATATGTAATCACTTTATATGATCATCAAATATCTAAGTGGATCATATGGAATGGATCTCAACTAATAGTTCATAGTCTACTGCATTTAAAATTTTAGAATATTTTTTTAATTGACACGACTCATAATCAATAAATATAACTCTTATAATGCTCGGCTTTAGAATAATCAAATTTTTTAGTGAATGATATTCCAATCAATAGTGAATCACTAATGATTAAATAATAGATAAAAATATATAACTCACGGGAGCTAATAAACATAAACAAAATTCATCTCACTCAATCCATATGAAAGTCATCTCTCTATTTAGATACCCCTGCACAAAAACATCAACAAGAAAAAAATTAACATTACAACCATATTATTTTGCAAAACAACTGATAGAAAATAAATTATGACAAAACTTTTGTATATATGAAACATGTGTCAAAATAAAATGACCAGCATTGACAGTATCATATCCCTTGCTCATACAATAATGTCATTAGCCACAACGATATCAAAAATTATAAATCATATGATTACATATAATATAAGCCCTTTAAGCTAATTACCCAATAATCTATAGTAATATAATAATCAAAAAAACATATTAGATATAGACATATCTTATCTAGCATCACCTACAGTATAGAGTATGGAGTACTCATTTTGAGAGAGCATCATTATCACGTCCTCAATAGATGCATGCCTATGAGAACCAATCTGCATAGGTCTAGTGGTCTATTGTATAACTTCAAAACTTTGAAATGTTGATCATAACTTAACGTACAAAGTTTATCCTACCAACTTCACTAGATCTAAGTATAATTGTTTTTATATGAATGATTCTATGATAAATCTTTGAGAAAGACAAAAATATCCTCTCCCCAAAATTTTGTCTACAAATCAGTATATCATTCTCTTAATAAATGCATGTGAAAAATATTAAAAATTTATTCACCAAATCTTCTCAATATCATATGATCTATCAATACCAATGCACCAACACCCCTCTTTACAATTGCATTCAAATCATATAGTGTGTCACCTCATCCTTATCAATCAATCTCCATGTCTACAACTAGATAATAATATCATATAAATAAAATAATTTTAAATAATACATTAAAACAAATATGTTTCAAATCCTCTTGCAGATATCATAAGAGATAAATATATTTGATAAATAGGAATCAATTAATTATTACAAGTGTACTAGTAGTTATGTGTCAATTTGTATTCACTTATCAATCTAAATTTAAAGTGGATTTTCCAATTATTGATCTACATATTCTTAGGCCACAATCAATTAATTACCCAACTTCACATTTCTACACAAAAGAGAAACAATTGAATTACTGAATCAAACGAAGTATTCTCCTTCTACACTACGCAAAAAAATAGCTTGTCATTGCCAAATACAAGACCCTTTTCCAGACCACGAAGAAAATGTGAGATGCCACAAACAATCGATGCCAACAAAAAGGGACCCTTGTTTTTTTGTTTTTTTTTCAGAAAAACCAAATCAATTTAAAATTCTGTAAATACTACATCAATAATGAATCTGCACATTTGTCGTCGTGTAGGCCACGGTGGGTTCCTTAGACATCGCCGTAAAAAATTTCCATTTTTACCCAAAGCACATTCTTGGATGTTCGACATCCTCAAAATGCTGACAAAAAACCCAAAATATCTAATAGAAATATTCATGGATGTTACAGTGTCATAGTGCAACGACATCACTACCACTGTCAAAAACTTCTAACGACTACTATTGTCGGTGCTCCCAAAGGAAGCACAATCACCCTAGCACTGATGCCCCTTCATGGGAGAGGTACCTCCAATACCACGTAAAAATTCTCTCCCCAAAAATTAGGATTTGTGCCGAACCAAAAAAAGAGGAGAGAGAAAGAAGAAAGCAAAAAAATATATTAATATTAAAAATATTTTTTTAATCCACATAATATTATATACATGATTTGTGGCAGCACACAAGTTGGGTGCTCCCAACCAATGAAAAAAAAAGTTAAAAAACAGCATACTAAAACTCAACGAATTCTTTCATCTTCAGTGCAAGAGGTGCATGCTACATTTTTGTAACCAAAATCAGAAGATGAAACAGTTTCATTATGCCTTCAATTTTTTAAGTTTCCAATTCAGATAGCTTCATCAAAAACTAGGCATGTTCTAGTGTTTATTCCTAGTTCTAAAAAAACCATAATATCCAATAGAAACATAAATTTCTTTGGAGATCAAAGGTATGTTGGATCATGAGAATTATGTTCACTGCATGTGTGTTTTCAAAACATGTGGGTGAATAACTAAATGCACACGCACACGCGCACACACACATGTACTTATAATTGTCTGCACATTCATGTCTGCAGATGCTGCAGACATGAACGTGTGAACATAAACAGATTCGAATGTTTAGAAGATATTCATTACTTACTGGAACACAGGTAATGAGCTGAAACTCATTCTGACAGAGTGGACAGAGATTAGCTATTGTGGCCCAGTTATCAATGCAGTCAAAACAGAACCTGAATTTATCATAGAGAAGCCAATCGATTAGTTTTGGAGGATGAAGTGTTTAGAAAATTGACCAGTACAAAAATTTTGACCATGATATATAAACAAGTGTATCCATATTCATTACACGAGATCTAGGAACTGGTAGAGGCATATATCTCAATAATTCTTACCCCTGATGAACCAAATGATACAGAGTCTAAGTATCTCAGTATTGAATCTTATGTGTGAACACGAACAGATTCAAATAAGAGAAAGATATATACCAGTGTTGACAACAATCAAGAACTCCCCTGTCGATAGTGGCATCCTTGCATATCCCACATCGTTGAACCTCAAAATCTCCATCATCCTGAAATTATTGCAAAATCAAGCAAATTATTACCAAATGAGTACGTGCTGGAGTCGATCAAATTGTACTAGAAAACTTCATCTGGAAAATTTGATTTGCAAGTGCATTTTTCAAGTATCGTTCTATATTTACTCGAGAAGGGCTTAAATTTGCCTCAGTTTCTAGTGGATTTTGGTTTTGCTTGAATGGTTGACTACGATAACAATAAAATGAAGTGATCTTTCTGCATCGATCAAACTAACATAGCGTTCAATTTCTACTTCCCTTTTATGTCTAGGTTTTCAGTTTTATTCACTCGATCATTGGTGAACCCGCAGTCGCCTAGCACGCTCTTTGATGTAACAAAAAATAAAAAAAAAACGATCGAGATGGATGTAACAGCTGCTGATCCTCGCTCGCAACTTAAGAAAACCATGGAACCTAAGAAAACCATGGAACTTAAGAAATCCATGGAACTTGAGAAATCCATGGAACTTAAGAAATCCATGGAACTTAAGAAATCCATGGAACTTACATCACTATCATCAGCTTCAACTGTCATTTCTTCGTGGAAGCCACTTGAATCAAAATCAACCTCCATTTCAGTCTCCGCAAACGAGAAGCAACTTTACTAAAAAAGAGACTGTCAGTGATGAACACAAATTCCTCGAATCAGGTGATGAAACACGAAATCGAAATCCATGATCGCCCTTCAAGAATCAATTTTACGTCGCCATGAAGATTTTATTGGAGCCATCAGTGGACATAGTTGAGATTGATAAACGTAACATGTAGCTCGTAAAATTTATAACATGACATATCGACATCCACAAAATTTCAAAATTTTCCGAGGAAAAATGAAAAATGTCTGTTATGATGTTTGTTTTTTGTTTTGATATTTTAACTTTAAAATAATAATTTATAATTAGAAATATAAAATTGTATATTTTAATTTCAGTTTTAGATATTTTTGATTTTTTTTTATATATATATTGAGCACAGATAGCTACCTTTTTCCAAACATAATTTTTATATCCTAGAAAAATAATTTTAGTTCTAAACATAATTTTTAATTATTTTATGTTTTACATATTCTAATGCGCATGAGCGAGTACATTTAGGTTAATTAAATTCAGAATTTGTATAATTGTAGATTTAAATTCAGAATTTAATTTGTCAGTATTACTTTAAATAAAATTTCTAGAATAGTTTATATTTAATTAAAATTTCATTTTTTGAAAAAAAAAAATGATGTTAGACACAAACAAACACTAATCGATATCAAACACAAATAAACACTAATCGTGCAGCCTTCCTAGCAAATTGAATCCAAACTTAAGCCGAATGGGTTGTTCATCGATACCGATAAGGTATCTAGTTTATTCATTATTATTTTCTTAGTATTAGATTATTATGACACCAACACAATTATATCAGATATTATTTGTGATAATATTATTTATGTGGATTAAATATGTTTAATGTTGCTTTATAATATCATAAATGATCATAATGTGATAATAATGTTAACATATATTAACTATTATATTTATAAAAATAAATATATGACCATCTTGAAGTCAAATAGCTATATGAATTAAGAACATGTGAAAACAAAATTAAAACCCAAAATTCGAGTGAAGAAATAATGAGGATATGTACTTTAAGGTTGTCTTTTGTTGATGAAATGAGGACAGATAAGTTGTGGCAAAACTATGATCTATGCTTGAAAAGAACAAATTTAGAAATGAAAAAGTGATCATTAGGCATGTAGTTAACTTGAAGTTCAATGATGAAAATATAACATCGACGTACGTCAAAGTTTTCCTAGGGGTGGTATATCAACTTGCACATATGAATATACTCTTGGAAGATGAGAAAGGTGCTTGCCTAATGTTGAGCTCACTATTGGATTGTTATAATAACATAACTTTGTAATCTCCATGAGTATGTTATCATAAAGAGACATTATTTCAATACACATGATCATAGAAAACTTATTGCATGAAGAAAAAAGGAGAAAAAAATAAAGGAAGATTCTCGTGGTGTCTTTGTTTCTTATAAATGTGGCATGAGCACTACCAAACATATATATAGTGACAAAAGAACACATCATCCCAAAGGCAGGTCATAACATATAAGAGCAATCAAGTGTACCGCTATACAAGATGTTAATGTGAAAAAAGACTAATATTAATAAATAAATAAATATATATATATATATAAGAAACACATGAAAGAAGATAGATGTATGTGACATAAAGAATAATATCAACGTTTGAATATGACTTGATGATAGTTAGCAATAATAATTTTACTAACCTAGTTTCTCAAAAGACTGATTGACTTATTAAACCAAGAGCTTCATTTTTACATCACCATGCAAGTTAACTTCTTTATTATATACACACCTAGTGATTATGGAATGGTAAACATAGATAATAATGGAAAAATAATGGGTGTTAAAGACATTTATATGCATATGCAGATAGGATATCATTAGATATTTAGAGATGTTTGATATGTACTAGATATTCTTGTGAACCTGATCCATATGCATGTTGAATGACATAAAATATATGAGTTAGTGGGATGGATAATAAGGAGAATACATTGTACTCTATCTCAATGAGAGTATCAATTGTTGTGACTTTGTGGGGGTATCATAACTATCATCAATTGACATTATTTCAAAACCTTATTGGGCAAGAATCACTCATCCAACATAGCTCCACAAGTATATGAATCATACATGTACTAAAATGGGCATAAGTCCATATACCAATCACACATGGATTATATAGATAATTTGGTTAACTAACAGTGAACTAACTATTGCTCGAGTTGATAAGATGTATTTGGTGTTTGAAAAGATACACAAGCTCTGAAATTAACTCTTGTTTTTGTATGTGATGATATTTCTCTTATATTTTTTCAATGCCATGTTTGGTTATTAGAAAATGGTAGAATGATATGAAAATGCTCATGCACCTTCTTAGCATACAAGCTAACCATTATCCATGGACTATCACTACCAAAAATGATTCTTTCATTGTTATTGTTTTGATATCTCAACATTGAACCATCAAATTGTTGGGTTAGGTTTTTTTTTCATTCATGTGGAGGAAAACCTAGGCCCAATATCTAAGGCCTTTTAGACCTTATTATATAAAAGGAAATGAGATGAGGGTTTCCTCTGCTTTTTTGATATTTTATTTTTAGCCACCATCAGAGAAAAGTTTATTCTTCTTGATCAGTGATGCCTCCATAAAAGAAAAAGAAAAGAGAGAGAGAGAGAGATATCTTTTTTTTTGAAATTGAAGAAGAAAAACATAGTTTTTTTCCTCTTATCTTCACTGCCCATATTTAATCAAAAGACCAATCTCGATTAATCCGTGGTCAGATCGACCTAAAATTTGGAAAGGTAAAGGTTTATGACTCATTGATCTTCATTATGAATGGTGGAGATCTGGAAGGTCATATTTTCAGTCCAATACTAGTGCCTCCTTGCTATGAGTTTTCACCTGAATAGTTTTGATCATCAACTATGATCCTAGTTAATCCATGGTCTGATCAAGCTGATTATTGGTGAGCACGTTCTACCTCATTGATCTTCATTCTGATCGAGATTATATTTTTAGTTCAGAACAATGGTATTTGTGTCCGAGAATAGTGACTGTGTTTTCGGTGAGATATTCTCATTACTTTGTTCAATTTATTGTTTTTGCCAATATTAATTTTCTTGAGGTATGGTTGGTATATGCCTCTAGCTTTATCTAAGGAGAATTGTGCAACCCATTTATTATGTTAGTCATGTAATGTTTGTGTTTATCTCACCACAAATCATTTCATATAATGATCATTCTCACATCTACACATTTTAGGTAGTGCATCAATTGCCCTTGAAGATACTTTGAATATGTATTTTTATTCTCTAACTTCTAATTATATTAAAAATACAAAATAATGTTCTACTAAATATATTTATCATTTATAATTCATAAGCAACATACTAATGATAATTCATGTATATTTGGTCACGAATCTCACTTGTGGAAGTCATAATAATGTTCACTCTCACACTTGGTGAGACTCCAAGGTTATATATTCTTATTAACTCACATAGTACTCAAAAGATAGTTCATCTAGAAAGTACATAATATATTAATCTTAATATATTCGTATGTTCGATTTCATAAGCATCATACTTACAACAATTAAACTTACATTAACTTTGGTTCTTCACACGTTAGTTTATCTTATGTATTAAGATTAGAATGGTTGTTACTTCATTCAAACCATGCTAATAGAGTGAGTCTTATGACTCACCTATCATCGCTTGTCAGTGCCGATAAGCATAAACCTACATATTCATGAAAAGCATAAGTTTCAGTTCTAATTTACATCCATATCCATCAATATCTAAACATAAAATATAAACACATAATAAATTCATAAATATAGTAATTCATCAAAACAAACGTACATTCAATAATCTTAAAATTCAAATTAGTTGAACATTGAAAAGAAAACCATGTAAGAATGGTTGAGAGATATCTCGTGGATTCTAGGTTCCTAATAAATGCCCAAGTGAAAATCAAACCATTTGTCTTAAATAAAAGTTGAAATTGTGTCTGCTTGGATTTTTGGCATGTATGGTTCATATTTTTTTATATTTTCTCTTTTTTTTCTTCAATTCTTCTAAATATTACTTTCATGATTTAAAGATTCATTTGATATGTTAAGTTGGAATACATGACATAAAATTAATGTAATAACTTTATTATCTCTTCAAAACTTCTCCAAAAATACTAATGTCATGGTACTAGGAATTGCTTGCAATTGAAATGGTTACTTTCTGTAACATAAAATATCAATACTAGAATTGCATATGACTCTGGCCTTAGATTTCTAAGAAAAGTAGCATGGTACTGAGATTGACGCGACTAAGACAATTACTCTATTAATACAAAGTCTCAATGTTAGAATTTTTTGTAGCTTTGTTTGGTCTTTGCTTTTTGAATAAAGTGTCAATGTACTAAGCTTGTAGTGATTGAGATAGTTATTTTTAAAAACATAAAATTGTAGTATTGGAATCGGTTATGACTTTGACATTTTCTCTCTAAAGTGTAACGTCAATGTGCAAGAAAAACAATGACGGTAGTAAGCACTTTCTAGAAAAAAAAAGTTGGTGGAAAATAATACTTGGACTCAAACTACTTGGTGTTTTAGCCTTGTATTAAATAAGTAATGTCCATAAAAATTTCCATGACTATTTGTACCCATGAGATACTTTGCTACTACAATGAGAAAATAATATCATAGTCATTAAGTATTTTAGAAATAATATGATCACAATTCCAATAAAATACCATGGTTATAATAATTATTTTTTATAGTGAATTAATTGTGTTGATATTATGAAAAGTGTCCTTAAATCATGAGAAGAGAATTATTACGACCATCCATTAATTGTTTATACTCTAAGACTTTGTTCTACCAAGTCTAATAAATTTTCACATAAAATCACTATGATTTCAATAATATTCATAAATTTTTATTAAAATAAAAACTAAGTAAAATATTTCTAATAAACATTTCAATAAGTACACACATGATAAGATGAACTTGTTAGACAACCTAAAAAAGTTAACATGTGTAGTACCAAACTAACTTAAACTAAATATATTACTCTTCCTTGAGCAATAAATCAACCTCTAAACATCTACCCCAAACAAAAGTATGCATCTTGAAAAATCATAATTATATTTGATTGTCATGGTGTACATTTATATTGGAAATGGGGCTTAGAATTTTGAGATTTATTATCAGTATGTTGGTTGTGGTGTGATGTATTTATTCATAAAATTATGCAAAAAATTATTGGGTTGCCTCCCAAATAATATGTTTGCATTTTTATGATATCTAATTTTTTAAAATTAGGCAAAGTCCTAAAAGCTAACTGGGTGATGGACTCTTATTCAACTAGTCTTACTAGTATATGAGTTATACAAGTAGTAAAGTAAATTTTCATTTATATATTGATCTCATGGGAATTGTCTAGCAAATTTGATCAATCAACTATGAGTTAAATGATATTCTAGCTATGAGAATAAAACTAGGTTTTTTGCAAGACTTTTAGATTATAGGATTTATGCATTTTATTATGCATAATGACATGTTCAAATTACATCGTCGTTATTATATTTGGGTATATAAAGAAGGTAAGAGAATTATGAAATTACTATAGTGCCTTATTGGTACACAAGGTAGTTTTCAACTATTAAGTCATCCATAATGATTATCTCTTCATAGTTATCCTCTCATAATGTTAATTCATACAAAAATTATCTCTACATCAGATTGTTTCACAAATCCATGCTTTTTAAGCAACTCATCGATTATCTTTAATGGCTGCTTTAAATAATTATTCTTATTCTTTGACTTCATGTATTATAAAAATATGAAAAGATGTGATATTAAAAAGTATCTATACTTTCAACTTCATAAGTACCATGCTCACATAAGTAGCATATACTTTTTTTCAGATATCACTAGTGGTAGTTATATAATAGAAAGTAACTCGTATGACTATAACCAATTTATGAATTACCACCGCTCATATATTTGTACTTTTAGTTTCGTAAATATCATACTCTCATAATTAAACTCACCTCAATATCAAATATTGGCATATAGGTTTGTTTGGTATATCATAATCAGAAGGATTATCACCTTCCTCCAACTATGATATATAAGTGTGCTTTGTGACTTACCAATTACTATATTCCACGATAGCATGTACAAACTCATACAGAGTATGACCTAATTTTAGTTCTACATAAACATCACATTAATCAACAACTAAACCACAATACAATCCAAATATAAAAATTATTAATTAAATATTCATCATAAAAAATCAAATATATCAACCTTAGACCTCGATATAGCCTGACATTTATGAGAAATTCACATGACATAAATTTAAACACAACACTTAATTTTAGATTCCTAATGACACCCCTTATGAATATTTAGGAACCAAATCATAAACCCACAATTCTTGTTCATGCATGTCGAATTTGCTTCTAAGTAAGAGTCACAATTTATGACATCCTCTAAGTTTATGCTTTTGCCTTATAACATATTTTGACTCATAGATCTCCCTAGTTTTTTGATGAATTTGTACTCTCCAAACCCTAGTTCATGGTCCCTTTCTCATGCCATCAAAATTCATTTATTTTCTTTTCAGTTTGTATTTTTATACTTGAATGGATGAGTGTGATTTTTAAGTAGAATATCATGGTGCTAAAGAATATCATGGCTCTTCCTTTTTGTCTCCACAACACAATGTTATGATGATAAAAATGAGCAGTGGCTTTAATTTCTTTTTTACTTTAGATTGTCGTAAAGATAGAATATCAGTGACTTTGCATTTCATCTTTATAACGTAAGGTCATGGTGTTAGGGATAGTCATAGCCCATAGATTTCTTCTTTGTAACCCAATGTCATGGCACTGAGAATGAGATGTTGCTTTAGTCATTTATCACGAGCAAATAGTTACGACCATGAAAATGGCTTAGACTCAAGTAAATGCTATCTAGAACTCTCTCTAGCTATATATGCAATTCTTTTAGTCATTTATAAGAATGATATGTCGTAATGAATGGTGCCAGAAGATGTTGAAGATTTTAGCATAAATGAGACACTTAATTATTATGACATAAAATTAATATTATAGTCATAAAAGAAATTATGAACTAGTATTATTATGACTCCTATAATGTTTAATATCAAATAAAAATGTGTTGCATAGTTATATGATTATGTCAGTGAGGTAGTTGAGTCCATAATATTTGAAAATTATTATGATTATTCATATAGAGTTTCAGTCAATAATAAATATCAAAACTATTATAAGTTTAAGGTGGTGTAATAAAGTCATAACACAAATATAGTATATACATATATAAGTTTATACAGTATGTCTATATATACAATATTTTGTATCTATATACAAATATAGTATATATTTTATACATATATTATATATTAATATACTTTACATGTGGTATATGCATATACAGGTACATAGTGTGTGTGTGTGGGTACACTAACATATGTATCTATATACATATGTACTATACACATATACACGTACTTATTGTATATATAAATAATGTCTAGATAATATATACACTTTTTAATTTATTTTTCAAAAAAAATATTTATAGTTATAATCAATAATCCAATATATAATATTTATAGATATTAAAATAAATATTACACTAATAATATATTAGTAAAAATTAAATTATGAATAAATATTCTCCCAAATGTCGAATTTCGATTCACCGCGGGATAATTAATTATCCTTTCTTCCAGACTCCAGCGGAACAACTTTTGGGAGGCAGGTTTCTGTGGAAAACCCTAATTTTGGAAGTATCCCTCTTCGAGTTCACCTTCTCCACAATAGTTTTCACAAAATCAGTAAGATCGAGCTTTTTAATCACTCATCGCTATGTTTCTTGAGTTTCATCTTGCAGAAAGCTTCGTAATTGTATCTCGTAGGCGTCGTATTTCAGAGATTGTCTTCTTTTCATGTGTTTTAGGGATTTTCGTTTTACTTACGCCGTCGTCTTTGGAGGACAGATTATATACGTCTTCCATTAATGTTGATCTCTGAGTTGTGGTGATGCATCATGTTTCAACCTTGTTTTTTAAAAAAAGCGGAGCGAGACTGACTTTTTCTTTAGTCCTGTTTATGATACAGAAGGATATTTGAGATTTCAAAGTTTCACATGGTTCATATTGCTTATCATCTACTGCTCCGAGTTTATGTTGTTCATATACAGAAGGATTAGATGTTCTGATTTGCCTGTTTGTCAAAACTGGCTCAGTTATTTTCGATGAGCCTGCGTTTCCATTTTTTAGCTACATCAAAACTTGCCGAAAACATGGTTTTTTTGTATCTTCCACTTCATCTGCAAATGTCACGCTCGACATTGTTTATGCTGATGAACCCTAACAAATATGATAGCTAGGGAAGCTAATCTCGTGCTGCTTCTGATTGAGTATTGTTTCAAATGCGTACCCTAATATGAAAGTTGGAATGTTTCTATTTTAAAGGATCAATTTCTCATGTTCGTGATCTTTTTCAGATGGAATTCAAGCCTCTCACGCGCGAAGAAATTGCTAATACAGAAAGGAAATTGGACATGCCACTTGGTATGGAACTAGAATTCCTTCTCTTCTTCAATTTTTCTTTTCTTCAGCATTGTGTTTTAATGGCGCCATTATTCTATCTTCATCCTCTTAGATGACTTGATTAAAATGTCCAAGAACAGGGTTGCAGATGCTAAAAAGCAACGAAGGATTCCAGTGAGTAATTTTACCAACAGCTTATATCTCCATCTTCCCAAGATTTTATTTTTTGTGATTTGAGATCAGTTTTCTTAAAAGTTTATTGTTTCATCCTGCAAGAATAAAAGCTTAAGGACCTTCAACAATGCGTCGCAATATCGAGCATCAAAAGTTCAGCGCTACATGGATTCAAGAACTTTTGTTCGCCAGGTGGTTCATGCTTGCAAAACTCTCAAATGTTACATTTTTTTTTTGTTTCTAATTTTTGAAATTCTTTCTTTTCAAATCACCTAGGGTGCCATTGCACGTAGAAGGACTAATAGCCAGAGAAATCAATTTCCTCTCGCAACTGAGGCTGCCAAAAAAGCTTCTTTTTTTGTTCTTACCAGCAGAGCTTTTTCTCAGAATGGGGGCTCAATTTCAAAAATTTCAAGGTAACCCAGCTTTCTTTTTTGTGTTTCTTCTTATTATCCCAACTCTCGACGTGAAATTGACTGAGTCATCTTCCTCAACTGGTATCATCTGGATTCTTTGCAGGTAATGTTTCTTCTTAATGTTGTTGGGCTGTGAGACATGGGCGTGTACTGTATATCTGGATCCTCATCCCTGCATTAAATCCTCCATGTTAGAAAGTGTATAAGCTGCAGATACTTACATTATATTGGTTGCGGCTACAATTACTGTGGGATCATGTGCTGTGGATATGGCCATTGTATCGTCCAAAAAAACTCATTTAAACATAGAGTTACTGCCAGTACTTATATTTTCTTGTATAACATCCTTGATAATCAATGGGCATTATTTGATCAGCCTCCTATCTTCCTACTGATACCTGGGTATAAAAATGGTGATGATTTGGCAGTTGAATCTGCAAGTTGACACGCGAAGTGTTCTTGTTGTTTGTGCCATAGAGGATAGCCATGGTGCTTTCCCAGTTGTTACTGATCGTAATTTCGAACAATCCATGGATTATAAGGATGGCGATCCTCCTTTCAGAAATTTCTTAGATTTTGGATTTCTAATGATTCAGAATTAGGGTTCTACTACATGTTCGTCGTGTGCCCTATAACTTTAGCAAGAATTGTATTCATTTTGCATGAAGAAACAGTAATCAAGGAGCATAATTATGGGAGTTATCACGTTCATTGTTTCAAACCATCACTTGTCATCTGAAAGTGACCACGAGGACAAGGAATGATGGTCTGTGGCTCGCAAGACTAGACCCAAAAGACCACATGATATATGATTTGTGCTGATGAAGGTGTGTAACAAACCCATAGCCGTGAGCCCGTGACTACCACAAGCTAGCCCAGGCTCGTTCAACAGCAGCAGACCATTGTGCTCCTCTTTTATCCATTGGTACCATTTTATTTAGTTGTTGTTTGCATCTTCTGGTAAGACTCTAAATCTTAACCAAATCACTCTTTTTGAGCTTCTCCTCTTGCTTGTTCCTTGTGGTATATCTTGTTTTAAGGTGATGATTCGTTCTGTTCATCTGTAATTTGTTGCTTTTTTATTCAAAAATTGGCGTCTGCAGGTTTCCCAACTCTGTTATGAGGGAGAATTCTAGTGCTCTTCTTCAAGGTCAAGCAAAGGTATTCTTCCATCATCTTCCATCTTCCTTCCTCCATCATCTTCTATCTTTCATCCTCCATCCTCCATCTTCTTCTATCTTCTTCCATCTCCTTCCATCATCTTCCATCTTTCATCTTCTTCCATCTTCCATCTCCTTCCATCATCTTCCATTTCCTTCCATTATCTTCCATCTTCCATCTCCTTCCATTATCTTCCATCTTCTATCTTCCATCATCTTCCATCTTCCATCATCTTCAATCTTCCATCTTCCATCCATCCCATTAATGGAAATCGTGGTTATGCATTGATCTTACCTTACCTGCAGGTGTCATCCAAGAAGATGCAGCAGCAGCAGCAGCAGGAAAGGCTAGCTAAAGGAGGTGTTGTGAAAAAGCCAGGAACACTGGACTCGCTATTTGCAACCATGAAGGAGCAGAGAATGAGGGTATTGCCCCGTCAGAGAGTTTATTTGAAGAACTCAATTAGAAACCAGCCAAGATTGCCTTGGGCAAGAAACCGGCTCATAATGTGATGATGCCACTCAGTTGTTGTTGTGTGGATTTTCTCTTATGTTAACTGAAATTACTTGATGAAATTCCTGGTTTTATCCCTATGCTTAGCAGAACTGTTATCTGATAGTTGTATAGTCTTCAAGAAAATTAATTTTTTTTGTGCCAAAATAGTGTCTTCTAATTAACCTTCTCCACACTTATTTGTCAAACAATGCCAAGACGCCCATATTATTATTTTTTTTTTAATTTTGCTTGTACTGTATCATGCTGATGTGGACTTTCTAAGGGTATTTTTAGATTTATTTAATTTTGCAAGTGATGTATTAAACATCAACTAACTTTTTGAGTAAATGAAGTGTATGAAACAATATTTATATGTGGATCTAAATTAAATTCAACTTCTTATTCATAAAATTTTGAAATATATTTTTTTAAAAGTTGTTTTTGTTCGGCAATTTAATATAACGGGAGTTTAGAAAAAGTTATTTTTAAAAAGTTAATATTTGGTCAAAAAATATTGCTAGCCTATGCCTATGTTAATTTACATGTACAAATCACACTGGCCTCTTATGATTATTAGAAAAAACAAGTAATAAATATCTAAAATAAAATATTTATGTTTTTGTTCACCTTTTCAAATAAATTTTATAAAAAAAATATCAAAACAAAAAATATGTATGTTTCTCTTTTTTTTTTTTGTGTAAAACCGAAAATATTTCTAATTTTATTAAAAAAAGTGTTTTAATAGATATTATTCACGTAAATATAAAAATTGTTATATATATATGTTATATGAACAATACACACACACACACACACACACACACATTTATATAAATGTTAAAATATTATTTATGCATAATTGTGTTTATATGTACATATATCATAACATAAATATAAACTACATGTAACACTTAGATCTCTCTTACAATATGTGTGTGTGTGTGTGTGGTGTTGTATGTTTGTTTTTTGAAAATAATATTATTTTTTTATAAAAATTAGGTATGTATTTAGTTTCTTTACCTTTTTTCTAATTGTGTATATATGTACATACATTTGGAAAACAGTAAATTTGATTTTTTTTTTAATTTTATCATTGACTGCTTGGCTTTTTAGTTTTTGCACGAGGTAGAGGAGACGAGGGGCTATGGGCAATTGGAGTGCCCTTTTTAAAAATCCTCAAAAGCATGAAGCTTTTTATTAAATGTTTTCAATTGAATGATCTTTACACACTTTTACTATTACTTTATCATTGAGGTTAGTCATTGGTGAGACCAAAACAATTCATTGATTAATAAAATTTTTATCTAAACTTTGGCTAAAAATAAATAAATAATATTCATTGAATCAAATATTTATAATTAGTGATATTATAAAAAAGTTTAGAAAATTACTTGGAAGAAAATTTATTTTTGCATTTACTAAATTCGAGTATACTTATATATTTGGGGGAATTATGTTTTTGGGTGCTCCCCCAAAAATTTTTAAAAATTAAAGACTTTTTTTATATTTGAAAAAAAGTCACAAAACTATAAATAAATTAAAAATAATGTCACTCAAATTCGTAAATCCTAAACTATCACCGCCCCTCTCCCATGCCCCTCGCACTTGCCCTCATCCTTGCCCTTGCCCCCAGCACTTACCCTCGTCCTTGCCCCTGCCCCTCGCTTGTCTACCCTCACCCCTCTCTTCCTGCCCCTCTCCACGAGCTCCATCATGGAGCTCGATGGAATTCTACAAGCTCCATGATGGAGCTCTTGGTATGAGCGGAGGGAGAAGGGTGGGGGAGAGAGGCGACAAGAGAGGGGTTAGGGCAGATGGGTGAGGGGCAAGGGCGAGGGGGAGACGGACGAGGGCAAGGGGCAAGAGAGAGTATAGTTTAATACTTACGAATTCAAGTATCCTTATTTTTAATCTATTTATAATTTTGTGACTTTCTTTCAAATATTAAAAATTTAATTTCTAATTTTTAAAAATTTATAGGGGAGTACCCCAAAACATAATTCCTCCCATGTATGCATGATTGAAATTGTAGACAATGACCCTACTATTGAGATTTAAATAATTTTAAATGATAAAAATAAACTCAAATATAAGATTATATTATTTTGTTAAATATTGAGATTTAACTAATTTAAAACATAAAAAGTAGGCATGCTCTTTCTCTTTCTATTTCTCCGTTGTGAGAATCACAAATATGTCCATTACTTTTTATTTAATTCACAATAATTTTCAAAAATAAATCCCCCCTCCCCGAAGTGCTAGGGAATGTGTTTGTAATGATCTTTTCGCAGTATGACCTATTGATTAACTTTTTTTATTATCTTTGAATATTTGGGTGTTTGTGAAATTTGAATAAAGCATGAGACATAACCATTTTTTGTGATTGAGGATCTCAATTCTCATGTAGGAATTCAATAAGTAAACATAGAGTTTGTATATGAGCAATTCAACATTTATTCAGTGACAATAACACAGTAAATATTTCACCACATTCAACTACATGTACAGAGGATGTGTTGGCATTACCTCATCTTTACACACCCATATTGATTAGCATTGATATTCCATATTTTGTCTCATTATACACCAGGTGATAATGTTAGCTTTATCCTAACTATCCTATGAGGTACATTTGATGCTATTGCAGCATCGACAATTACTGAATATTTATAATCTATGATTTACATTTACATGGAAGGTTATGATAAAATCTTGATACGAGCCACTCAGGACAATAAACAACACAGTTTTTTAAAAAAAAATTACTATTTCATGCAATATAATTTTTTTTTTGTTTTTTTTTTCATAAACTTATTTTAAATTTCTTCATAATATTTTAAATATTTTTTTTTTGTTTATAATCTATTAACTTTTATCAATAACTAACTCTGATTTTGTTATTGATCCATCATTATAAATGAGAATGAAAATAATGTTTGCATTACTTAGTCTTGTAAAAAAAAACAAAAAAAAAACATCAACTTAGCAATACAAGTATGATTGTTTTTCATTTATATATATGTATGTGCTAATATTATCGTGTATACATATTTATTCCTTCTACTTCTCAGATAATTGGGAAAATTTTTAAGAATAAACTAGTTGAGGAGGCTATAGAGTTGAGCAAAGTACCCTCAAATATGAAAGAATATAATTGGAAAGAATTTGAAGTACAATTCAATGCATGCAAGTAATTTTAAATTTGTTTTATTATTAAAAAATATAACTAAAACAATGCAGCACAATAAATTATTCTCTTCTTTTTTGCTTGTTGCAAAAAAATATAAATGGAATAATATTTTGTTTATCTATGTGAAGGATACGTGGAAACACATGGCCAGTGTCAAATATGATGTTAAGCTTGGAAAATGAAGAAAAAAATATGGTAAAAATGCAAAGCTGAATAGCATTCTTCAAGATGTTTGGAAAAAATAATAGAAATCTTGAAATAGTGAAGAGTTTAAGGTTTATCCCAAAAGCCATCCCAAAATTAACTATCAAAGAAAATAGGTTAAAGATCAAGATCTTCAAAACATATTGGTAATTCGAATACAACTCATCAACATTCTATATATTTAGTAATAGTCGCGTTTCAATTAAATTCTGATGTTAATTTTGTAAATACAAACAATACTGAAAATATTTAATGTACATAATTTTTATCAGTTAATATTTTTTATTTTCTAGAGACTGAGTTGGGAAATCCACCAACATCGTTTAAGGTTCTCAAGCACATGCACAAGAAGAATGATAGATTATCTGTAGACAAGCGATCAAATGATATTGATATAAGTTTTTCATTATCTACTTTCATTGTGTTATGTAAATTATAATATTTTCACAAAGAAAATGTTAACAAATTAAATATTTGCCAACCAAAATTACTAAATTTCCTTGTAAATTATCTTCTATTGTTTTTAAAAGTCATGAGTTATTATATACGTACTCGATAAGTATAATGGCTCCCTTCAATTTTATCTTGATATTTAGATGATTTTTTATTTCTAACATCAAATAAAAATAATATAAAATATAGAAAATCTAATAAAAATGTCATCAATTTAATTTTAATATTGTTTTTATATAAAATTACCCAGAGAGGTTTCTGGACATGACATTATATTATGTTATCAATTCAACATGAAAAGTCTAATTAAAAGGACTCCCTTCAATAATATGCAAGTTAACGAAATTGTCTTAAAAAAGTGACGTGTTTCTTGACTACTAAATTACACATTGATACATTTATTTTCCTATTTTATTTATGTCATGTAAATTGTAATATTTACATGGATTCATCATTTCAGTTCGACGAGTTGCTTTTGCTAAAGATGGGAGTTACAAACTTACGTTGTATACATCAATGAGATGCTGGGGCTGTGTGCTGGTTTCTTCCCGTAACCCACATAGTTTTTTTTGTTGTTATTATAGTTATTTTCTTCTAAAAATATGATGTCATGTTTGTTGTATCATACAAATGCAGGAAGTTGAAGAGAATATGATTGCCATTACTTCTCAAGTGACAAATCAACCCACAGAGGCTCGAGAGATTCATGTTGTGCATATTTACTTTTAGGGCGCTAAAATAGAGCTGAAAAAATAGTGAGTGTATGATCTTGGTACTAATACATCTACATTTTATCTAGGTTCTGTTTGGAGCTCATTATCTGCATCTTTCAATTATAATAATCTTTTTGAAGAGTGATTGGGAGAGGAGATTTAGGAAATTCAAGATAAATTACACATAAACAATGAAGAGATATAACACAATAATGAAGAGTTGCAAAAACAAATTGAAGAGATGAAAAATAGAGAAAAAAAAATGCGGAAAAAAATGCAATAGGAGATTTTGAAGATGGAGTTAATCATCTGTGAGTTTATGTAATATATATATTTCAATATTCTAAAGAAGATCCATCAAGATATCTAAATATGTTAAATGTATTTTTATTGCCAAAAAAAATTGAAAATGATATTTCAATTCCTAATTACATTTAGAAATGAAATCTACCATTTATAATTTATTTCTTTCTTGTAGCGTGTTTATATATATATATATATATATATGTGTGTGTGTGTGTGTGTGTGTGTGGGTGTGTGTTTATATAATTTTATATCCATTTTCATGCATTTATATATGTTTATATAATATTTATATAAGCTTATATATATGTTTATAAATATATATTTTAGACATGTTTATTTTTAACAAGTTTATAAATATCTATATAAGTTTTTACATGTTTATCAATATTTATAAAATATATATTTGTATACAATTATATTTTATTGTTTACTTGTTTATAAATGTTTATACTCATTCATACATATCTATATAAGGTTATAAACATTTACATATGTGTATAAATATTTAGATATGTTTAAATATAAATATAAAAATAAATAAATAAATTATATATATATATATATATATATATTTATGAAATTGTTTCATAAATCCATTATTTTAGAAATATTATGAGAACTTTTATTTTGATTTTTTTTTTTTTGTGATGACGAAGTGTGAGGGTGCCGTGGCATTCTTGGTTTTCATGTTTAGAGTATACCAAAAAACATAAATATTTTTTTTTCTCCATGCATTTTTAAAAATTTTGAAAATTAAAGATTTTTTTTATAAATAATTTATGTTCTATTCATTAAAAAAAATTATTTAATATTTTAGGATGAATTCTGTTTTGTGGCATAACTAAAATATATTTACAAAAAATAACAATAATTTTTTATAATTTCAAAATAGTGCACAAAATTAAATAATTACATAACTATATATATGTTTATATTATAGAATTATATATACAAATTTATATGTCTAATTATATATATATATATATAATTTGAAAATCAATTTCGAATTAGGGACTGCATTTTAAATTAGATATATATATATATATATATTTTAAATACCTTTATAATTGTAAATTTATCGCTATCATCGCAAAATATTATATCCGACGAATTTACTTTTTATTTAAAATATTGTATACCATGCAATCTGTATATAGTCTCTGTGCTGATTGGTTAGTTAATTTCAACCGTTTGTCAGATCTGACGGGTGAAATTAAAGCTAACGAAACTGAACTTCCAGATTCCTAGAAACGGATTTTTGTGATGGGGTCCATATTACTGGGCATTGGAAACCGGATCTTCTTTCTCCTACTTTTTGACCATTTCCTTCTACCTCCGATTCGGTGCTGAAACCTGGTAAGTATCTTCTCCATCAGGAAGACGATAGGAAACTTATCTTCCAGTTGCACATGTTAATGCTACGAAACGGTTCATATTTGTAAGCAATAAACGGATGGTTCAGCGACCAGCCTGTGTTTGTGCTCCATAATTCTCCTTAGCTCCAACAAATTCGCCGTCTTCCTGGAAATAAATGTGTTTATCATCAACTTGCGTATCGTAAATTATACATAAAATTGAATTGTCAAGGCAGCATCATCACTTTTGAGGTTTCATTCTGCAAGTTTTCTGTGGAGATGTTTGTTTTTATTACTTTTTTTTGCGCTGCGGATGATTTTTTTCATTGCTTCTTTTTTGTGTGTTCGAAATCAGTTGGCGATGGTTAGCAGGTAATTGATGTTGCTTGCCTGAAACTTATATTCGCAGATTCGTCTTCTGTTTGAAACATCACTTCGCAGGATAATCGCGCCTGTTATTGTTCACCTCTTCCGGCTAGGAATGGGGAATCTGATTTTTGTTTGTTATTAGCTACAGAAAATTTCCTACTACATCATGATGTTTCATGCTTGATTATGCATCAAGCAGCTGCTCCGAACACTGGCTGCTGTTCTAATTCGTTATTTTTTTTTTCCGATCTAGGTGAAAGAAAATACGCAAAGCCAGTTTATCCTAGAAACCTCATCTGTTGAATTTCTCCGTCTCTATTCTTTATTTTTCACATTCATGGCCAACAATATCTTGGTTACTGGTGGTGCGGGATTCATTGGAAGTCACACAGTGCTGCAGCTCCTCTTGAGTGGTTACAAAATAGTTGTCGTTGATAATCTCTATAATTCATCCGAGGTTGCAATTGTGAGAGTTAAGAAGTTGGCTGGTGAACTTGGAAGCAACCTATTGTTTCACCAGGTCTCTGTTCTTGTTAGCTTTTATGTGTTCTTGATTGATTTTAGTTCATGGCCTTGTTTGCAGTTATTAATCTTGATATGTTTGATATTAATGCCCACCTGCATGTTTATCTCGTGTATAAAATCTTTAATTTTGTATGCAGGTTGACCTACGGAACAAACCTGCTCTTGAAAAAGTTTTTGCAGAGACAAAGTATGCTAAACTCTGAGCTTTTTTTTTTTTTTTTCAGTCCAAGTTAAAATTTTTATTTTATAATTCATCGTCTTACATTCTATCTTACTAGGTTAGTGATTGCTAAAGTATTGTTTTCTGAGTTGCTCTGAAACTCAATTTTATTTAGTGGTTGTTCTTTTTTGAGAGGTAGAATGTGATCTCTTGGAAAATTTTTATCTGCTAAAGAATTATGGCATTAAAAAAAATGCACACACACACACACACACACCGACACACACACACATATATATATAGGGGTGGTGTGGGTAGGCACATGTAGAATGAATCTGATCTTAGGAAAATAAAAAATGATAATGAAGGGGTGCACATGTGCCTAAGAAAAAGATATATGATAGGAGCACTCTTAGATGCCATGAGAACTCTAATATGCAGCAAAATAAAATAAATAAAATAAATAAAATAAAGAAAAAAATGTGGCAACTCAACACACTTCCTCAATTTGATACATTCATATCTCTAGCATGTTACATCCAAAATGTGATTTTTTTGAAGTCTATTAAAATGTGTTCAAGTTAGTCTTAGTATATCATGTAGATAATTGTGATGGACACCTAGAATTTTATTAGAGATAAAATGATAATTTATTCTAATATGTTTCATCTTATAGATAGTCTCAAAATAAAACAAACTATCTCATAAAGTACACATATGATCCAAACGAACTCATGTAATATGGCTGTTCACTTTTAGAAATAAATTTTTATATTTTATTTTTTTAAGAGATAAGATTATTTTACAAGAAAAAATAAAAACACACGATTGATCTAAGAGTTGTATTTGTTGGAGCTCAAATAGAGTATGGGCACTCAATTAGTATTCTCCACTTATGGAAAAAGATGCTATGTCCTGAGGTACTCTTAATATACATAAGTATGTAAATAGTAGCTCATAATTATGTTTATCAAAAATAACATTTAAAATGACTAAAATTAATATTTTATATTATAATTGATATAAAATGTAATAATTATTAGATATTAAAGGTGTACTATAATTTTTATATTCAATAGAATTTGTAAACATTGTCAGCCTATAGAAGATATGAATAAGAATCAAGATGGGTATCAATAAGAGAACAAGAATAACACACTAACTCAAACTCAGAGAGATTATCTATTATGTTTTTGTATTAGTAAAATGATTTTTCTATTTTAATAGGTAATTTTAATTCTAATAAAAAAAGTAAGATGATTAAAATTCTTAATTTGAAACTCAATTTGAAATAATTAAATAATCAAGAAAAATATAATTTATCATTCTTTAAAATAGAAATATTTATTATATAAATTAATAATAAAATACATATGACATATGAATTACATTTGTAAAAACATGTGTAATGTGAAATACATCTAAAGAGCATCCTAAAAGATCTCACTATCAAGGAGAATACGTGTGTCTAAGCTTTAGGTGAATGTTTTAGTTCATAGAAGATTTTTTTTATTCTCCAAATTAAACATTTACTTC
This sequence comes from Sapria himalayana, assembly GCA_029783825.1. Lineage (NCBI taxonomy): Eukaryota > Viridiplantae > Streptophyta > Magnoliopsida > Malpighiales > Rafflesiaceae > Sapria > Sapria himalayana. The sequence goes on along the minus strand of JAREIK010013092.1, from coordinate 1,463,277 downwards.
ACAATATTATATATATGATGGTTATTTAACATTTATATTTTATTTCTCTATGCTACTACGAAAGAATGAATTCATTTTTGTTTGATATACTATCCATTTATGATACCATAAAGGAAAAATAACATTTTAATTGATGCTATCTTGTTGATTGGAGAAAAAATACCTCAATAATAAATTTTACATATCTTAGTAACACACCATTCATTGAGTGAGTTTTAACTATTTTATTTATATTACCCATCAAGTTCAATTCAATGTTCATAGTGAACATATATCTGAGCCTAACTTGTGTTTTCCTAGTTGATGATGTAATGTTTCTAAGTTGAATTACTCATAGTATCATGAATGTCTTTTAGTATGATTTATCAACATCCTAAACAATAAAAAATCTTTCAAGGTGTAGCGAGAATCTCGCAGTTATTAAGTGAAAAAAATAAAAAAAAGTAAAGGAACTAGATGATGATAAGATAATTTCTAATAGTTATACTGAAATAGTATTCTACTAGTTCATTACGTAAAATAATATGAAATTTTAATTTATTTTTCTTAGATTTTCAAATAACTGAGATAATTTTCTTTAGAGGTTGAAGTCGACAAATTATTATGCTTTAAGTAGAATAATTATTTTCTTCGATAATCATATGAATAACTTCAATTCTTCAATTGATTTTAGTTTATGTCAGGGTGTCTCAAAAAAATTATTAGTAACTATAATTCTAATTCTTAGTAACTAGAAATCTAATTCTAACTAGATGTGATGCCGAATCTACCATGAGAGGATTATTGTTATTTTTACTAAAAAATAAATTATTAAAAAAAATTCTAATTTCAAAAAAAAAAAAAATATTATTGTAGTCATGAATCACACACTCGACACTCTGAGTTGCTAATTTTTCTTAGAAAATTTTTTTGGCACAAAGCATGTATGCCTAATTATACATGGGTGTCCATGGTTTATATATTTTTTTCAGATAAATAATCCAAAATAATATATGAATAAATGTTTTCAAGAGTAATGATATTTTAATCCAATAAATATTCTAAGAAAAATTTAATTAATCCAATAAATATTTATTTTAATCGCACACATACAAAATATTTGTTATTTTTATAAACATCTCTATTTTAAAGAAATTCTAATAAAAATTTAGTGGATTATTTAGTAATGATCAAGTTATGTGGTGAACTTGCTTGTAATGTTTTCAAGAGTGCTATCATCTGTAAGAACTTCAATATCATATAATTTTATTAAATCTATATATTACTGTTTGAAGTAGATGAAAAGGAATTGAGCAAAATTTTTCATGATATATCATATCGAAAATTGAAATATATTTTAATAATTGATATTTCTTATAATTTTAGTTTATTCCACTTTTATGTGATATAATTTTATTGTAGTCATGAAAACAGATACATAACAATATGATATATGAGGTGCTAATTTATCCTTTTTTTGAAAACGACTTATGCACAAATCATATACATCTGAAAGTACATGGAAGTCAATGATATATTTTCTTTCTTAGATAAATGGTACATATTAATAAATAATATGAAAGAATATTTAAAAATATATTTATTGATCTAATAATTGTTTTTCTTAATTCCACAAATACAGAATATATGTTATTTCTTTTGATAACTCTATTTGAGAGATATTCAATAAGTCATTTAGTAATGTTAAAGATATGAGGTGAATTCTTTGGGATATAATATTAAAAAGTGATAAAATACATATATAATAATTATATATTTTTTTTTAAATTTTACATAATAGAGTTATAGAGTATATAATATATAATAATTAATATATAATGATAAATATCTATTAATTCTAATAAAAATAAAATAAATCTTAATGAATTTAATAAAAATAAAATTAATATTTTAAATGATTTTAATTTAACTGAAAGATTTGAAATTATTGTCGTTTATTCTCAAGTCTCTTTATGCACCGGCACCCTAAAATATATAGACTTCATAGATGATTTTTTTTATAGTTTCAACTCATTTCAATATAAATAAAAAGAAAAATATTTGATGAGTTAAAAAAGATTAAGTGTAATATAGATATCATAAAAAAATATAAATTTCATAAATAAGAAAAATATACTTATGAAATTAATAGTAGGATTGGGCACCTAATTAGACTGACTGACAAAAAATATTATGTGTTAGATCTTAGACATCCTAAAAAATATAAATTTCATAAATAAAAAATATAATTAAAAATGTATTATAAAAAATATTAGACAAGTCAAAAAAATAAAGTTAATACTTAATATAGATATTATAAAAAAATATGTAATTATAAAATTAATAATAAGAATGCACATCTAATAAGACTTACTAGATATAATATACCAAAAAATATTATATATTAGATTCTAGGCAAACATAGAATAGATTTAGGGTGATTGAATTTTAATTTACTTTAGGCTTGGTTATTGTTGCTATATTATTAATAGTTCTCAAGAGAAATAATAACTAGAATGATTGTTAGGATTCCTATGTTGACGTGTAAAAGTGATGATTTAAAAAACATACATTTGTAGAATATTTAATAATTCAGGATCTTAAAAAATAAGTTGGAATGGTATAATTTTTGTCTGATATATGAATTACTTAGAATGACATATTATTCATATGTGTTATCTAACATATATTATCATTTCATGAGATATTATATTCTCATGATGATTCTATAATATATATATATATATATATATATATATATGCGTATGTGTGTGTGTGTTTAATAAACATCTTTAGGAAATATTAGAGGTCAATTTTTAGGGAATTTTTTAGGCTCGGCAGGGTCACCTTGCCATGTTGGACATGATATGGTTCCTATCTTTGGTCGTGTCATATCCACATATCTTTGGCCCTGACATGACCTAGTGACATGATTAAGCACTTGGCCACGTTGAGCTGCGTTGGGTTGAGTTTTGCTCGGGTATAACTCAACTTAGAATTTAAAGATCTCACTGCTTATACTCAATTTAGTTTTCTTGAAATTTAATTCATCATATATTTGATGCAATGTTTGGGCGTTGGCATATCTATAAAGATATCCAATATCACCAATACTTAATTTAGTAGAGAGGTATGGGCAGTCTTCTATGGCTCTTTCAGCCAGCCTCAGGCTGGCTGAAAGAGTGAAGGTTATCAGAGCCAACCTGAAATTCTAGAACTGAGAGGTTTCTGGCATGGCAAGTTACAATAAATCGGGGGCTATCCAATCAGTGCAGTAATGGGATGAGCTGGAAAACAAAAGAATGCTGTCTGTCGATGAGGCAGAGTTAAGAATGGCAGCAAGGGAGGATTCCTAAAAATGGGTGTTGATGGAGATAAAAGTGTAGGGAGCTTTGGTTGAAAAAAAGGAGGAAATCCATTGAAATTATTTCAAGAAATGTAATGATATTAAGAGATTTGTGTGAAACTTGAATGCCATTTTTTTGGTCTTGACTCCGAAAAACAATGGGGTTAGAAGCAATCTTTGGTTTAAAATTGAACCTGGACAGTGGAAAGGGTTGACAATGTGGGGGAGTTGGAGGGGAAGAGAGGGTTGTGCATAAATATGTGGTGGTTTGTAATGGGGCGGAAGAGAGGGTTCAAAAGAGACTTGCTTTTTGGAAGAGAGAATGTATTTCAAAAGGGGAAAACTCACTCTCCTTTAGAGTGCACTGTCAAATCAAATATATTAATTTGTTTTATAACTCTATTATGGATACCTAGAGTACTTTATCCGTGCCTAATATTGATTCAAATAGATTTCCTTTGGAATGGAGGGGCTTTGGAGAGAAAATTCATCTTATTAGGTGCAATGAGGTGTGCTCTGGAAAAAGTAAGGGTGGTCTAGCGGTAAGAAACTTCCCTCTTTTTTAAAGGGTAATTTTTTCACAAATGGTCAGTGAGGTTTGATGTTGATTTTAGGGATCTCTAGAGTTAGGTATTGGTGTGGGTCTTTGGTTTGGTTCCTTGGTAGCCCTTACATGCCCTCTCTAATATTTGTCTTTGTATCTATCAAAAAATATAAATGTAATAATAAAAATCAGCTTAAAATTAGTTTCTCATTTATTAGTATGTATTTGAAATTCAAAAATATATATTAAAATATCTAATAAATAATAAAAAATTATTATAGTTTTTGTATGTTAGTAGACTTAAAAAAAATTCTAATTTGATTTGAATTATCACTGTAATTTAATATATTTAATCTTTAATTCATGTGTTGGTTATTAATATATTGATTTTGATTTTGTGACTAATAAAATTAGCAAAGTCATAATAAATGCATATAATTAAAAAGTTGGATTTTTTTAATTATTAAATTTTTTTGAGACACGATTAACTTGTGTTTATTAATAGATACTCTATTATCATGTATTATACTTAAGTTTATATATAATACGAGTAGTCTATTGAACAATATTAGAAAAAACTTATATTTTATTATTTTATATTATAATAAAATAGGCATACGAACGCTCATACCTATTATATAAGTGTGCTAGCATGACAAGTCACACATGTGGCATACTTGTTCGAGTTGGATATGTTGAAGTTTTGTGGGTTGTGCTCAGCTATGTTGCACGGACACGGATACGGACACGGGGATACGACACGGCAAGATACGGGGACACGGCAAATTCTAAAAAACTAGGATACGGATACGGCTAGGATACGTCATGATAAAAAAAATAAAATTAAAAATAAAAATTATTAATTATAAATATTAGGTATTTTAAAATAATTAAATATACTGTATTTTAAAATAATTTAAAATTTTGTATTTTAAAATAATGTAAACAAAATGTTAGGTATTTTCCTTCCCCCCCTTCCCCCCTTCCGAAACCCCCTCCCGCCCCCCCCTTCCGAAACCCACTCCCGCCCGCCCCCCCTTCCGAAACCCACTCCCGCCCGCCCCCCCTTCCGAAACCCACTCCCACCCGCCCCCCCTTCCGAAACCCCCTCCCGCCCCCCCCTCCCGAAATGCATTTTTGGATACAGATTCCAAAAAACGACGTGTTTTTGGAATCTGTTTCCAAAAATGCGTCGGATACGTCTCCGAACAACGCGTCGGATACGTCTCCGAACAACGCGTCGGATACGTCTCCGACGTGTATCCGATACGCCACGTGGCGTATCGGACACGTATCCGACGCGTGTCCGACCCGTGTCCACGTGTCCACGTGTCCGACCCGTGTCCACGTGTCCGACACGTGGACACGGCAGCTCCTAGGCGTATCCGTGCAACACAGGTGCTCAGCATAGAAAGAATCATGTCCCAACATGGTTCTGGATCATATCATGTCTTGCTGAGCAAGACATTTTTGTGCCGTGCCTTGGGTTTGGCTCGGGCTGCTCGGTTGAGTTGACATCATCTACATTTATGTTTTAGGAGCCAAGGTGTTTCCTACTTTTCTATAGTTATGCCATAGAGCTGTTCAATTTATTTTAGGTAGATTGGAAGATAAAAGACATCTTTATACTTGAAGGAAGTGAAGAGGTTATAAGTCATAACAAAGATATTTGTAGGAGAGCTTTCAATTAGTTTACACAACGCAGGAGGTGTAACTTAAAGGTGTCAACTGGGAATTTTTCGTGCTCGTGCTCGTGCCTGTCCACGGGACCAATCGTGCCGTGGCATTCTAGGTCAACCGGGCCTCGTGCCATGCCTGGCCCGGTACGGTAATTTGGCATGAGGCGAGAAATCGCATCAGTGGCAGAAGTTGAGCCTCGAGAAATCATAATTTTTTTAAAATAGGGATTCTTGCCTGATTCGAACTGGGTCGAACATGGTGGATTCGTGCCGTGGGCCCGTGCCGTGCTGACCTTCACAGAATCGTGCCGTGCCTGGCCAGGCACAATAGCATAGTTGGGCCGGATACAACCGTACCGGATCAGCCCGGCTTACCCATTTGACACCTCTAGTGGAACCACACTAGTGATAATTGTTGGGTTTTGTTTTTATTGAATAGAATGATAGCACTAAAGATAATTAAGTTAGATAAGCATAATATTGGATCTATAGAGGGATCTTCACAGAGTCATCCCACAGTATCCTTTGCTCAAGGGGAATATTCAAGATTACTTCCCAATGGAGCGGCAATATCATATTTTATGTATATTCTTTACTTATGCATTAGATATTATTGTAGCCAATTATAATATGTTATGAGTTATTGAGTATGATATTATTGATTTTAATTTTAATTTTATTTTTTGTTAGTTGTTTAACTTATTTTTAATTGTTATATTAATATTTTTTTGTTAGTTGTCTATTTAATTTTTTTTTATGCTAGTGTGTTTTATTTATCTTTAATTATTTTGTTGATTTTTTTCGTGAGTTGTTTATCAAGATAATTTATATTTAATTTAATTTTTTCTTTTATTGATGTTTTTTGTAAGATTGAATAATTTTTAGAAATATTTTTTATGGGATTAAGTTATATATATATGGTATGATTCTTTACTAGAGGTTTTTGTGTCTGACTCTTTATTTGTATATATTCAACTTGATTACGCAGTGCTTACCCAATTTAGAATCTTTTATTTGATTTTAAAGGATATTTCTATCATAAATTGTGAGACATATTAGTTAGAAAAATATTTTAGAGTTTATATCATGTGTTAGTATTTGACAGTTTGATTTGGAGATTACTACTTCTAATATGAGATATATAGAGATTTGAGTTGGTTTAAAAATTGAAATAGCAGAGACTAATTGATTGTGAGGTGCTCCTTAATTTCATTAATATATTTTTTGAATTTTTAATTAATTTTAATTTTTTATAAATTTACATGTGTTTTTTTTATCCTCTTGTTTCATATTATTAATTTTTTCATATTTTTTGTTTATTTTATCCATTAACCTGTTATTTTCAATATTTTTTAATTTGAAGTTATATATATTAGTATTTTTCTTGCATAAATTACATAAAATTTCTTTCTAATTATAAACATTGTGCTTTTCAAAAATACACAATTTGTAGGAAAGGAATGACATCTGTAGCCTTTTGGGCGGGTTCACGAAGTAAAGATGTTTGTAATTTGATTACTGATAAATATATAAATTATAATTATAGAATTATTTTGAATTTTTTTTACTATGAAATTATAATCAATCTTAATGTATTCAACTATTTAATAAAATATTTAATTGATAAAAATATGTTGGGTTATCTATTATCATAGAAAATATTATATATACTTATAATTTGATCATTGATATGTGTGTGTGTGTGTATATATATATATATATAATACACACACACACACATACACACATATATTATAGTTATGAAAGTATCCTGAATTTTATATCTTTTTAAATAATAATTAATTTTAATATATTTTATTTTATCTAACTAATTTCAATTATTTCACCTATATATATGTGTGTGTGTGTGTGTGTGTGTGTATATATATATATATATCTAAAATTTTAATTTTTTTTTGAATATTAAATCTTGAATATATAAAAAATTGCAGATCTTAGTATATTGAAACTCAATTGAATTATCACTTTCACCTTATTCAAATTTAAAGTTACTTTTGAAAAACAAAAATAATTCATGTCATGTAAAAAAGTAAAGAAGCTATATATATAATAATATATGGCTAAAATTGTGCAAACTATCACATGTTAGGTGCTCTCATCAAAATAAAGAATAAAAAAGATAATAAAATAAAACAATCTCAACACACATCTTATAATGATCATGCTTTTCAAAAATACACTATTTGCAGGAAAGGAAAGATATCTATGCATTAAAATATAATGAATTTTATTTTGTATGAAAAGATAATTCATATAAATATATTTTATCTGGTTATGAAATATTGAATTTGTTGTAAAATATTATTGGTGTTGAGATTGATGGGCTCAACTCCTTCAAAACATGATTGATCTGCTAAAACTCATAAGTAATGAATGTCATATTGGTGCACTCTTTTTATACTCATTCTAAAAATAATTTTTTTTTCCTTATTTTTTCATGACTCGTAATTGTCCCAAAGAAACGCACATTACTTATGAATTAAAGCTCATATCTTGTAACTCTTTATACATATCTATGGATACAAAAAAATATATCGAGTAGAGGTGTCAAAAGGGCTTTGTGCTATTTTTGAGCGACTCAGTCGGGCTTCCGTGTCGTGCCATGCATGGCTTGACATGGAAGTTGTGCCATGCCCAACACGAAATGACTGATACTCTGCCCAACTCGGCATGACATGATCAATATGATTTCAGGTAGATTCATGTCCTAAGAAGCACGGACACGGACATGGACATGGGGATATGACACGGCAGGATACGGGGACACGACAAATTTTAAAAAACTAGGATACGACATGATAAAAAAAATAAAAATAAAAATTATTTTTTTATAAATATTAGGTATTATATAAATTAAATTAAATTAAATTAAAATATTTTATTTTATCAAATAAATATATATTTTTTTATTTTATAAAATATAAATATTATATTTTATTTTATAAGATAATATTTATAATTATCTTATATTATATAAAAATATATAATTTTTATTTTATAAAATAAAAATATTTTATTTTATTTTATAAAATAAAAATATTTTATTTTATTTTATAAAAATATTTTATTTTATTTTATAAAAATATTTTATTTTATTTTATGTCATCCTTGCATCCCCACACGTGGTGCCCGCCCTTGCCTCCCCCCTCAAATCGTGCCCACCCTTGCCTCCCCCCTCAAATCGTGCCCACCCTTGCCTCTCCCTTCTAATCGTGCCCGCCTAGAGGTGTCAAACGGGCCGGGCCGGCCCGGCACGAGGCACGGCACGGTTCGGCCGGGCCCGGGCCCGTGCCGGGCCCGGCCGAACAAAACGGCCCGGCACGAGCCTAGCCGTGCCTGGCCCGGCCCGCGTGCCTGAGTCGTGACTCGTGACCCAACCGGGCCCCGCCCCCGGTAAAAAGACCGCGGGTCGGGTCCAAACAGACCCGCCCCGCCCCGCCTGCCCTGCCTTGCCGTGCGCCCGTGCCCGAGCGGGCCGGCACGGCACGGCACGGCCTTGCCGTGCCCACGGGCCGTGCCGTGCCCGAATTTAAAAAACCGTGCCCGGCACGGCACGGCACGGCAGCACGGCTGGGCACGTGAAAAACGGGCTGTGCCGTGCTGGGCCGGCCCGTTTGACACCTCTATGCCCGCCCCTGCCACCCCCCCTCAAATCGTGCCCGCCCCCCTCTAATTGCGCCCGCCTCCTGCCTCACCCCCCCCACCCCCCCCAAATCGTGCCTGCCCCCTTCCTCCCCTCTCAAATCGCACTAGCCGCCTGCGTCGAGTAGCCAACGTCGGCCATGCGGCAACGTTGGCCACTGGATGTCGTCGGACGTTAGTCACTCTCAACATGGATACGGAAGCCGACACAATCGTCCGATACGCCATGTGACGTATCAGATACAAATTGATCAATGATACGTCACGTGGCGTATCGGATACGGATTGATCAATGATATGCCACGTGCCGTATCGGATACATATCATTGTCGTGTTCATACCGTGTCCAGGTGTCGGACACGTGGACACGACTGTAGGGAGCTGTGTTCGTGCTTTCTTGCTCATGCCTACCATGCCGGGTCATCTTGGATCGTGTCGGATCATATCAGTTTTGTGTGGGCTGTGCCATCACATGCATTGTCCACCGGCCACTGCCATCGCTACCACACACCGTCACCAAAAAAAAATTGGTTGCTTGATTTTTTGTGACTCGTGACCAGGTCTTGGGTCACGGTCACCTTGCTGGTGGACTTTGCAAACAAGATAGGCATGCGGGTCATGTCTGGCCTGATACAAAGCACGAAAGTCTTTGGTCCAACACGACACGAGTCGTGCCTCGGGCTGGCACGACCTAGGTCTAGGCATGGATCTGAATAGTTTTATGTCGGGCCAGGCATGATTCATTCTGGCCGTGCCTCGTGCCTGGGATGCCTCCCCACTTGACACCTCCTAGGTACATGAATCTACACTAGTATGCGCCATATCATGTCAAGTGTGGATAAAATATGTAAAATACGCCTTCTCTCGGAAAGAAAAATTATGTCTTTTGAATATACAATTTTAATACTCAAAAAGTACTTGAAATACCTAAATCTGTTGTCTAAAACTTAATCTACTAGAAAAACTTTAATTAAGATACATCAAAATTGATTTTCATTGCTAATGATAATATAATCAATATGTATTATATGGGTAAAAATAAAAATAATCTGATATATAAATCATACTTGTACTCTCTGGGATAGTATGATTTGATGGCAGGCACTCAAATTAGCCCCAAGAGAAAAAAAATTGTCTTTATAATCCACCGTATAAACCTATGTAAGCTCGCTCAATCCTGACCATGCGATTTGCCAAGTGGATTTATCTTATTGGACAATAATTCACACATAACTAGTAGCGATGTAGTAAGTTTTGAAATTAAAAGTTTTTTTTTTGCATTAATTTTTGAAATTAAAGTCTTTTTTGTATTTTGGTTTTTTTTTTTTTCCTCTTCGAATCAATAATGGTTGTGATTTTTGCCTCTTTATTGATCAGATTTGATGCTGCTATCCATTTTGCTGGGCTTAAGGCAGTTGGTGAGAGCGGGGAAAAACCGCTGCTCTATTATGACAATAATCTTGTGGGCACAATTACTCTGCTGGAAGTCATGGCTTCTCATGGATGTAAAAGGGTAGCTATTGATTGCACCATTTTTTTTTTTATTTTTTTTTTTTGACAAATTTTATGATTTTCCAAATCATCCCAGCTCGTTTTTTCATCATCTGCTACTGTTTACGGGGAGCCAAAGCAGGTTCCCTGCACAGAAGAGTTTTCCTTGTCTGCAGCTAATCCTTATGGACGAACAAAGGTTTGTTCCTTCTCATATTCTGGTATGTGATGCTGCATGCTACTGCTTGCCAAAAAAAAAAAAGAGTTGGAAAATGGGCTGGGCAGCCCTGGCCCGGCCCATGGTCTGGTGGGGTTATGCCTGCGTGCCACAATAGCACACGGCAAGGCACGAATCTGAAAATCCAAACTCAAGTTCTAGTTGGGATTTCATGCTTTTTTTTTTTTTGTAAAAAAGTTTCCTCTTAGGTTGGGTTGCACCTTGATTAGCCTGGGTTGGACCCATGCTAGCTTGGGTTCATTTTGTGCTGGCTGACCTGGGTCTACCTCACATGGGTTGTCAGTGGGCTAGCTATGTCGGCCTTGCATGGTCCATTTGTCATCTCCAAGGAAGCACGGACATGGCTCCCTACGAACACGTGGACACGGTACGGACATGACACGAATACGTGTCCGATATGCCATGTGGCGTATCAGTGATCAATTCGTATCCGATTTCGCCACGTGACGTATTGGACACTGATGTATCGGATGTCTAGTAGCCAACGTCTCCGCACGGGCGACGTTGGACACTCGACGCAGGCGGCGAGCACGATTTGAGGGGGGAGGCAGAGGGCAGACACGACTTGAGGGGAGGAGGCAGGGGGCGGGCGCTAAAATAAAATAAAATATTTTTATAAAATAAAATAAAATATTTTTATTTTATAAAATAAAGTAATATATTTTTATATAATATAAGATAAATTTAAAATATTATTTTATAAAAAAAAATAATTATAAATATTATCTTATAAAATAAAATAAAATATAATATTTTTATTTTATAAAATAAAAAAGTATATATTTATTTCATAAAATAAAATATTTTAATTTAATTTAATTTATTTTATAAAATACCTAATATTTATAAAGAAAATAATTTTTATTTTTAATTTTATTTTTTTTTTATCATGCCGTATCCTAGCCGTATCCGTATCCTAGTTTTTTTAGAATTTGCCGTGTCCCCGTATCCTGTCATGTCGTATCCCCGTGTCCGTGTTCCTGCTTCTTAGGCCATCTCTACAAAAATTAAAACATACTCAATATATAAATAATCACAAATCAAATTAATTAGTCCTTATTTCAATTACTTGCGGTCGATTGCACGCCTCGTGATTTTTTAATCTACTTTATTAAAAAGTATGTCCTCTCTATCAATAATCCAATATTCATAGTAAAAGAGGACCTGGCTGAAATTTCAGCTCTTCATTGAAGAAATGTGTCGTGATCTCTGCCATTCAGACTCTGAATGGAAGATAATATTGCTGCGCTACTTCAATCCTGTTGGAGCACACGGAAGTGGCTTTATTGGGGAGTATCCCAGGGGAATTCCAAACAATCTGATGCCCTATGTGCAACAAGTTGCTGTGGGGAGGCAGCCGCATCTGAGAGTATATGGAAATGACTACTCGACAAAGGATGGCACCGGTGTACGTTCTTTTATTCATCATGTCTTTATTTCTTTCTTTTGCATCATTATCATAGACCGCATCCGGTTGGTGCGAGAAATCATGAATTATTTTTTTTTTGTTTTTAAAATGGAAATTACTTGAATCGGGTTGTATTAATATGATATAATTTTGTAAAAAAGTGGAATTTTTGTGGTGGAGCGCTTCTTTAACCATCTCAAAATAAGCACGCATCTAGGGCACATTTTAGTCACTTTTTCCCAAAAATAACACATGCTCAAATAGCATGAACTATAAACACATATACAACAATAGTGTAGACTTGAAGCACAACTAAAACACACTCCTCAAAAGCACATGAAAGGCATGCTCCTCAAAACTACAAACTCCATATATAACACGCGCGCGCGCGCGCACATACGTACACACGTATATATTCTCAAAACAACACATGTATTCTCTTTGATTGAACGAACTCGAAGCACATGAAAAGCATGCTCCTCAAAACAACAAATTCCAAACATAACACACACATGCGCACACACACACACACGTACACATGTATCCTTCAACATCTAGACCTATTGCCAATAGATGAAGGCACTTGCCATTGCATTAATGTGTATCCTTCAACATATTCATCTGAGACATATAGGTGTCAAACGGGTGGGCGGCCAAGCCCGGCACGGTTCAGCCGTTCCTGGCTTGGCACTGCACACTACAGTGCCGTGTACGTGCCCGGCACAGCATGCTGTAGTGGCCTGCTGGTACCCGGCACATCACACTACGGTGTTGTGCCTGGGCCCGTCATGCCGGCACATCACGCGTGACCACGTACCGAACCTGGTCAATATGAGCCGATGTCTGACAGACGAGGCTGGCCGAGGCCCGAAAGGGTGAAGAGGCGCGGTGGCACGGCGGCGCGCCACTGAAGCCCTAATTTTTTTAAAAAATTAGAGTGTTGTTCGACCCAAACTAGGTCGAACCTGGTGGTTTTCGGGCCGAGGGTCCTTGCCGGGCCAGGCACGCCACTGTTACTGTACCGTTCCGTGCATGGTCCGACATGGTAGCCTGGTTGTGCGGACTAAAATTGGGCCGGGATGTGTCCGCCCGGCCCGTTTGATATCTCTACTTATAAATTGATCAATAATTACTTAGATAATTGCAACAATAATAAGTATGTAAATAAATTGATCAATAAATAATGCTAAAATAATCTAAGAAGATGATGCAATTTCATAGGCAATCTTTTTTTTCAGGTGCGCGATTATATTCATGTTATTGATGTGGCAGATGGGCACATTGCTGCCTTGCACAAGCTCTCCGATCCTAATATATGTACGTCTATCTCTTTATTTATGACTGTATGGGTCATGCGGTCTGGTGGCCAACGCATCTTCCCCCACGATGCAGATTTTATTGTTCATGTTTTACGCAGGCTGTGAGGTGTACAACTTGGGCACTGGTAGAGGAACATCAGTTCTAGAGATGGTTGCCGCATTTGAAAAGGCATCTGGACAGGTGCTATCTGTCTATATAATATTTTGGGCCTCTCTGTGTTTGTGTTAGGCGCTATCTTAAATTTTTTTTTTATTTAGTTTTTATTTTGAATCGACATAGTTGGTGACGAGACACACTAATGATATATTATAATGACTAGTTCAAATGTCGGACGTCACAAATATTATTTTTATATATTTTTTAAGTTTATTAATTATTAATTATTAATTTAAAATATTTTATTATGTTATTTTTATTTGTTTACTTAAAAATTTTATAATAAATTGGTTAAAAATAGGTTTATTTGATAATTATTATTTTAGGATTTTCCAAAAATTCAATCCGCATACTCTAGATAATTATTAGTTTAGTAATGTATTATATTCCAAATTTATTACGATAAATAAAGGGGCTAACGAATCTGAAATTAAATTAATTTTAAAAATCCCGTCAATAAATTCGGGTTGCTCCTGATCAAATGTATAATATTTTTAGGTGTATTGATCAGAATATACTTTAAAATATGTGTGTGTGTGTGTGCGTGCTTATTTTTAGTTAGCTTATTTTTATTTTTAATTATATTAAAATATATATATATATATATATATATATATATATATATACTATTAAAGTTTGCTTATTTTTATATTTTTGAGGAAAATGGATTGAGGTTATGAGAGAAAACATAGTTTTATTCTTGATCTCCAATTTTTTAGTTAGCTTTTCCTTATTATTATTAATATCTAGGTAAATTTTATTTTTATTAAATTTATTAATTATCATGTTTAATGTTTTATATTTTTTTATTGTTTTTGTTAATTTAATAATCTTTGATTATAAATAAAATAAGAATTAAAAAAATTACAAAATGTAATTTATTATTCTTTGGGCAGCAGATACTTTTGTTGCTCGTCATGGTCGAAAAATAGCTTGTCGATGGAGTAAGATGTTATTTAGGACTCATGATTGATTTTTAAAAAATCATTGAGACCGTGCCACGTGGCTGACACGGTCCGAGCTGTGACATGGGCCGTTGTGATCATGGTTCAAGCATAGTTCTGGACCATGGAGTGCCGGGCTTAGCACGACTATTCTCCCAGTGCCTTCTGCCCGGGCTGCCCGGCCTGCCCGGCCTACTTAACACCTCCAGAGTGCAAGTATATTAGTAAAATTAGCCCAGTTGATGATCTCATGTCTCGTGATCAATACATTAAGTATGGAAGCTAAGATACATAATATGCTCTAATATATTCTTTTTTTTTTTTAAATTATATTTTTGTAAAATAATTAAAAATAAAATATGTAAACCAAAATGGAATATAATTGACCAATTGGATTATATTCTAATTATTTGATTATCAGTTTAATTATTATTTGATTATAATAAAAAGAATGAAATTAATTTTAATTTTCATTACAATTGATCTTGTGGTGGTGTTCTAGAAAATTCCACTAGTGATGGTTGAAAGGAGGCGTGGCGACGCAGAAATTGTGTATGCCTCAACCCAGAAAGCTGAAAGGGAACTTCTTTGGAAGTGCGTGCTCTGATCATTTTCTCACTATAAATTTATATAAATTTACAACAATTATACTTCATTAATAATTACAAATAAATAAATAAATATATATATATATGTATATATGCATATATATGTATATATGTGTATATATATGTATATATGTGTATATATGTGTGTATATGTATATGTGTGTATATATGTATATGTGTGTGTGTATATATATATATATGTGTGTGTGTGTGTGTGTATTAATTCTATTTTTTATTATTATTATTTTTTTATCGTACAGAGCCAACTATTCGATCGATGATATGTGCCGTGATCAATGGAACTGGGCCATCAAGAACCCACATGGCTATGAATCGCCCTAAAGTCGACCCCATCTCCTTCCCTAGCTTTCTTCTCGAGGTATCTAATCTAGTTATGAAGATCTACTGCAACTATTTTCTTTGTTTTTATATCGGATCAAATCAGAACCGGAAATATTGCCGGTTTTCATCCAGTTCGGTTTCTTATTCTTATAAATTAATTTCATATATATATATATATATATATATGCTAGTTTTGTACTAAATTTTTTTAAATTTAATTTGTTGGAACTGTGATGATTGATCCGATTAAAAACATTGGTTAATTTTTTTTTTTTGTTTTTTTTTATTGTATGCCTTAGAACAATTCATTGTTAAAAGAATGTGTTTTTGTTTTGTATTTCTTGTTAATTTATTTTTAATTTTCATTTTTCGTAGCCTTGGCCAGTTTATAGTTTATTGTAGAATGTAGACCCATAATTTTTTGATGCACCATTAGCCTGTGCCCGTTTAGCCACCAGCTCTAGCCTGGGGTGACCCATGATGGGGTCGTGTCTAGCTTGTGGTCAACCTAACCAAGCAACATTGGCATTGTGTTGTGCCTTTGCAGTCGGCAGGGTCATGTCCTTGCTTTGCTGGCACTCTCTCACACCCAGCCATGGCTCAGCATAACCCTATCTGACACCTGTATATATTATCATTTCTCATCTATTTAATTTTTGAATGTAAAATTAATAAAATTATCAATATATTAATATATATTAATGGATTTGATTTTCAATATATTGAGGTGCAAAAAAATTATATTTTTGTCATTTTGAAGCTAATAATAAATGTGCCATACGTATATTTGCAATTACTAAAATCTAGTTGAAAAAAATCACTTTTTTATAAATTTATTAATTTTGTTTTTTGATTTGTAAAAATTAATTTTCCTAATTTTATGTAAATTAGGATTGTCAGATTTTTTAATTATATTTTTAAAATGCGAATCTATATATTCAATATTTTCTATAAAAATTTGATACAATCTCTCTTTGAAAAAGATTAATGTTAGATTAGCTAAGTTAAGTTTTAAAGCAGCAAATAATTTATACTTTAAGATATTTACTACATGTAAAATATTTAAAAATATTCTAATTTTAAGATATTATATTTTTTAAATTATGTCTTATTAAATATTTTAAATTTTAAAGATTAATATTTCTTATATTTGTAACATTTTTCAAAAGGATTAATATTTCTAATAATTACATTAGTGGGTTAGTTACTTAGTTAAAAGTAATTATCTTTGAGATAAAATTAAAAGTAATTCATAAATAGTATTTTTTTTTTTTTTTGATTTTTTGTCTTTGGAAGGTGAGGTTGATAATAATAATCATTTATTTTTATTTTTAAAACATTATATAAAATTTAAATAATATTTTTTTTATAATTCTACTGGCTATTTTATTAAAGAAATATTTTTATATCATATATTTGCTAGTTTGTACTATACCTAAATGAGCTAACCTGTGTAATATTTAATGAGTAAATATATTAAAATTAAACTTAAAAAATTGTTTTTTTAATAATAATATTTCAATTGAATTATTTTTTAACAATCATAATTTAATATTTGGTTATTTATTTTAACAAGTTTTTTAAATATAATAAAATTATTAATCATATATTTAAATTTATTCATTTCTGCAAATTAGATTTTAATTTGAATTATAATAATTTATTATTTATTTATAAGTCTTATTTCAATAGAGTTTTTATTTCATACAAAAATTCAAGTCATTATACTCTATTAATTATTTCTTTGAAATTAATTATTTTTCAGTAATTTTTATTATTTTTTTTGATATAATATTGTTAAATTGAACTAATATTTAAACAACCATAATTTATTATACACATGATTGGTTCTAATAAATTTTCAAATCCCTATAATATGATAATTATGTTTCTAAAATAATATTTTTTTTTGTTGTTTCAAGATTTATGAATTAGTGAATGCACCAAATATTTAAATTATAATTTTATAATTTTTCTTTGAAAAACAAAAAAAAAAATTGTTTAATATTATACATAAACAAAAAATTTATCTATGTCAAAAATTCTATTTAAATTATCTTTGATTTTGCGTGTCGCAAAAAAAAATCATGTTTCCACTAGGTCTAAAATAAATCACAATTTGCTTGAAAATGATTTTATAAATATTTTTGGGGATCTAATTAATAATTTTAGGAACTATAATGATTATATATTGATAAAAATTATTACATTTAATGATAATTGAATGACAATTTATTATATTTCAAAAATATTTAATAAAAGTTTGATAATATAAAGTTGTTTAAGGTGTTTAGGGTTGGATTTTCATGTAATTATTAAAATAAATAAATAAAAACATTTATTAGAAATGGAGAAAGAACAACACATGGAAAACATATGACTAATAACAAAAAAAAAAAAAAAAAAATGCCAGGCTACGAAATAATAGACAAATATATTTTCTTCTTTGAAATTTTATTAAAATTTTAATATTTTACTAATTAAAATAGACAAGATCAAGCAGGAATTATAAATATAATTCGTCACCTTTTATGCCCTAAAAAAACCATTTTTAGACAAAAATATTCTTATATTACTCTTGTAAAAATAACTGTTTCTTTCCAAATACATATGTAAATAATTGAAAATTGAAATGATATTTGTAATTTATGTCAAAAAATAATTGTTCATCGAGCAAAAAAAAAAAAAATAATGAGTGAGGTTATTTTTGTAATTTTAAAGGATCTCTCTTTTCTCACAGTTAATCCATTTTTTAAATTGATAATTTTATTCATTTTATCAAAATTATGCATTGAATTAGCTATTCTAAATTTATTTTGAAATTTAATAAAAAGCCTCCCAAAAACAAACTTAAACAATGAAACCTTATGGTTTGGGTTAAAAAGTAAAGTATTTTTATAATTCATTCATTCCCACCTCAATTTTTTGCCTACACCCAATTGTTCATTCAGCAAGAAATTAAATCAAAATTACACAGAAATAGAGTAAAGAAGATGATGAGAGAATCTCTATATTTTGGAAACCCCCTTCTACTACTTTGTTAATTGATGAATTCTCTCTCTCTCTCTCTCTCTCTCTCTCTCTCTCTTTCTATATATATATATATAGTACATGGGATGGAAATTTTTATTTCTTTTCATAATACTCTCTCTCGAGTTAGAGCACAAATGCTATGAATGACAAGCTTGTAGAAAAGGGAATAGAAGTTGAATAGTTTGGTGAACAAATCAGCAAATTGGCTAGCCAGCGGAACATGAGAAGTAACTATGACACCTAATTGACTTTGTTCGAGAACAACATAATAATTAATTTCAATATTTTTTATTTGTTCATGGTAAATTGGATTAGCACCTATATGGAGTGCAACTTCACTTTTATAGAACAACTTAGATCGGATGGTAAGTGATGTTTTACTTGCAAATCTTCCAATAAATGTGTATAAATTGGCTTAAAATGTGAACTGAATCACTTATCTCTGACTGGTAATAGTGAGACCAATATGGCACCTAACCAATCTTTTATAAGTAGATAGCTCTTCAATAAATCTATCACTACAAGTACGAGCTTAATATTTTTTTTCCATGAGTGTTGATAATGGTTTAGCCCCATGTAAGTCTTCTTCATCTTGGATATTAAGAGTTATCAGATATTCTTGTAAAAGACTTGTTTAAGTGATAGTCATCTTCTTGAATAGTTATACAAAATTTCTAAAAGCAATTATGACAGAGTTTTTAAAGCTCATATATTGACTTCCTCAAGAAAATTATCATGAAGAAAGGTAATTTGAACATCTATTTGGTGGAGTGACTAGTTTGGAGCAGCTTCCATAACAAGCAAACATCAAATTGTGGTTAAATTAAGTTATGGGAGCAGATGCCTTCTAGTAGTTAATCCCTCTATGTAAATAAATCTCTCTGGTAACAACTGAGCTTTATTTTGCACAACAATGCCATCAGAGTTATATGTAATTGTCTACACTGATTTGCACCCAATTAGATGATGGCCAAGGGAAGATATGTAAGTGTCCATAAGTCTCAACTCTCAAGTTCCTACCATTTTGGATCCAATATAATTTGTTCATAAGTCTAGAGTTATACAAGAGCTGTGACAACACAAACAAAATTTTGATATTTTGGCGAGAGTTGTGCATGAGAAATATACCAAATCAAAGTATGTTGCTTTCTTGTTAAAGAAGATGTTATGATCATATTGCCAGAAGCATCCTTGGTGGTATTGTATGAATGAAAGTTTTGAAGTTTGACACTTTGCTACTTGATATGATTCTAACGACGAGTAAGAGGGAGCAGTGGTGGTAAAATGAAGTTATGATCTTTTAAAGGTTCATTGGAATGTGCAATAGAAGATGAAAGCGAGGTTGTTGGGGAATACTAATAGTGGATGGCTCATTTGAGGTAAAGGGAGGACTCTGAGAAGCTAGTTGTGTGGGTAGAAGATTGGTAGCATAGCAAAGTCATCCAAAGGTTCTTAAATGGTTATATGTTGGAAGCTAGTTGTGGAGAAGTTGGTATGATGACTTGTGGGAAAGGAGAGGCGTGGGTAAACAATATATCAAATAGCAAGCTATTACTGAATACTTATTTCCAAAATTTTAATGGTAAATTGCTTTGAAAATGAAGAGCTTTTCCAATCTTTTGAAGATGACAATGTTTACTCTCCAACCTTCCATTTTTTTTGAGGGGCGTATGTATATGAATGATGGTGCTTAATTCACTTGGCATTTAAAAATTGGCTCATAGAGGAAATCTCAAGACCATTATTAGTATAGAGAGTTTTAACATGATGCTTGTATCGTGCTTTCAGTTTCAACCCTAGAAATGAATGATAGTGTTATCCCTTGTATTTTAGATTTGAAACTCATGAGATGTATTCAAGTATATTGGGTATGATTATTAATAATGAATTTATTTGATTTTCCCCCAAATATTACAATGAATCAAATCAAATGTTTTTTGAGAATTAATTAAATTAGATGGAAAATAAAAATGAGATTATTTGGTATGAAGAAACTATCACAAACATGTTTAGGATCAAAATAAATATCAAGAGTGATTTTAGCAAAATAATCTTGGAGAGGAGTAAAAGATGGGTGACCGAGACATTAATGCCAAAATTAGAATGCCAGATTCTGATCTTGTGTAAGATAATAGAGGCCATCATGTTGCTTACACATGCAGATAGATCATCATCCTCGATTGAGCATCTTACACAACACATAATTCTTGAAAGAACAATACTATATATTTCAATTACCATGTTAATTTACTATATATATATATATATATATATATATATATATATATATATAGCCTAAATAAGTAAAGTGAATGTTTAGAGCCTTGATTTCAATCAACGAGATTACAATTTGTACACTATCTCATTATTGATTTCTAAAATCTTGAGAATTTTATTTTTTTCCTATAACATGTTCACTCCTTCTTTCTCGCATTTTCTTTAACTCAAAATCACATGGTAAGCTTCAATTTTGGAGTTATTCATTTTAAAAATAAATTATATAATCATCCTTCACAATTCTCTTATAAATTTCACAAGAAAATAATACATTCTTAGAAAATAGGATTCATCTGGATACCTCTATAAAAAACACATATTTGGTAATCAATTGATCTAAGATGGAAAATGATTTAAAAGAGATTTTATTAATGTTTTAGTTCCATCGAGAGTTAGGGGCATGTCATCCTTAAAGAAAAATGTATGTAAGACTCAAAGACAAATTTAGTTAGATATGGTGTGATATATGAAATATTGAATATTCTAGTGTATTTAGGCAATTTTTGATTATATGTAAGTACATAAATAAGAAATAGTTTGTGTGCTTTCATAAAATTCGAATAGTTTTTATTGAATAAATTAGTTATGATATCTATTCTTAGCTAAAACTCAACATAATTAGTTATGATAATCTTTGAATGTCACGACTCTACCACATCATTAGCATAATTGATTCATAATTCAACATTTTTTTTTGATTATTATTTTATCTTTAAGTCGTAGCATTTCTTATCTCATAACATTTAAATGGCTGTGATATTAATTTCATGTCTCAATAAGCAAGTACTTCACACACATGCTAAAGTTCATGGCCATTTCTAGCATCTCGTTTTTATTTTTATTAAAGCTTAATATTCTTAAGTTTAGAGTAGAAAACTTCTCAACATCATGACTTTTGGATATAGAGAGATATAATGGACAATACTTGTGGCATGACAATTTCTAAAGTTGCCACTTTTTTTCCCTCAAAAAAAAGGCAAAGCTGTGATCAAGTCATAATATCATGACATTGATATATAGGCTAATTGCATGACCCAATACTATAACCCAGTGCCATAATTTGGTGTGATATAGATAAAATACACAAGTCACGATCACTTTTTGTTGCCACAATTATGTGATATAATAGAGAAAGATAAAAGTCATGAGCACACCTAGCACTGCAACTTTTGTGGTACAAGAAAGTTTGAGAAGGATTCTAGAACCAAAGTCACTTCCCAGTGTCATGACTTTGACCTCTAGAGACCAAAAGCCAAAGTGATTGGATCATTTCAAAGCCATAATTTACTACTTGAAAAATACTCAGAATTCTTGATTTTTATACTTCTTAGGGGATCCATAAGCAAGCAATGTATGCAATGTGAATGTTAAACCCTATAGTTGATGACACAACTTTCAAACCCCCCTCTCTATTATGGAGTTCATGAATTTAATGAAAATGTAATATGATTTAGGATTTTGAATCCTGGGTTTTTGTGAGGGTTGTCCTTGATATCTTGAGATTCATGAAATTTCTTCTCTTTGATCTCTTATGAATCTATTCCTCATATCAAGCTAAATTATAATCTAAGGTTTCTTTATTTTGATTTATATGATGTATGAATAGTTTGATATTTAATTTATATTGTTGAATAGATATTTATGGAATTAGTTATTATATCAAACTGAAATTAGGGATTTATAAATGTGAATTTATGCATGTAGTCGTGGTAGATTATTCTAAGTAAACTATGAAGTTCATTCTCGTATATGATAGGAAGGAAGTGATTGCTCTTCTGATTATGATGTATGAGACAAACCTATATGTCAAAATCCAAAATTAAGATTTATTATAATAATGAGTATGATGCTGATGAAAAAAAAAAGCATGAATACATTTATACTCTAATCTGTTTTACATTTCCTAAAAAAACTGACACCCATTGATATGAGAGTTTTATAAAATATTTTCATAAGTATTTCATGTTTAGTGTGAGAATTACATCATTATTGTTGATAATTGTGATAGGTAATCCACAAGACATGTGCAAGTGGTTATTGACTCACAAGATAGTTACATTCCTTTAAGTTGCTTTCACTCATATGGTTCCTATTTGTGAGATCAGAGAAAAAATATAGATTAATCGTGTTAGTATAGTACTTATGATGCTAATAGTACATATACCTTTAGAACAACATTAGTTCAAAGTTATTACGACACTTAAGATTAAAAAATAATAACATACATATGAATTAATTATCAAGGATAGTTGACGAGTTGTCTAACAAGTAAAAACTTGTGAATTACTCTAAAGCAAAAATAATTTGTAGTTTTAGTAGTAAAACAACAATGAAAAAAGTAAAAGGAAATCATCTTTGGGATAAGCTCAATGATAATAACTATCTCATATACTAATAGGATAAGTGATATTCTAATAATAATTTAATATTCATTATGTATCCAAATTCAACATAAACCCCAAGACTTCTAAACACATAAACCCATAACTGTCTAAACCACTAAACAATAAATCATAAACCATAAATCTTATTTTTTGTAATTAATATAATTTTAATTATGCATTTTAATTATTTATAAGTTTAATTTTACTAAAATATTAATTACAAAATATATTGAATAAGACAATTATAATTTGAAAAGATTTGTTTATCATCAAGTGATAATATAATCTTATAAAAAAAATAAAAATTTTAAAGTCAAAAATTATTATTTAGTAAAATGTTTTACTTATATTTTGAATCATTTTAAGTATTGTAAATATATTTTTATAAATATTTATTTTATTTATAATAGTTTATTAATTTATTTTTTGGCCATTATTATAATATTAATCAAGAAAGTAGTTTATATTGAATTAATATGATACATTATTGTTAATACTATTATAACTAAAATACTAAGTATAAATATTGAATTCAAATTGAAAAAAAAAATTAAAATTTATTATATTTCCAAAGGCTATTACTTTCAAAAATGAGACAAAATTTACAAAATGTAAATTTTTTATTAGTTCATTTTTCAAACTAAACCCATAAACTCATAAAGACCTAAATCCCTAAACTTTTAAATTCCAAAACCCATAAATCCCTAAATAACTATATCACTAAACCCTAAACTATAAATCATAAAATTTATAGATGTGTTTAGACTATCGCTAATATATTGGATTTCATAAGAATTTTAGAGTTAAACATATTTGGTTGTGATCATCATTGAGATTATTGATTAGTGTAGAAATTTATTGTATGTATCTACCCTAGGGTTGGTAAGTTGGGATTGAGGGGGGGGCTGAAAAAAAAACAATAAATCTAAAATTTGTGTCCTCATTATATTTTTAATTATATATTTTAATTACTTAAAAGTTTAGTTTTACTAAAATATTAATTATAAAATATATTATGAGTGGCAGCGAGACAAATTAAAGTTAATTTATTTATTATCAAGAGATTATATAATCTTATAAAATGAAACAAAAAATTTAAAACTAAAAATTAGTATTTAAGTAATATGTTTAGTATGATAATATTATTAATATTAGTATACCTAAAATATTAAGTATACTATAAATATATTGAATTCAGAATAGAAAAAAAAATTCAAATTAATTATATTTCCAAATACTGCAATCTTAAAAAAAGATACAAAATTCAGAAAATAAAATTTATTTCATAGTTTATTATTTGAACTAAGCTCATAAATCCCAAAATACTTAATCCATAATCCTCCAAATGCCTAATCTCTTATATTCTTAAACTCATAAAATCCTAAACACCCAAATCCTTAAACCCATAAACCTCTAAATCTCAAAAACCTTTAAACCCCTAAATCCGTAAACCCATAAATCCTAAACTTTTAAACTCATAAACCCCTAAACCTCTAGACCCATAAATACTTAAATATCTAAATCCCTAAATATGTAAACCAATAAACTCATAAATCCAAACCATAAACTATTAATCTCATTTTTTTTTGTCATTATTATGATTTTTATTATATATTTTAATTATTTATATGTTTATTTTTATTGAAATATTAATTGAAATATATATTATGAGCGAGACAAATATAATTTGAAAAAAATTATTTATCATAAGGAGATATTATAATGTAATAAAAATAATCAAAAATTTTAAAGTAAAAAATTATTATTTAGTAATATATTTTACTTGGATTTTGAATCATTTAAGTATTACAAGTATGATTTAATAAATATTCATGTCATTTATAATATTTTATTAATTTATTTTTTAATCATTATTATAATTAATAATGAAACTTGCTTATATTGAATTAATTTGATATAAAATTTTTAAAATTATTATAGCTAAAATATTAAGTATAAGTATTGAATCCAGATTAAACAAATTTAAAAAATATTATATTTCCAAATGTTATAATCTTAAAAAATGATTGAGGTGGAGGTTCTTGAGGATAAGATTTAAATGGTATATATTTTTAATTATATAGAATGAGTTTTGAAAATATTGTTTCGGCCTCATTGTCGTATATGCCGAATGTAGTATTCTCAAGATGAGAGAGCTATAAAAGCACATCCATAACCTTTTGTAAGGGTCTTCCCTGCCTTGATCATGTGGTAGGATGGGGTAGTACTTAGTATTAAAGCACCTAGATAGTTCACTAGCATTCAACAGACCACATCATTATTTGCCTTTAGGTGACTGAATGGGAAAATTATCATCTCTAAATATGGTATTCATGTTCGTATTTGAAACCTCACTATAACTACAATACATGGTATCATAATATATAAATATATTAATTAAATTTTCATAAATAAATCATTTAAATTTGTCTGCCTGGTTCATGCTAGTAGATATGTATATTAATATATTTTCTACTACTTTCACCTTAATCTTATTATCGATATAGGTAGCTAAGCAATATATAATTGAAATGGATGACTAGTAATATAAATACTTAGTTTTCACCTTAATAGTCATGATAATAAATGCAGAGTGTCCCTTATACTTGCAAATTATGTTATTAATATTGCATATGTACCTAATTACAATACAAATAGTCAAAGCATGCATAGACAAACATATCCTCATGGTGTCATAAAAAATTTTTAGGAATTTCACAAAATAAATTCTTATATCTCAGTCTTAATCATTAATATTTAGTTCGTCACTCTTGTATTTTACAAAAGAAACTCTTGTTACATGATTTCAAGAGCAAGTATGTATAATTAAATTGGTGTCTCATATCCATGTGAAATTTTTACTTTTTTGGCCCCTTCATAAATAGAAATTGCTGAACTCTTTTTGTCAACAAGTCAACTTAATATATTTTAGTGAATTTCTGATGTTTTCGATTATTCAAAACTTTATTGAATATAACAAAAATTATGACCAATGATATTATGAGAATGAAAAATCTTAGGAAATCCAATTTTTTTTTACTAAGTTTCTAATTCGAATTTATATAGTGGGAGGTGAGACATGCGAATAATATATCATTACAACTAGTCTAGATATCGAACGTCATGAATACCGTTGGACTATATTTCCTAAATTATTATTAATTATTTTTCTAATTTATAATATTTTTTAGTATCATTTCTGCAAGTGGAACTATAAATCATATGCTAAGTAGGTTTGATTATTATTAATTTAATCAGAATAACCATAATCCTAATCAATGCATTCCCTCTCAAAAGTAATTATATTAAATAAAGGAGGTCAATGAAATTAAAATTGATCCAACTTCAAAAGCTCTATAGCTCAGTTTGCTTTACGTGATATATAATTTAGCATATTTTTTGATATATTGATCAACATATCTTTTTAGGTGATCATTTTCACAGGTACATACACACACACACACACACACACACACACACACATATATATATATATATATATATAATGTTAATTTTTTTTCCAAATTCATTGACTTTTTATTTGTTATTATATTAAAATGAGTCCATATAATTGAAGTTTATATAGTTTTAGGTTTTTGTATACAAATGGATTGAGCTTATTGGAGGAACTTAGTTTTGTTCTTGGACCTTTTAGTCGGGTTATAATTATTATATATATCTATGTTCGATTCATTATCATTAAAATCAATTTTTTCATAATTTTTAATTTTAAAAGTATAAAAAATATAATAAATATCATAAATTAATATAAAAAATTGTGTACCGTAATCACGTAAATTTATTTGAGTAACAGCCTATTTTTCCAATTTTTGCTAATTTTATTTTTCTAAACTTAATATGTTAATAGTAATAAAATATTATACAACTGAGTAGTTCACAAAGTATCACAATATAGTACTTAAAAAAAAAAAGGGAAATAAAGAGAATAAGAGAAGTAATATATCGAATTAAATTCAGAAAATCAGCAATTTGAAAATTTCTTACGCTGATTTCGGATATATCGACAAGGGCTTAGGTTATTTTTTCATCCAGGCTTGCTAAAATGATGTGAATGTGAAGGACAAGCTTTTTAATTCCTCTAAAAATGGAGGATTACTGAGTTTCAGGGCCTGCTAGAATTGCGTCTTCCTCCATCACCCTGGAACAAAGCATTTCAGTTCTGTTTCTGTGAGCGAATCCTGCTAGAAGCTGATGCCATTAAAACATGCTGAGCTAATGTTTTTGCAGAGCCTCTGTTTTTTCTCATTACTTTTATAGTTACACACGTAGATACTTATATAAATACACGCACTGTTTATGTGGATGAATATTTCTTTCTTTCAAAAATACTATTTTTATCTTTTTTTTTTTTGTTTTTTTTAATTGTTGATGCGTGTGTATAATTTTGTTTCTCTATATATTTTATTTTGAATTCTGTTTATTTAAATAATAAAAAATTGTTTACTTTTAATTATTTTCCAAATTTACAATGATGACATTATAATCAATTTACATAATTTCCATTTATATAATTTCCCCGTGTATTTTAATTTGGAATCAAAATAATATAATCAAGTTCGAACTAAATAATTATTTTAAAAAATGTTTTAAATTAAAAATATTTTTATGATTAATCAAAGTTTTGAATTTTATGCGGATTAATATGAAAATCATTTTGATTAATCATTTGTATTTTTATCAAACTATATTTTTTATTTAATTATATTTAATTTTATAATTTTTAATTATTGAATAAAAATGGTCACATAATTTTCCACCCAAATTAACCAAAAGGGTCATAATAATTTTCTTTAATCAATTGTATCTATATCGTAGCTTTATTCTTTTTTTTTTTTTTAATCTTGCCTATTAATTACAAATTATATTTATTTTTCTTCATCATATTTATTTTAATGAGAAATATTATTTTAATTATCAACATTCAAATATATTGGCTAAGACATATTTATTTTATTATTTTAATTATCAACATTCAGATTTAACATTCAAATATTATTATTTTAATTATTTTAATGATAAGTAAATTATAAAATAACAGATCACGTGACATTGTTCCAAAAAAATCATTTTTAAATGATCATGTAAAACTTATAATTGATAATGATGTGATAAGGAAAAAAATTTGTATTCTAATGTTATGACTAAAATAAATTTATATTTTTCATATAATTTTATAAAAATTAAAAGAAAAATTAGTTAATACTTATATATATATATATCAAGTATAATAATCGACAAAAAAAATATATATATATAAAATTATGGGTGTAACTTAGTGTTCTAATAATGTTTTTCTCTATGGGTATCAAATGGGACGTGCTGGCCCGGCCCGGCCCATTTTTTTCAGACTTGATCATGCTTTTGTGCCGGGCCAGGCACAGTTTTGTGGAGTTCAACCCGACACGGGCCCATGGCACGATCCTCCGGGTTCGGTCCGGTTGGGCCAAACCCTAATTTAAAAAAAAATTAGGATCTGGGCGCGCCCGAAATCCTAATTTTAAAAAAAATTAGGGATTTAGTGCACCGTAACCCTAATTTAAAAAAAAAATGTTTTCGGCACAGTACCGTGCTGGGCTAGGCACGGCACAAATATTGGTTGGCCTTGGTACAAGTGCCGGGCCGGCCCAGGCATGGTCGAATCATTCCGTGCCTCGTGCCGGGCCGGTCCACCTTTATTTTTCTCATGTCCATATAAATATATGATTTGCATGCTACTTATAACTTAAGTTAAAATTTAAAATATCTATAATAATAATAGTAAATTTTATTTTTATATTTAAAATTCAAGTTGTCATAAAAACTTAAAAATCTTTGTAAGCTTATATTTTTAATTTTATGCTAGCCTACTATGTAAATCAATAAAAGATATCATTTTGAAAATTGTAAATATTTAATTTTTATTTATTTTTTAGATATTTTTTGGTGTTACAAGTGATACAATTTGATTCAATTCAACCCATGTTGTACAACTAGATCACAACCTGAGTTTCAAATTATGAAATAGGGTTGGAATTGGATTGAAGATTTCTTAGGTTTTATTCGGGCGTGAATTGAATGCCTTCAACCCGATCACAATTTTGGTTGGTTTTGGTTAGCCATCAACCCGAACCGACCCGTTAAGTTGCAGATTTTGATAGATTTAAATATTAATCTCTCTTAAAATACTTCTAATAAGCTTAAATATACTTTTCTAACTAACACATTTAGCAATTAATATGAGCATCTCCAACCCATTCTCTATATTTCACTTTTAGCTATTTTAGTCAGACAAACACAAAAAATTTCTCTCCAGCCCACCTCTATTTCCTAGTTTACTCAAATGGCTCAACAAATGTGGGGAGTATATTTGAGCTCTCTAAATATTTTCTTTCTTTTTTCTTTCTATCTCTCTCTATATGCATGTTTGATTTTTTTTTTTTTTTTTTTAAAATTAGAAGTTAGGTGTGCAATTGAGAGTGTGGTTGGAGTATACTCTGAAAAATTGATAGCTAAAATAGTGAATTTAATATTTAAATTTATTTTGTGTAGCTATTTTGTTGAGTGTGATTGGAGATACTCTAAATATCAGTCAATTGAAGCTCAGCTCTAAACTCTTCAATTTTACCAATAATAAATATCCAAATTGAGATTAGAAATCGCAAACATACCATGTCGAGCCTGCATGTCCTGTTTTTTTTTTTTTGTTGCCCAATTGTATCATTGTGCCATGTTGGCTTGGCATGCCTTACAAAGAGGGCACGCCTGCACAATTAGGTGGGATGGTTTCAACTTTGAATATAATTTAGCCTGTAGCCTGGCCTGGCTCAGCTTGATATATATTTATAATGATACTATTATTTGATATTTATCAAATATAATGTCAAATATTTTATTTTAAATTATATATTTTTTATGTATTTATGACAAACACTCATGTATGATATAGAGGCGTCAACCGGGCCGAGGCCGGCCCGGTCCGGGATGAGGCACGGCTTGATTCAGCCATGCCTGGGCTAGCCCACCACGGGAATTTTCTCTGCCAGGGCTCGTGTTGTGCTCGAACACGGGACAAATCGTGCAGTGCCGTGTCGAGGCCAACTGGGCCTCGTGATGTGCTTGGCGCGGCACGGTAACGTGCCCCGTTGGAATGGTACATTGGCATGAGCTGAGAAACTAATTTTTTTAAAAATTAGGGTTTCAGGCGGTGCGGTGGCGCGACGGCCTGTGCTGAAACCCTAATTTTTTTTTAAATTAGGGGTTCGGCCCGATCGGGCCGAATCCGGCGGATTTGTGCTACAAGCCCTTGCTGGACTGACCTCTTCAGAACCGTGCCGGGCCAGGCACGTACCGATATAGTAACCGACACCGTGCCGTGCTTGGCCCTTGCTGGATTGACCTCTACAGAACCATGCCGGGCCTGGCACGACACGATATAGTAACCAACACCGTGCAGTGCTCGGCCCGGCACGAAAGCACAGATGAGCCGGCTAAAAATGGCCCGGGTCGACCCGACACTTCCCTTTTGACACCTCTAATATAATAGAGCCATCATGAGAATGAAAAATATCATCTAATTTTAATATTTTTTTTTTAAATTTAAATATCACTTAGAATTAACAAAATGAGCTGGGACACATGCGCCTTTATTTGTACCATAACTAGTCCAAATTTTAGAATTAATAAGGTGGGTAAAATCATGTATATGAGGTCAGTCGTGTCATGTGCTTCATGTCCAACATAATAACATTTATATGTTATATGTAATAATAATAATAATAATAATAATAATAATAATAATAATAATAATAATATTATTATTATTATTATTATTTTTATTATTATTATTATTATTATTATTATTATTATTATTATTATAGAGAATGATCAATTAGATATATCTTGATAATTATATAATGCATGCGTGTGTGTATGTCTATTATATATATTTTTATGGGAGGTTTGTATTTTAGTGTGTTAGTCACAAAATTGTTCATCAACACATAAAATAATAATGTTTTGGACTACTTAAAATTAAAAATCTGAGTTTGCCCTCTCCTAATTGACATATAAATTAAAAAAAAAAAAAAAAAACTAAAAATTTTTATTTCATATACACTAAGTTGGGATTCAAAGCCATTGTGTCTCAAACAAAACACATCCTTTTGTCTTTTAGTTGCACCGATACATTTTATTAGGGAAATTATTTATACATACATAAACATTAACACCTACTATTTAATTGTATATATTTATAAACATAAACATATAAAATAAATAAACATTAACATACAAATATAAATATATATAAATATATAAAAAGACATATATAAATATATTAAGATAAATCTATATAAATATATATGAAAATATTAACATACATACATGTATGTATATATATAATATTTATTTTTATATCCTTATATATAATATATATATATATATATATATGTTTATTTATTTATATATGTTTATATTTATAAATTAATATATTTTTTTATTTAAATATCTATCCACATATAGGAGTTATATATATATATATAAAAATAATTTTGATAAATAAATAAAGTGGTGGATGGGTAAAATTTATTTTTCTTATGATGTAGTGGGTTCAAATCACAACTTGATGTCTTTGAATAAATAATTATTAATTTATTTTTTATTATTTAACCATTGGCAAGTTGAGTCATAAAATTGTGTTTTTGATTTTTAGTGTATCAAAATATTATTATTTTGTGTTTTATTGCATACTTCTTAAATTTTTTTAAAAAATATTTTTTTAATAAAAATTATTTAGTTTTTGGTGCATCAATACATACATTTCTATGTTTTAAATTTTTTTCATTAATAATATTTTCATAATCTTTTTAAATTATATTTTTATGGATTAATTTATTAAGTCTTTTTTGAGTTGGATTGATCATGTCAATGAAATTGATCTTGGAAAATTGCTTTAATTAAAATTAAAATAAAAAATATTATTAAATTTGGTTTATTTTTATTGTGTTTAATTTAACAATTTCTAAATTTTTGCCTATTTTATTATATGTCATGTTTATTTTTATGTGCAACTATATTTGTTATTTTTAAGTGTAAAATCATAAATTCGGAGCGACTTCAAAAAAATAAAAAACAAAAAAGATAGAGTTTTATTAAGGGGAAATTTATATTTTGGTGCACCAAATTTTTAATAAGAAAAAAATATATATCAGATTCTAAAATAATTAATTTTTAATGTACCAAATTTTTAAAAATTAAAAAGATGAATCTAATTCTAATATATTTAAGTTTTAGTGTACTAAAATGTATCAATCTGATTTTGTCATCTTAAATTTAGAAAATAAAATAAAATTTGATTTAATTATTTAGTAAACTATTAGTGAAAATAATGAAACTATTTAATGTTATATCATAGGGGTAACATAGGATTCTAACCAATATCTTCTATTTGCCAAAATCAAATAAATTACTCGGTCATTATTATCATGTTGGGATGCAAATTAAAATATTTATATATAAATAAAAAATAAATAAAAACATATATATAAGTGTACATAAATATATGTAGAATATATATATATATATGTATGTATGTATAAAGATATAAAACTACACATGTGTGTGTGTGTGTGTTTATGTATATGTGTATACATATATATATATATATATATATGTATACATATACATATACATATACATAAACATATATATCCAAACATAAACACACACAAATATAAACACACACAAATATGTATACAAACATATATATATATATATATATATATATATATACATATACATAAACATATATATACATAATTAAGTTTGGTTTTGGCAAGTAGAGGGCAAGGTTTCAAATTCCATGTGCTACAACATTAAATATTTTCATGAATTTTAAAATGATAATTTATCAAATAATTATAATATTTTTTTTCCTAAATTTTGGAGGGTAAAATTGGGTTAATGAATATTAATTATCCAAAACTTATTATTTTAGTATCTGGTATATACTTTTTTTTAATAATGAAAAATTTGTTGCACCAAAAATTAATTATTCTTAAATTTATTTTTTATTAATATTAAAAAATTGGAGCATCAAAATACAAATATTTTGTGCAAATTTCTTTAAGGAGTTAACAACTTGCATCTGATTTTGAAACCTTGAATATGGATTGGATTTGATTGGATTGTATCATTTATAAAAATAAAACAACAAATTATTAAAAAAAATTTAAATAAATTTAAATATTTAAATAATATAAAATTGAAAATTCCAATGTTTAATAATGATGGTAAAATCTCTTTAAAATAATAAGTGGTAAATTAATAGATTTTTTAAAATAATATATTTTTTCTTCCGTCTCAATATTTGCTACTTGAAAAATTATTAATCTTGGTAAGATAATAATATAATCTATTTTCAAAAAATTACTATATAAATATATGGTTTCATGAAAATCATAAATAAATACTTTTTTTTTATAATTACTAATATTTAATTAATATTCAGTGTATTGTTAGTAGCAATAAATCAAAAAAAAATTTATAATAAAAATTAATTAATTAAAATATTTAAATAATATAAAATTGAAAATTTTTACCCATTTCTCTAACTCTGCGGGGGCAGCGGGCATGCAAAGGTTCCTATGCTCGGGTTAGGAGCACAAATTAATTTTGCCAAAAAAAAAAAAAAACAAATTGCTAATATTATTTTGGGATCGTCATATATTTTTAATTTAATTTTTTTGTTTACTAATTATTTTGTTAATTTATTTATTATACATTTTTGATAGAATAAAATGCGAGAAAAATTATATTTAATTATTTTAATTGCAATTTATTTTCTGATATAAAATATATTTTAGTTAAAGTTAAGTAATTAATTTTGCTTAAATTTAAAATTAATTTGTCATGAAATCTGAAACTAAATTTTTGATAAATAGAAATTTAATTATACGAACAGGAAAATATATGTTGAGAAACAAAAAATATATAATGTAGATTTTGTAGTACAAAGTAATATTTAAAAATTATTAATATCAATTTTTTTTTTATTTTTTTAATTGCATATAATTTTAATATCCATGATACTATTTTTTTAATAATTTTCATGGTATTTTTAAAAATTTGCATTTTCATTTTATTTAGTATGATTATTTATATTAAATAATAAATTTATATAATGAAAGTGAATTTTTTATTTCATAAATTTCATTTAAAAAAAATACTCGTTAAAATTTTATGAAAAGTAAATTAATTAGACTATTAATTAATTAAAAAAATACTTTTTATTTCATATAAAAATAAATATAAAATAAAAATGTGACCAAAAAATAAATTAAAAAGTGAAGTATATTATTAAATTATAAAATGGAAACGAATATTCATAAAAAAATTAGTGTTAGAGATGCTAATATTTTTTTTTTATACTGCTGATAATATTGTGTATTTATAAAAATAAAAAATAAAAATTCATAAAAATAATATTTGTAAAACTGACCAACCCGCTGGGTCTGAAAGATTCTATTTGCCCGTGGGTCGTGCTCACCGGTCTGCTCTATTGCAAGAAATATAATTCCACAAGATTAAATCCAATCCAATCCAACTTATTCTGAAAAACGTCTCTCATTTCAAACTCACCAAGAACAGTTTCCCATTTCTCTCGCTGGTCGTCTTCCTCCGCGGGGTTGCCGTATTTTCGCGGTGGATCATTATACGCTTTCAATTTCGCAGCGATCTACATAATATCCGCTTCACCTGTGCTCTATTCTGCACGAAATGGAGAATTTGATCTCGCTCGTCAATAAAATTCAGAGAGCTTGCACCGCGCTCGGCGATCATGGTGAAGCGAGTGCACTGCCTACGCTCTGGGACTCGCTACCCGCAATTGCCGTTGTTGGCGGCCAGGTCATCGCTATATTAGCAATTTTCTACTCCTCTGTCAATTTGGTCTGTAGCTCAGGCAATGCTTGGTTGCAGGCGTTGTTGTTGTTGTTGACGCAGCCATCCATCAGTTTCATATTTTGTATTTTAGTAGACTCATGGCGATGAACTACTTGTTCATGTTCAATTGCTTTCATGCTATGGGTATTACAGAGGGGTTCATGCTAACGGCTCGACACATATGGTCCAATCGCTTGTTCTTCCTAAACCTCGAACAGGCTTGCCCGCTCCCGATGTTCTGTTTATGGTATAATGGCAATGTGATTGTGCTTTTTCTGGTAACATTTTTCAATGAGGCACGTGCCCCTTTTTCATCAAGGGCCGTGCCAGAGCAGGTTTAAAACCACTAATGGCTCCATTCCTCATCGTCAACCTTTAGTTAGATTGGTCTGCTGATTATCTGTTAGTCATGTTATGGGTATAATTGCTCTGCTGACATTGTTAAATTGGCTCTCAGAGTTCTGGGAAGTCGTCTGTCTTGGAAAGCATTGTTGGGAAGGACTTTTTGCCTCGTGGATCAGGTAATGATTTGGCTTAGCCACCATTATTTTGTTCTCTCTCCTGTTGTTTCATCTTGGTTGCCCTCTTCAGGCATTGTCACTCGCCGGCCTCTTGTCCTGCAACTTCATAAACTCGATGAGGGAAGCAGAGAATATGCCGAGTTCCTTCACCTCTCGAGGAAGAGGTTCACTGATTTTGGTAAATTCCTTGTACGCTATGGCTATGGTTCTTCCTGATTATTGCCATTTGATCTTGCCTTCCATTTTTGTGTTGAAGCTGCTGTGAGGAAGGAGATTCAAGATGAGACTGATAGAGAAACTGGCCGTTCCAAGCAAATCTCAACCGTTCCTATTCATCTCAGCATATATTCTCCTAATGGTAGGTATAATCTACTGCTCTATCTGAATTCATGGGAGGATTTGTGAGAAGATCATATTGTGTTGATAGGAGAATTAAAGATGGAAAAATTATGTAAGAGTGCTTCACTTTGAAAATAATTAAAAAAAAAAATAAAGTTTTAATCTTTTCATACTCGTGAAAATATATATTAAATTCAAAAATATTTAATTTAGGCACCCTCAAATAAGAACACCTAAAAATATCTTTTTTTGCTCCCCATCACCATGCCTTTTCATATAAAAAATGGGTGTATATATGCTTATAAATGTATACACAAAGTTATGTATGTTTATATACGCATAAAAATGTATAAGCACATACATCTATATATTTATGTGTATCATAAAAATTGTTCTTTTTTATGTGATGTGATATGCTGAGGTGATGCAGGGGGGGTATTTTTGGATTTTCATGTCAGAGTGCCCAAAAATTATATATTTTTCAGTTCAACATATTATTTATGAATATGAAATGTTTAGTTTTTTATTTTTTTCATAGTATACACCTTTTTTTTTTATATTTTCCCATTGCGATTTTAACTAGAAAATGGAAAATAAAAAAAATAAAAAAAAATATAATATAAGAATAAAAATAAAAAATAAAGAAATATAACTTATCAATTCTTTGATTTCCCAACTCCTTGCAGTTGTTAACTTAACTCTGATCGATCTTCCCGGGCTTACAAAAGTAGCAGTAGGTAAGCCTTCTCTCTATATTTCCTTATCCATTTATCTCAAATATTTTAATTTTTCCTTTTTTTTTTATTTGTATTATTTTTAATCGTGGGTCAGCTTATGTGCACCCTAACTTGAGGCTTCATCTCCGAAGCATGATCTCACAGATAAATTGTTTTTCTAGAGTCAGCCCCAATTATCTGAGCCAACCCATGGGGGCAAGTTGTAGCCATTTATGACCGTGTGCTTTGTTGTGCTTCGCAGAGGGTCAACCTGATAGCATCGTTCAGGATATTGATAACATGGTTAGGTCCTACATAGAGAAGGTAAGGTTCATTGCAAGCCCAGTATTATGATGATGACGTGGCACCCTGATCACATCGTTTTGTTTGCTTGAATTTGTGTTCAGCCCAATTGTATAATTTTGGCAATTTCACCAGCAAATCAAGATCTCGCTACTTCTGACGCAATCAAAATATCCCGTGAAGTGGATCCGACGGGTAAAAAAGAAATTTTCTTTTCATCGTGTTCTCTAATCTAGTGGCTCATGTATGTATGCATGTTGGCCATGACTGTGCTCTTGCTGATTTATTTAGGAGAGAGAACTTTTGGAGTATTGACGAAGATTGATCTGATGGACAAGGGCACCGATGCTGCTGATGTGAGTTGATCATGATCGTTCATCGTCCTTCATTCCAATGATAGCATGCTTGATTATGTTTCACATGGTAGCAAGGGGATGTAGATTCAGCACTTTTAGGCATGTTGGCGACATCTCTGTGAGGGTGATTTTACTTAGATATAGATTTTAGCCAATATGAAAGGGCACCCTTCTTCCTCTATAATGCTTTCAATATTTGCTTAACTTTATTCTATTTTATTTTGTTTTTTTCTCTAGTAATAAGTTTCCTAATGTAGGCACTTTGTTTTAGCTTGCTCTAAATTTTGTATGTGTTCCAACTTTTCCCACAATTTTAATTCTAAAAACTTCTCTCAATATTAAAATTATCAAATATGTGTGATTATATAAGTACTAACTATGTTGCACGGACACGGATACGGGGATACGACATGGTAGGATACGAGGACACGACAAATTCTAAAAAACTAGGATACGGATACGATTAGAATACGTCATGATAAAAAAAATAAAAATAAAAATAAAAATTATTAATTATAAATAGTATATATTTTAAATAATTTAAAATATTGTATTTTAAAATAATTTAAAATTCTGTATTTTAAAATAATGTAAAAAAAATTTAAACCCTTTAACACCCTCCCCCTCCCTAACCTTTTCTCCCCCTTTCGAACCTTTTCCCCCCCTCCACCCTCCCTTTACAGTTTTGATTTTCGAACTCTCCCCCTTCC
Source organism: Sapria himalayana (assembly GCA_029783825.1). Lineage (NCBI taxonomy): Eukaryota > Viridiplantae > Streptophyta > Magnoliopsida > Malpighiales > Rafflesiaceae > Sapria > Sapria himalayana. The sequence continues at coordinate 1,424,980 of JAREIK010013092.1, read as the reverse complement.
CGATACAGATTTCAAAACCCTCTATTTCCTTTATAGAATTAAGTTACCTTAGGTATTGTCGGCACCTTGGCGGTGTGCTCTTCCCCTCCCTGTTTGACGCAATGAGAATTGACAATTATTTCCCGTAATCGGCTTGTTGGCAACTCACTGTCGGTGGTGTGTTTCTCAATTTGTTGGAGATGTAGGAGTAATCGTTAATATATAGTGTATTTTCGATGCGTTAGAATCGTAAAAATGTGTCGGTTGGTAAACGACGCGTCTGTTGTTAACGACGACTATTTTCGAACAACACGTCGGATACGTCTCCGACGCGTATCCGATACGCCACGTGGCGTATTGGACACAAATCCGACCCGTGTCGCCGTTCCCACGTCTCCGACACGTGGACACGCCAGTTCCTAGGCGTATCCGTGCAACATAGAATACTAATACATTTGATCTTATACGAAATTCAATGTTAAATATATTTGAGCGAAAATAGTATTGTAATGACTGATCATATGGGGAGTTCTTGTGTTACATGCATATTTTAAAGAATGTGTCTTGGTGCGATAACAAATAATTATGTTCGATGATGATAAATCTCGAGTTCAAAATTTATCAGATATAATATTTTTATCTTTAATAAATTGGGAGTCTTTTGTAATGTGTAACATCACTTTCATTAGTATCATCAAATAAGAAATTAATCGAATCAATTGGAGGGTTCATATTAAACAAGAAATGAATTATATTAATTGTATAAGTTATTTAATTTTGCGATACTTCTCTTATATCTAATTGATTCAATTGGATGGTTCATATCGAATAAGAAACTAATATTAGGCACTGCATGAGTTTTAATTGTGAGAGAATCAATCTTACATCTTCTTAATGAGAGATTTATTTTGAGATCCATATCAGACAAAAAATTTGTACCCGACTCAGCATGAGTACATACTAAAACACAATTTTTGGAAGAGTATTAGCTACGTTTCTAATTGTGATAATATAATATTTCTTTAGTCGTTAGACATCTTTAACATAAGAAAGTATGGGTTTTTCTAGAATTGTTGTTTAAAATTATACTGAAAGTATTTATCTAATTGGATGATTTAAAATTGAATATTTTAATAATAAGAATGCTATCCACATACATAATTTGCAAGATAAATCTATTATTTGAATTTTTTTTAAAAAAAATAAATAATATATTGAAATATATGTATAAATTAAAAGAGATGATTATTGGTAAATTCAAATCAAGCCCTTGGTATTTCTTTCCATGCTATACATTATTTTTTTGAATTATACAAATTAAATTTGCTTGTATTACACAAAATCTGAGTGATTGTTTCATATACAAATTTTTCTCAAGGTCATGATAAATATAATTACTCTTTAAATCTAATTAGTATATTCTTAATCTCTGAAAAGTTACTTATGCTATAAGTATTTCTACCAAGATCTTTGTGTTTAATAGAAACAAAATATCATGATAATCTACTCTAGATATTTAAGTAAATTTTTTCGTTATAAGTCTCGCCTTCAAATGGCCTACTTTATCACTTGGACTAGCTTTCACAGTCAGCACTTATTTGTGACTATTAATCCATCTTCTAAAAAATTGATATTCTAGTTTTTAAATGTTATTAGAGTAAAAATTATTTTTTTTCTTCCAACATGATTTGATCTAATCTTAGATTAGATAATATCTCAGAATAAAATTTAAATATTTTAGTTTTTTTTAAGAAAAGTAGTCTAAGAGGCAATAGATGGGGAAAAGTAGTCAGATTATGATAATAATTATTGAATAAGGTGCTGGGTAAAAATAATATGTTTTGAATCGGTAGCTATATTATTTTTCCTAGAATAATATCTTATGCACAACCTGCATGCTTGGCCCGCTGGCATATTCCACCGACACGGTGATCATGACCCGAGACTGAGAATGGGTCACGGGTCACATAAAATCGGGTGACCAATTTTTCGTTGTGGTGCTGCCCACAAAATTGACATGTTAGACACGTGTTTACCTGGAATCATGTTGGTCGTGGAGTGCTGGGCCGGGCGGATTATAAGGCGTGCCCTGGATGGCACTATGTGGAGGTGTCAAACGAGCCGTGCCGGGCCAGCCCGACACGTTTTTTCCAGGCCAAACCGGGCTTCCGTGCTGGGCCAGGCACGGCATGGAACAGTAACCGTGCCGTGCATGTCCCGGCATGGTTTTTTGGGGGTTCAGCCTTCCACGGGCCCGCGGCACGATTCGCAGGGTTCGGCCCGACCGGGCCGAACCCTAAATTTAAAAAAAAATTAGGATTTCGGCACGCGCCGTCACGCGAACCCTAATTTTAAAAAAAATTTAGGATTTCGGCTCGCCCGAAACCCTAATTTTAAAAAAAATTAGGGATTGGGCTTACACGAATCCCTAATTCTAAAAAAAATTAGGAATTGGGTGTGCCCGAAACTCTAATTTTAAAAAAAATTAGGTTTCGGCGCCCAGTAACCCTAATTTTTTTTAAAAAAAAAAATCAGCACAGTGCCGTGCCAACGGGCCACGGCATCGTGCCGGGCCAAGCATGGCACGAGACCCAGTTGGCCTCGGCACGGCTGAACCGTGCCGTGCCTCGTGCCGGGCCGGTTGACATCTCTAGCACTATGGCCCGACTGGGCCACCCAAAGACACGTTGTGCCGGCACTGCACGGCCCGTTCGGTACTTCTATTATATATTGTAATCATGTATAAATACGCAAAGAGAAGCCCAATCACATGCTTACATTCTTGCTCGGTTAGATTTTGGAAGGAAAATCATATCGGCTCAAGTTCGCGTGGGTTGGCGTGGTGAACCGCTCTCAAGCCGACATCAACAAAAATGTGGACATGATTGCAGCTCGCCGCAGAGAGCGTGAATATTTCTCCAACACTCAAGAGTACAGGCACCTTGCTCACAGGATGGGCTCTGAACACCTGGCTAAGATGTTATCGAAGGTAGCCACCCGAGCAAAGATCACATTTTTTTTTCTCATTTTCGCGTGCTGTTCTTCGGCTCCTTAAATTTATTTCAATTGCCTAATCGGCTCTGTTCTGTCTCAGCATTTGGAAACTGTGATAAAATCCAGAATTCCGGGCATCCAATCTCTCATAAACAAAACAATTGCTGAGCTCGACGCTGAACTGGGCCGGCTCGGGAAGCCCATTGCTGCAGATGCTGGCGTAGGCACACTAATTTCTAGCAGTTAAATTTTCTATGTTAAAATAGAGGTCATGCCTTGGTGCGATGACAAGTGCCTTCGTCCATTAGAGGTATGTCTCATGTTCGAGTCATCAAACACAATCTCTCTTATGTTTGGGGATTTGGCTCCTGCAAGCCTCTCTAAGTGGGAGCCTTGTGCACTGGGTATGATCTCTCTCTCTCTCTCTCTCTTTTAAAGTTTCCATTTTTAAGATGCCAATGGCTGCCAAAAAGTGTATTTTTTTATTTTTTTATTTTTTTTAATATTTTTTTAATATTTTTTTATTTTTTCTATTTTTTTTTTATTTTTCTTATTTTTTTTATTTTTTTTTATTTTTCTTTATTTTTCTTTATTTTTTTATTTTTATTTATTTTATTTATTTTATTTATTTTTTTTTAATTATTTTTTTAATTGGAGCCAAAAAATGTATTTTTGCATATGTTTTTCTGAATTGTTTTTTTAAAGTTTCCATTTTTAAGATGCCAATGTTAGCTAAAAAATGTATTTTTTGCATATGTTTATCTGAATTATATCGTATCTAAATTAGAAACATATCTATATGATGAACTCCTATTCTAACTGAAACATGTCTTGTTTAAAAATATCTAAATTAGAGAGGTTTTACTTAACTGTGTAGCTAATAAAGATAAGTTTTTTTTCTCATCTCTCTTTCTCTCTCTCTCTCTCTCTCGGATGTAACTGTCATTGGGTGGCATGCAGGGGAAGTTATACACAATCATGGAGATTTGTCGGCTTTTTGATCAAATATACAAGGAGCATCTTGATGGGGTGTAAGGAGTAGCGCTTTGTGTTTGTCTGTCTGTTTGTTTATCAACGGTGGCGAACGTGTGTGTGTGTGTGTGAATTTCATGCAGATTGGTTCATCGTGGTTTGCAGGAGGCCAGGTGGGGATAAAGTTTATTATGTCTTTGACAACCAACTTCCTGCAGCCCTAAAAAGGTTGCAATTTGATAAGCAGCTTTCAATGGAAAACATTCGGAAGTTGATTACCGAAGCTGATGGATATCAGCCTCATCTAATTGCCCCCGAGCAAGGCTACCGCCGGCTCATTGAATCCTCTCTAGTCACCATCAGAGGCCCTGCCGAGGCTGCCGTTGATGCGGTAAGTGTCAAATACAGTCTGAGCTCAACCTATATTTCATCCAATTTATTCTCCCCAAACTTTTATTTTTTTTTCATATGCAAGATTGTAGTGTCCGTATGCTGTTTTTATCCCACGCGAGCCCAATTTAGTAATTTCCTCTCCCAGTGCACTAGGCTCTTGCATAACATGGGGTCTCGGAGGTGTTCATATCTTGACAATCTTTTTCCCATGTTATGCGTGATTGTAGCGTTCGCATGCTATTTTTATCCCACGTGAGCCCAATTTAGTAATTTCCTCTCCCAGTGCACTAGGCTCTTGCATAACATGAGGTCTCAGAGATGTTCATATCTTGATAGCCCGGCCTGGAACGAGGCACGGCACGGGAAAATCCCGGGCACGTGCCGTGCCTGACCCGGCACGGCTTGGCCCGTGGCACGGCACGCTGGCACGGGTTCGTCCCGTGTCGGGTGTCCCTTGAGCCCGACCCCGCGATGTCCCCTCCCGCAAAAAAGACAGCGGGTCGGGTCTGATTCGACCCGACCCGCGGTCCCCCGAATTCCGAACCGTTCGGACATCTAGCCCAAACGGGCCGGGCAAGGCACAGCACGGCCCGTAGTGCCTACGGGCCGTGCCGGGCCTAGCTATTTTAAACCGTGTCTGGCCTGGTCCATTTGACACCTCTATATCTTGACAGTCTTTTTTCCCAAAATCAGAGATCTACTATTCTTAGACGAAGACACTTGTCATCTCACCGAGTCATGAGCTCCATGATCTCAATTTTGCCCTTTTTTTTAATGTTTCTGGGAGATGGTTAAGTTGTAGAGGTTGAACTGTAAGCATACAATTTATTTATTTTTCCCAGACATTTTTTTTTGTCACATGCAAGATTGTAGTATTTGCATGCTATCTTTATCTCACGTGACCCCATTTTAGTAAATTCACCTCCCAGTTCAATAAGTATGTCTGATTAGTCTTATACTCGAGATTTACTGTTCTTAGACGAAGATATTTGTCATCTCACCAAGACATGAGCTCCATGATCTCAATTTTGTCCTTTTTTTTTTTTTTGTTTCTGAGAGATGGTTAAGCTGGCAAGGATGAACTATAACTATTAGCATGCAATTTATTTGTGAGGTCCAGAGTTTGAATTCCACCTCAATGTTGGTGTTCTGCCTGCTTAGACTTACCTGGAGGTGAAACTAAGGGGTGGGCCCTCCATGGAATTCATCCCTCATGCTATTGATTTTTTTTTTCTTCATTCCTAATCATGAACTCGCTATTTCAATTTCTCTCTCTTGATATTCCATGACTAGAGCATAGTTTTTCTTATCAACTTCATTCTACATATTTGTTGATTTTTGATAATTTCACCCTTCCATTTCGGTCAATGGGGCTTACACCCATGACTAATAACCTAGAGATTGAGAGAGAGAGAGAGATTGAGAGAGAGAGAGAGAGATAGAGAGAGAGAGAGATAGAGAGAGAGAGGAGAAGGAAAATAAAAAGAAAAATATAATTTTTATTATGGAAATCTCGAAATCCTGAAAATACAAAAACTACTATGTATGATTTGGTGCAACTCACATATTGGCTGCTCTCAATCCTAAATAATGAAAAGAAGAAAAATTGAAAAAAAAAAAAACTAAACCAAATTTTAATAGCAAAGGTTTCATTCTTATTCAAAACAATAGTGCAAAAGAATTCACGAATTGAAAAGTCTTTGTGATCATATAATTTATAAAAAATTAATGAAATTTTTTGTAATTTCAAAAGTTTTTTTGAAACTTCCTAGTTGTTCTTATTGATGATTGATTGTTCTCTACTCCAGGTACATGCCATATTGAAGGAGCTAGTCCACAAGGCTATTGCTGAGACAATTGTAAGTTCCTCACAATTCCTACCATATTGCCTTGTAATGTGATCCAAATTGTTAGTGCTCTATGTCACAACCCAATTTTCAGGTAATTTTAGCTTTTTTGTTGATCACAAATTTGTTTTTCTTCGAACCCAATTAGGGTTTGTCATGATTCAGATCATGAGCAGAGAGATAGAGAGAGAGAGATAGATGAGAGATGAGAGAGAGAGGAAAAACAAAGATAATTTTATGAAAATTAAAAATTATTTTAAAATACAACATAAATCATATATATGTATCTATGTATGTATGTATATATATATATGTATGTGTGTGTGTATGTATGGTTTGAGGTATCTCACATGTCAGGTTCTCTAAATAATGAAAAATAAACAAATAAATGAGAAAAATTAAATGAACCAAGCCTCAATAGTTTTGTAATTTTAATATTTCTTAATAAAAAATAAAAAAGTGATTAGAAAATGTAATGTGTGCTGGTGATGATTACATAAAAATGAGATAAATAATTTAAAAAAATAAAATTAAGTCGAATAAATAGTGGGTAAGTTTTTAATTAATTTTATTTATATTTCGCTTGTTCCGCAGGAATTAAAGCAGTATCCTTCCCTCCGAGCAGTGGTGGGGAATGCGGCTGCTGAGTCACTGGACAGAATGAGGGAAGAGAGCAAGAAGGCAACGCTCCAGCTGGTGGACATGGAGTCCAGTTATCTCACAGTCGACTTCTTCAGGAAGCTTCCCCATGATGCAGATAAGGGAGGGAACCCAACGCACTCTATATTTGATAGATATAATGAATCATATCTCAGGCGAATAGGTATGCTCTGAAATCTTGCATCTTTGTTGTAATTCAACAAATTGCTGCTCTGATTACCGTAATTTATCATCTCAAAATTCTTTTTTTTTTTTTTTATTTCTCTTATTTCTTGTTCTTTGATTGTAAGCATGCACTGATTTTGTTGCTATAACATTGTAAGCATGCACTTATTTTGTTGCTATAACATTGTAAGCATGCACTTATTTTGTTGCTATATGGTTGTAAGCACGCACTTATTTTGTTGCTAAATGGTTGTAAGCACGCACTTATTTTGTTGCTAAATGGTTGTAAGCACGCACTTATTTTGTTGCTAAATGGTTGTAAGCACGCACTTATTTTGTTGCTAAATGGTTGTAAGCACGCACTTATTTTGTTGCTAAATGGTTGTAAGCACGCACTTTGTTGCTATATCATTGTAAGCACGCACTTTGTTGCTATATCAATGTAAGCACGCACTTACTTTTTTGCTATATCATTGTAAGCACACACTTATTTTGTTGCTATATCATTGTAAGCACACACTTATTTTGTTGCTATATCATTGTAAGCATGCACTTATTTTGTTGCTATATCATTGTAAGCATGCACTGATTTTGTTGCTATATCATATTAAGCATGCACTTACTTTGTTGCTATATCATTGTAAGCATGCACTTATTTTTTTGCTATATGGTAAATGATTGTAAGCATGCACTTGTTTTGTTACTATATGATAAATAATTGTAAGCATGCACTTATTTTGTTGCTATATGATATGATTGTAAGCATGCACTTGTTTTGTTACTATGTGATAAATAATTGTAAGCATGCACTTATTTTGTTGCTATATTATTGTAAGTATGCACTTATTTTGTTGCTATATCATTGTAAGCATGCACTTATTTTGTTGCTATATCATTGTAAGCATGCACTTATTTTTTTGCTATATCATTGTAAGCACGCACTTACTTTGTTGATATATCATTGTAAGTATGCACTTACTTTGTTGATATATCATTGTAAGCATGCTCTTATTTTGTTGTTATATGATAAATGATTGTAAGCATGCACTTTTTTTAAAAAAAATGTGATTGTAGGAATGCACTTGTTTTTTTTTGCTATATGATTGTGAGCATGCACTTGTTTTTTTTTTTTTTTGCTAGGGGGTTGTATTAATTAGGTAGTTAATTTGAAAATAAATAGGAATAAGGTACTAAAAATTGATTTTTTATCAGTCAGTACATATGAAAAAAAATTATTGTGATTTGAGGAACTAAAGTGATAAGTACTATCTCAATGCTGTAGGTACTACATTTATTTCGCTCTCAAGGTAATACCTATAATACATTAAGGTAGTACCTACAATATATTAAAAATAGTACTCATTTCTTTAGTTTCTTTATCACAATAATTTTTTTTTAAGTTTGTTTATTGAATATAATATTAATTATTAGTATCTTATTATTATTTATTTTTAAATTAACTACATGAACCATACTTTTTTCTTTTTATTATATGATTGTAAGCACGCACTTACTTTGTTGATATATCATTGTAAGCATGCACTTGTTTTGTTACTATATGATAAATGATTGTAAGCATGCACTTATTTTATTGCTATATGATTGTAAGCATGCACTTATTTTGTTGCTATATGATTGTAAGCATGCACTTATTTTGTTGCCATATGATTGTAAGCATGCACTTATTTTGTTGCTATATGATTGTAAGCATGCACTTATTTTGTTGCTATATGATTGTAAGCATGCACTTATTTTGTTGCTATATGATTGTAAGCATGCACTTCTTTTGTTGCTAATGATTGTAAGCATGTACTTAATTTGTTGCTATATGATTGTAAGCATGCACTTATTTTGTTGCTATATGATTGTATGCATGCACTTCTTTTGTCGCTAATTGCTATATGATAGTATGCACGCCATTATTTTTTTCTGCTATATGATTGTAAGCATGCACTTCTTTTGTTGCTATATGATTGTATTGTAAGCATGCACTTCTTTTGCTGCTATATGATTGTATTGTAAGCATGCACTTATTTTGCTGCTATATGATGGTAAGCATGTATTTGGTTTTTTGATGTGGCATATGAATAGGAACAACTGTACTGTCGTACGTCAACATGGTGTGCGCCAGTCTCCGAAACTCCATTCCAAAATCAATTGTATACTGCCAAGTGCGCGAGGCAAAAAGAAGCTTGCTTGATCACTTCTTCACCGAACTGGGTAAAATGGAGGTGAGAATGAGTTTTCATTAAAAGCCCAAATACTTGAGCTCAGCAGCTGCATAAAGTTTCTTTTTCATCATCAAAATTATTAGGATGAAATTAGGTTTAATTATTTTTTTAATGTTTGCTGTGAAAAAAACATAAAAAAAAAGTCAAAAAGACAATGTTTGTGCGTTCTGTAGTGCTGATTGTTGTGCGATGATGTAGATACTTACACCCCCGCCTATATTCTGAAGCCTTAATATTTACATTTTTTTTTATATTATGGCAGCAAAAATATTTGTCGTCGTTATTGAATGAAGATCCCGCCGTGATGGAGCGCAGAACTGCCCTAGTAAAGCGACTGGAACTGTACCGGAGCGCCCAAGCTGAAATCGACGCTGTTGCTTGGTCGAAATAGTATTTTTTTTTTTGTAGAAAATCAATTAAATAGATCTGCTGTTATTATTTGCTTTCATAATGCAAAATCATATACATATATATTTTTTATTTTTTTATTATATATATAAAAAATTTTTACTTTCATAATGCAAAATCATATATGATGTGTCAACTTATATGTGTGTGTGTGTGTGTGTGTGAAATGGATGTGGGATTTTTTTATGATGTGTTTGGGGGATAAATAATTTTAATTTTATTTGCCACATTTTCAAAAATTTACATAAAATATAATTTTGGGAGATTTGTGTTTTGACGTACTAAATATAAAATATTTATTTTTTGGTGTACAAAACTTGTGATAATTTAAAAAATATATAATATACTCTAAAATAATTAAGTTATGGTGAATTAAAATTCATCAATCTGATCTTAGTCTTCTGAAAATAAAAATAAAATAATGTTTTATTTAAATTTTATTTTTAATATTTAGGGGTTAAAATCAGGTTTGAGGAGTTTTTAGATTTTTAGTTTATTAAAATTTAATTAATTTAGAATCTGATATATTATTTTAATTATGAAAAGTTCAGTGAAACCAAAATCAAATATTTTAGTTTATTAAATTTTTTTTTTAGTTGCGATTGGCTGGAATTGCTAAGCCATGCTGCCCATGCCCGACCGGACTCATATCGATTCAGATATGCGCGTACTGTGTCTCTGAAGGATAAACATTGTCAAAATCAAGGGCACCGCAAGATTGTCTCTGAAGGATAAACATTATAAAGTACGTTCGCGTCAAATCCGATCTCCATTATTGTTTTCGCACCAGATCTATCTGCGATCTCATCTTTCTCTCCCATGGCGTCCGCCAAAATTGTGCGTTCGTTCTGTTCTTTCAACTGTCTGTGAAATCAATTTGCTGTTTTCGTTTTTGCAAATTCGAGAGAGGAGATGTAATTGATGTTTTCTTCTTCGTTGCAGATGTGTGATTTTGTTCAATTAGAATAAAGAGGAGACGGGGGCGGGGGAAGGTCGCTCTAATGGCTTCCGAGAGGGAAGTTTTTGACCTCTGCGGACCATCACACTTAACTAATGTTGACTGGTAACTCCCTACGGCTTCCTCTTCTCTTCCGCGCGTTAAAATTAATGCAGTAGGGGTTCGTAAAAACACTGGCAAGTTGGTAATTAACCCCACTTTTCTAAGTGTTTCTCTGAGCATGCGAGCTTAAATGTGTGCAACTTATTAGATTCTTGTTGGTCTTTCTTTTCTCTGTGACATTGACTTCATTATCTAGCCTTCGCCTTCATCAATTTCTAACCATTTCACCATAAAACTTGTTTAAGAGAGTTTTTTGTAAGTTCTGTTCATGGCGGATGGATCGGAGATGGGTTTAATCTTTGCTTCTATGTTCTTAAAAACAGTCAATTGAGATAGATGATGACAAGACTTGAAAATGCAATTTTGTTTTGATTTTTTTGGTTTATAATTTCAAATTCTTCTAAAATTTTGAAATATATAAATTGTAAAATGTAAATTACATTAAGTTGGATGAAGAGGAGATAGACGTGGCGACTGATAGAAAAATAATTTGCTAGCTTATAATAAAAAATTATAAATTAATTCTTAGACTAATTATGTTTTATAGTAATTAGTTTTTTTTTTATTTTGAATGTGATTATATAAATTTTAATATGATTTGATCATATTAAACTAGAGAGATATATTGAATAATTTAAGCATGTAAAAATGAGTGAAATTAAAGAAATTTTAAATAATTAAAGTTATCTCTAATACTTTATTAGAAGAAATATATAAGAAAATATTAAAATTAAAAATTGTACTGCTTTATAAAATTAAGTAAAATAAATTTAAAATAATAAGATTTTAAATTTTAAATGATGGATTTAAAAAAATTCAAAAATTAAAATAATTTAACAAATAACTCATTAACATAACATTATAAGTATGATATAAGCAAAAGTAGGGCAACATCTTTAGGTTTGCTAGCCTGATTCATGTAGGTGGACATGTATTTTAATATATTTTCTATTTTTTTTTTATTCTATGATTTACACGAGCAGCTAAATAATATAAGGTTGGAATAAAGAATTAATATTTTAAAATTTTTAATTTTTATATGAATAGTCATTGTACTAAATGTAGAGTATTTTTTATATTTTCTAACATATCACTAAGATTGCATATACACTTGAGCATAACGTAAGTAATGAGAGTGTAAACAGCTGAGCAAATGTTTATTAATCATAAATTTTTTTTAAGAATTTTATAAAAAAAAATTTATATATTAATTTGAATTGTTAATAATAAATTTGTTATTATTATTATTATTGGTATAGTTAGATATCACATATTAATGATCAACATATGGTTTTAATATCAGGTATGTATAATTGTAATTGTGGTACATATCTATTTGGAATTATTTATTTTTTAAGCCAGTTGACAAATATATATTATTAACTTTTATTATCTGTTAGGTATTATAAGCTATTTAGTAAATTTTTTATTTTTTTAATGTAAAAAAAATAATTTTTATTCTTGTTTATACTATTAGATTAATTATGTAATATTATACCTACATAACAAATTTTATCTAATGCCTCTTTCTCAATGATTGTGGCAAATATTTTAATGATGACACCATTCAAAGTATTATCAGAATTGAATATAAAATTAACTATTTTATTATAAATATTATATTACCAATAAATTCATGTTATACACTTGTATATGAGATGATTATTAACAAGCACTGTGCTGTGCCTGGCATGGCATGCCATCCCGATTTGACCTAGAAAATTTGGGCTGACCTGGCCCGGCTTGTTTTTTCTAGGCCCGCTGGGCTTTCATTCCGGGCCAGGCGCGGCATGGTACAGTAACTGTGCCGCGCCTGTCCCGGTATGATTTTCTGGGGGTTCAGCCCGGCACGGGCCCGTGTCACGATTCGCCGGGTTCGGCCTGGTCGGGCCGAACCCTAAATTAAAAAAAAATTAGGGTTTCGGTGTGCCCGAAACCCTAATTCTAAAAAAAAAATTTAGGGTTTCGGCTCCCCAGTAATCCTAATTTAAAAAAAAAAAAATTTTGGCATGGTACCTTGCTGGGCTAAGCATGGCCCGAGGCTCGGTTGGCCTCAGCATGGCACGGCACGAGCCCGGGCACGGGAAATTTCCATGCTGGGCTGGCCCAGGCACGGCTGAACCATGCCTCATGCCGGGCCCGGGCTGGCCCGTTTGACTTCTTTATTGGCACCTAATTATGGATAACACTATAGCATATTTTTTAAATTTATTAATTATTAATTATTTTTTATATTTATAATGTTTTATAATGTTATTCCTACAAGTTGATTTATAAATTCTATGACAAATAGATTTAATGCATCATAATTATTAATGTATCAATATATTATATTGAAAATTTTTTAATATTCTTATTATTTTTATTTTTAATTATTTTAAAGTAAGTTTAAATTATTGAATTTTATTTTAATTAGTTTATATTTTATAGAAAAATAGGTCGAGATTATTTAATAGAACCTAATTTTGGCCTTGAATATTTTGGTCGGGTTATCATTTGTATTTATATTAATATTAAAATCATTATTTGTTATTATTTTATTTTATTTATTATTCTAATTTTAAAAAATTATATTTTAAAATTTTTCTAAATTATAACATGGACTAATAAATATAAATTAAACGTATACTGTGATAGAAATGATATAATGTTATTTTTCTAGTAATCCATATAAAATTAATTTGATGAATATCAAAAATTTTCTACTTAGTATCTATTTACAAATTTTATGTTAAATTAATATGTTTTTTTATTTTTAAAATCTTTTTTATTTAACACGTGCATATTAAAGGCAACTGCCAGTTTTTTGTACGTGTGTGCATGCGTGTGTTGTGCATGTTCTTGTGTGACTGTATGGTGTGTGCGTGTGTTGCATGTGTGCTGCGCGCGAGCGTGTGCGTGTGCTTCGCGCGTGCTTCGCGCGTGCTTCGCGCGTGCTTCGCGCGTGCTTCGCGCGAGTGTGTGCGCGTGCTTCGCGCGAGCTTCGCGCGAGTGTGTGCGCGTGCTTCGCGCGAGCTTCGCGCGTGCTTCGCGCGAGCTTCGCGCGTGCTTCGCGCGAGCTTCGCGCGAGCTTCGCGCGAGTGTGTGCGTGTGCTTCGCGCGTGCTTCGCGTGTGCTTCGCGCGAGTGTGTGCGCGTGCTTCGCGCGTGCTTCGCGCGTGCTTCGCGCGTGTGAGAGGTGTATGTCTGTGGGTGTGTGCATGGGTACATTTACTTGTTGGTTTGGTTATTCAGGAAAAATGATCATCACCAAAGATGTGTTGCTGCATGTTTGGTTCAAGGCGTGTACATTCTGGAAAGGGATCGCCAGCTGAAACGGCAAGGAAATCATTCGCTAGCTCCTCCATGGTGGACAGCTTTTCGCTTTCGCCTGAACTGCAAGCTCATCGACGAGGTCGACTCCTCCATTTTCGGCGCAGTGTACAAGTTCGAACCAGCAGCACCACCTGGCCAAGACCTGGCATCCATGGACGAAAAAGCTCCCCGCTTCGTAGTTGCCCTGCGTGGCACCTTGACGAAGCCGGAAACTCTCTCTCGTGACATTGAATTGAGCATCAATGCCATTAAAAACAAACTGCACGGGGGGTTTCGGTTCCACTCCGCGTTACTGGCATCTCGCAGCGCCATTGATTCCGTCGGCGGAGCCCGCGTGTGGTTGGCGGGCCACTCACTCGGCGCGGCGACGGCTATGCTCGTCGGAAAGACCCTTGCCTGGAGAAACATCTTCGTGAGAGCTTTTCTATTCAATTCTCCGTTCTTTGCTCCGCCGATCGGTCTGCTTCAAGACGATCGGGTGGAACGCCGAGTTCGGATTGCAAGCAGCCTGCTCACCGCCGGATTTGCGCTTGCTGCGAAGCTGACTAGCCAGGTAGCCCTAGGCCGAGGAGATGCCTTTTCTGCGCTTTCTCCTTGGGTCCCTCGTCTTTTTGTCAACGCCGCTGACCATCTTTGCTCCGAGTATATCGGGTATTTCGAGCACAGGAAGAAGATGGAGCAGATGGGAATTGGAGCTGTGGAAAGAGTTGCGGCCCAGAATTCGTTCGGAGGTCTGCTGATGAGTGCCATGCGGATGGAGGAATCCGAGCCGTTGCCGTTGCATGTCATCCCTTCTGCAAATCTGATCGTCAATTTGACTCCTTGCCCTGGTTTCCTGGAAGCTCATGGAATCCATCAATGGTGGAGACCCGATTTAACCTTGGAGTCCAACACCTACACTTATTAATGACTTCATTGGAATTGGGCCTTCGGATCATGTTTGGTTCGGTTTTGGCACCGGTGTGTGTGTCACCGGTGTGTGTGTCCTTTACATAATTTTCCCAAACAATTTCTTACTCTAAAACATAATATTTTCAAAAATCTGTGTGCATATACACGCACATATATGTATATATATATACACATGTGACATTACACACACACACAAGTGTGTGTGTGTTTATGTGTGTGTGTATTTATTTATTTATCTACACATAATTTGTTATTTTTGTGAGTGTGTGTGTATGTATAGATATATAAATATGTATGTATGTCTATATATGCATATAAATATATGTAGTTATATATGTATGTATGCATGTATAAACAAACATATATACATGCATTTATATTAATTATAGTATAATTTGTATCATTTATATTTAAATAAATAAATTAATTTGTATCATTTCGAATCCCAATTTTGTCAAATTCAATTTTTATAAATTTTTATAAAAATCTAAACAATTTCTGATAAAACTTATTTCTGAATTGAATAAAAAAATAATTTAATTTTTTTAAAAAAAAATACAAGGGCCAAAATTAGATTAATATATTTGTGCGACAAAACTTAATTATTTTTTAGCTTGATATAAATTTTTAATTATTTAAGTTTTATTGCCCTAAAACTTAATTATTGTGATTTTAATATAACAAAACACTAATTTCGCTTTTAATTATGAACCTCATAATCAATCTACACTAATTATTTTTCCTAACACATTTATAAATATATGAATACATCCATATATGCATCTGTGTGTGTGTATATATATATATATATATATATATATATCTGTGTGTGTGTGTGTGTATGCACATGTACACATACGCACGCACTCACGCACGCAGACACGCAAACACGCACGCACTCACGCACGCAGACACGCACACACGAAAACACGCAGACACGCACGAACGCACGCACGCACTCACGCACGCAGACACGCAGACACGAAAACACGCAGACACGCACGAACGCACGCACGCACACACGCACGAACGCACGCAGACACGCACGCACGCACGCTTACAGTTTACTGGATTGTTACCTTTGCCGAAAGAAGGTTCAAGAGCAGAAGACGAGGAGGGGGGCGGGCCGGCATGGGGCGGAGCGCCGTGGGGCGGGGCGGCGTGGGGCGGGGCGGCGTGGGGCGGGGCGGGCGGCGCGGGCGGCGTGGGTTCTAATGAATCATAATTGTGCAGAAAGGCGGTAAAGCTTGTAGTACAACATAAAGCACCATAGATTTATTAGGTTCCCCCGCACTTTTTTCTCTTTTGAAAAGTGAAAACACGGAATTCTACTTTATCCAACCCAAACAACTAGAGAATACAAGAAAAATCAATGTTTCGGGCTTCAAATTTAGCAAAGAATTCATCAAATTCAGGAGCAAGAAGAACAGACAAGAAGAAGAAGAAGATTTCGCGTGGTTCATCGAGGATGGAAAATCAGCAACACAAACATGACCTCAGCAGCGAGACCCTCCGAGGAAGGAGCCGGCGCGCACATCGATCACGGCTCTGCAAGAGGCAGAGACGTTGATCTCGTGCGCAAAAATCAAAATCCGAACCCGACCGATCATCTGTATCGTGGATCCGACGCCCAGAGTCTGGATATCGCCGGCCGTGCGATTGTAGCCGTCAGACGGAAAATAAGTCACGGAGGACCCTGCGCTCGCCGGAGCGAAAGGGACCGACCGGACGGAGAACTTGGCGTCCATGTACTCGGAGCCATGGTAGCCGATTTCTCCCGCCGGAATCAT
Source organism: Sapria himalayana (assembly GCA_029783825.1). Lineage (NCBI taxonomy): Eukaryota > Viridiplantae > Streptophyta > Magnoliopsida > Malpighiales > Rafflesiaceae > Sapria > Sapria himalayana. Next base: position 1,408,255 of record JAREIK010013092.1, on the reverse strand, counting down.
GATCGTCCCCACCGGATTTTCGTCGCAATCAACCTCGATGGTGCTTCCGTAGTGATAAAAGGTGAATATGCTGGGGTTCCTGACGGCGAAGCGCAGCGACACCGTCAGGTTGGCCGTGTTGTTGTAGGCGGCGAAGGACGGAAGCTGGATGTCGGTGACGTAAATCTGAGGGGTGCTGAACACGGTGAAATAGACGACGATGGTGGCCAGGAGCACTGCCAAGATGACTGCGACGTAGATGGCGACCTGCGCGGGTGAGGTGCCATCCATCTCTGCAACAGGCTTCTTCATTTTCAGTTCTCACTGAGAACCTGAGTGCCAGGGAAAGGATTCACCGAATCAGATGGTCGGGGATTGATCTCCGGCCGGTGAAATAATTGTTGTAACTGATAATTTTATTGCGGGAAAATGGAAAAAATAAAGCAAAACTCTCTCTTTTTTTTAAAGAAATATAAAAATATGGTGCTTTGAAAAAACAAAATTAAGTGACAATTTTATTTTTTCGTGCCTCAAACCCAAAATATCTTCTTCGTGCCCACGTCAACATGAAAAAAGAAATACACATCACCCATCATGTTTAAAAAAATCAAAAAAATAAAACAAAACTTTTTTCTAAATTATATATATATATATATATATATTCTAGAACACACACACACAATATGTATATGCAATGTGTGTGTGTGTGTGTACATATTATATATACACACACATTATATATATAATGGTACACAATATATATATATATGGTATATATATTGTATAGATATGTATGCATGTATATATATATGTGTGTGTGTGTATTATGTATAGACACTAGGTATACACAATTTTTATATGTAGTGTATAAACACAAGTATTATGTATAATAGAAAAATTGATATATTTTTTTTATATGTATATGTACGTGCAGATGTTAAACTACTTATAAGTTTATTCTTTATGCTTATCATATAATCGGAAAGATATATAAGGAGAAACTAGTCGTGAAATGTATAAAGTGGAGCAAATTACCACCCACTTATGAAAAAATTTTATTGGGAAGAGTTTGAGGTATAATTTTGATGTATTTATTTGTTTTTCAATTTGGTCTAAAATGATTTACTCATTAAATAAATGCATTATAATATATTATTAATTTATTTGATTTTTGTAGAAAAAGTAAAAATAAAATAATATTCTGGTAATCTTAGCGAAGGATAAATAAAAATATGTGACAAACATGATATACAATAATAAGCTTGGCAAATAGAGAAAAAAAATTATGATAAAGATGTAAAGCCTAATAATGTGCTCCTTAATGTCTGGATTAAGTGGTGAGAAAACAAGAATAGTGAGGAGTTAAAGGTATTGTCCCAGATGGTCTCACACAATCATTGATCAAATAAAGTATGTAAAATATCAGGACAATCAGTATATTTGGTATAATTATTTTTCATAATTTATTATAATTTAAATAATTTGAATGCAAATGATAATATATGTGTGATAATATATCACGTATCTTAATAATAACTATAATTTATTTTCAGGAGACTGAGTTGGGATGAATAACATCATCGTTTGAGGTATTCAAGTGAATACACAATAAGAATGATGGATCATTCGTAGACAATTGGTCAATTAATATTAATGTGAGTTTCTCAATTTGTATTTATAGTGTCATATGTAAATTGTAATTAATGAAAGAAAAAAATGTAAAAAATTTTAATTTTTGGCTTTTACTATAATAAATATGCAAATTCAAGTATTTTTTTTTTTAATTATAACTGATGAGTTATTATATAGGGACTCATTAAATAAAATGACTAACTTCATTTTTATATTATTCTTAGTATGGTGATAATAGTTTCATTTAAAAATAAAATAATAGGATTGAGATTGACTTAAGAGTCTTTCATAAAAAATTCTCTAGAACTTTATAGATGTAATATTCTTAAGATAACTAGATATGGTAAGAAGAGAGAGGTCTCCGAATGATACTCACGTACAATTAACATTTCATATCATAGTAATTGCTAATAAATGCTCAAGAGGAGGAGAGGGTTAGAGAGAGAGAGAGAGAGAGAGAGAGACGAAAATCAATATCAAAACAAAATTCAGTGTTGCATAAAATGATAAAATTTTCATAATTTACACTTCAAATTTGCAATAGAAAAGGGGAAGAAAGCAGTTTTTCAGACCCACGTTGGGAGAGGTGTTACATACAGTTAATTGCAGAGATACGTTTATTAAGAAGGTAAGGCTTCTCGAAAGAACAACTCCATGGGGCCTAGGAAATGACAATTCACACAAACCAGAAGAGAGCTGCAAGATGGTGACGTTATTTGAATGTTGAAATTGAATATCTTTTCTGTTGTTCCAAATCTATGGTGCTGGTACTTTGGAGTCGTGATTGTCGAATATGTCCAACAGCGATATTGCCTGCCAGAGAGCAGACGACGGACGAGATGAGACGAGAGAGAGGATGATTTGCAGGAAACAAGAACAGGGTAGGAATTCTAATGGAAACATGGATGACCTCGGGAACATTGAGCTCGAGGCGAAACTTTGGCCCGTCATAATGGTGGAGAATGGGCCTGAACGAATCTTCTTCCAGCGGCTCGCAGGCTCTTCGCGTGTTTATCTTCACCTGATAGAGGAGATGAAGTATAGTTCATGCACGAGGAACCCTAGAAATAAATTCAAGAGTTGGATGCAGGTCAGGGACGGACCTGAGCAGGAAAGCGAGATTCCCCATGGCACTTCTTATCCTCCCAAGCCGTCGGATCGATGTTTGTTCCTCCGAAGCTCGCAGCCTGGACGGAATTTAGTCGCGTTGCATGATATTCAGATGATCCATGAAGGGCAGAGAGAGAGAGAGAGAGAGAGATGAAGCGAAGGAAATACAAATAAAGGAGAAATGAAACCTCGTATATTCCATGGAGCTGGTGAGTAGTGTAGTTGTACAAGAAAAGCGGCAACCCCGGCGTAATTGCTCTTACTGAATCTCGATAGCGCGGTGGCAAGCCTGCATGCATTTTACAACAGCACTTTATCATTCACATATTTCAGTTCCATCATCCACAGCTGTTCTTGATTAACATTGAATCGGCGATCATCGCAACCAGGAAGAAGAAGAAGAAGAAATAACGAAGATGAAAGTAATGTATCAACTAATAGGAAGAAGAATTTGTACCGAAGAGCTGTCGCCTGAGATTCTCCTGCATGGTATCATTGTTGCATACGAATATATAACCACCGATTGTTTCCGACCTCGGCAGAGCCTCGGTGGGAGGAAGAGTCTTGAATCTCTTATCGGCCGCGCTCTTCGCGCTGTCCATGCCGTCTTCACTGCCGCTCGCACTGTTTTTGCTGCTCTTCTTGAGGCTCTTCACTCCGCACTCATCTGCTCCCATGGTGTTCTTCGTATGCTTGTCAGCAGGGTTGAGGCAATTGCCAAACGCGGCGTTCAAGTTCGTGTTATTTTTCAATCCACCATACGGCCGACGAATCGAACCTAGAGGATCATTCCAGATGTTGTCTCTTCCACAACCTAACTTCCAGATATCGCCGTACACGTTCAGATCCGACACCTTAGGCTTCGAATTCTTCAGTTCAGCTCCAACAGGTCCTATCTCACAAGCATCGAAACTGTTCCAGTCGGATATCGGGTTGAATCCGCTCCAATTGTACCGTTTCAGATCGGAACCACGAAGCTCAGCTCCAACATGACCTAACTTCGTTACATCCTTGAATCCATTCCAATCGGTGGCGCTGCCAGACTTAGCCGTGTTTATTCCGGTGCCAGATCTGAAATCGAAGTTCCTCCTATCCTGCACCTTCTTCGGCGCATGAGAATTGTTCCAAATCGAGTTGTTCAGAGCTAAATTCGACGAGCCACACGATTGAAACCTCAGCTGGTCGCCGAACCGCCAAAACGCTTGCTCATCGTTCATGCTCTCCATGTTCCACATCAATTTACGCTTCAAAGATTATTAGGTTGCTAGGTTGGAGACTGTAGATGGAAGCAAACTAAGCAGTGATAGAAAATGAAGAGCAAAATTTTCTAGACGGTGACCAACCGACTCGAGAACTGGTTAAATAAGAAGATAAAACCACTAGATTTCTCCTGAAAACATTTAAAAAAATAGAAATTTCAAAGAAGTTTCTGTAGACTTTATGATTCTTCCGCGGAATCCATAGAACGCGTCGATGACGATGACGATGACGCGTCCGGTGACATGGCAACGAAGAATTATCAGAAACCAAAAATCAAAATATTAAATGCGTAGTATATTTTGTGCACCAAACAATAATTAAAAAATCTGGAATATTTGTTTTTATGTGAAACAAATAAAAAATATTTAAAAATACAAAATAAACTTTTCATAATTAAAAAATACATCTAACAACAAAAATAATTAATTTTTAACACACTAAAATTAATCAATATAATTTTGCCATCCAATTTCAAAAAAAAATAAAAATAAAAATTTTATCAACTTAATTTGGAAACTATTGTTCCAAGCTCAAAAACTCAATTTCTAAATTTAGAAATAACAATTTCTCAAAAGAAAATTATAAAATTATAATTATTTCGCTGAGTTGAGAAAGAAGGAATCAAGCACGTAAACACACACACACACACACACATATTATAAACATATATTATTATATGTTTGTATATAATAATTATATATTTATATAATTAAATATGCGTAGATAAATTTATATATTTATTTATTTATTTATATAATTATGTAGTTTATATACATATATAATGCGTGTGTGTGTAATAAACATATATTATTATGTGTTTGTATATAATAAATATATATTTATATAATTAAACATGAGTAAATAAATTATATATATATATATATATATATTACTTTTCAGACAATATTAATTTTGCAACCGTATGGTAGATGATGTTTTATTTTATTTATTTTTATTTATTTTTAGATGCCATTTTATTATGTGAAGGGTATGAGTCTAATTCTTCCACATATAGTATTAATGTATTTATAGTAGTTAATGTATAAATAATAACAGTATAAATATTATAAAATTATAAATATATAAATATTATATATTTGCATAACATTATAAAATTATATAGTAGTTAATGTATTTAAACATTATACATATATAATGTTATGTAGTTACCCATTATGCATATATAACTATAACAATAATATTATATACATAAATGAATAAATATTATATATTTGCAAAATGTTATGCATATATATACCATTATCTTGGTGCGTAACATGTAAATGCATATTTTATATAAATTTATGTGTGCGTAATGGTTATGCATGTATGAACATTATGCACACATAAGTTCATACATGCATAAAGTCATGAATATGTAAGTTTACATATGCATGACATTACATCAAGCATACAATGCACAAAGATAGTATACCTTTTTTTTTTTTTTTTTTTGACTTTTTTAATGTTAGGGATAATTGTGGGCTTTCATTTTAAATTGCTCAAAATATAGTCAAAAAGAAAATATTTTTATTATAGGACATAAAGTGTTAAAAAAGAGGGAGGAAAATTTGTAATTATTTTTATTTTGGGAGTCCTTATTGTCATTTTCCCAATAATATCTCAAATTAATTCAATTATTTTCTTCGTGATATTTGGTAGGCTTTTAATTATATTTAATATAAATTGGATTCAAAATCAATTGATATTGAAATATGCGGTGAACATATGACTATATTTAATTATATTTTCTGAAATTTAATGTTTTTTCAATCAATTTTAATGCCATTTAATTAAGTTAAAAGTATAAGGAGAATAAGAAGAAAAAAAAATGACGTGGATAGTAAGAAGGGGAAGAAAAAAAAGTGAAGAAAAAACAAAAAATGAATACAATAATAAATAAGAAGTCAAAAAAGAAAATAATAATGTTATGAAGGAAGAGTAGTTGAAACAAAATAAGGAGAATTCGAAATTGAAGAAGTAGAAAAAATATAAAAAAAAGATATAATTGGAATGGAAGGTACATTTGGTGTTTGAATTTAATTATAACTCCCTTTTTTTTTCTTTTATCCATGCGAATTTTGTATGGAAACTTGCAATGTTCTTTGGGGCATAATATTTATTTGTAATTGTGTATGTTAGTGAAAATATATGTTTAATATATATATATATATATGACAATATACATACTTATATATATTTGGGTAGTATCATATATATATATATATGTGTGTGTGTGTGTGTGTGTAGATTTATTTATTTTAGATAGAATATATCTATGAAATTCAAAATAGTTTGGAATCCACTATATTTTGTTAAAGCTAACTAGATGGTTTTGAGAGATTTGTAATCACTATATAAAAACTAATTTGTGGGGAAATTATGTCTTGGGGTGCTTCCCCACAAATTTGTAACAATTAAAAACTAAACTTTTGATATTTGTGAAAAAAAATCACAAACAATAAAAAAATTAAAAATAAGGGCACTTTAATACATCATTCCTAAATTACTTTATCCCCTCTCCTCTGGACCTCATCCTCGCCCTCACCCATTGCCCCTGGTCCTCACCCTTGCCCTCCCCCGTCTGCCCTCACAATCCCTCTTACTTCTCCCCCACACCTCTCCTTTGGAGCTCCACAAAGGAGCTCCATTGTGTAGCTTGGCGAAACTTTACGAGCACCACAAAGGTGCTCGTCGAGCTCCAGTGATCTCCATGGTCGAGCTCTACGTGAAGCTTGACGGATCTCCATGAGCTCCACGAAGGAGCTCACTGGAGCTCCTCGAGCTCCATCGTGGAGCTAGACGAAACTCCATGAACTCTACGTCGGAGCTCGTCGAGCTCTAGTGAGCTCTATGATCGAGCTCACTTGAGCTCCAGCGAGCTCCGTCGTGAAGAGGTGCTGGGGGATAGGTGCGGGGACTAGTGAAGGTAGACGGGCGAGGGAGAGGGCCAGGGGCGAGGGGTGAGGGCGAGGTCCAAGGGAGAGGGGATAGGGTATTTTAGGAATTAGGTATTTGAGTGCCATTATTTTTAATTTTTTTATAGTTTTGTGATTTTTTCACAAATATCAAAAGTTTAGTTTCTAATCGTTAAAAATTTTTGGGGAAGCACCCCAAAACATAATTCCCCCTTAACTTGCTATTTGTTGGACCTATAATTGTTCCGAGATCATTTTTGATTTTTGGGCTGAATCTCTATCAGTGCCTAACAAGTCAAAGAGGATTAATTATTTTATGTGATTGAATATTTTATTTATCTAAATGATTAAATTTTTTTTTTGAAAAAAAAATAATTAAAAATATCTAGAAAATAAAATATGAATCTTTTAACTCTGTCTCACAGAATTAGTCAAGAAAGTGATCAGTGGCAACCACCTCACGCACCACCTGAATATCGATTGGATTATGGCTTCTTTGCTAGAGGACCTTTGGATTAGTCATGATGGGCAAGAGAATGGTATCTATTACTAAAGACTATGAATTCGTCATGATGGATATTGGTGGGATATTAAGTTTGTCTAGCATTGGGATATTTGTTTGGAGACAAATATGAGATGCCAGTAAAATTTCGATTTCCCAGATATTTGGATGAACTTATCATCTTTTGGATAATTGGATAATACGAGTCATTTATGAATAAAAACACACTTTAAGCAGTTTGATAAAATTAAGGGTAAAAATAAATAATTTAAGGATGATTCCTAATATATGATTGGTTCGGATCAAGAAAGAGTCTTGTGAAAAATTAAAAGAATTGACTCTGAAATGGACAGGACTCATATATGTTCATGTGGATGATTCACTTTTTATAAGAAAGTAATACACACTTATTATTTGAAAATCACTTAGCGATGAGATGATAGTTATTACGACTGGGGGGGAGCTATACAACAAAGTTGTTTTTTCCTCATTCCTTTGAGGAGATTTAATATTGGTCGATACAATGAGCTTTAGCTAGCTCGACGTGGAGCTCAAGGAGCTCTGTCGAGCTCCATGACGGAGCTCTATCGTCGAAATCCACCGAGCTCCACTTCAAGCTCGCTTGAGCTCGACGGAGCTCCACGAAGGAGCTCACTAGAGCTCCACGAAGGAGCTAACTGGAGCTCTACGGAGCTCCACGAAGGAGCTAACTGGAGCTCTACGGAGCTCCACGAAGGAGCTCTACGGAGCTCCACGAAGGAGCTCTACGGAGCTCCACGAAGGAGCTCTACGGAGCTCCACGAAGGAGCTCTACGGAGCTCCACGAAGGAGCTCTACGGAGCTCCACGAAGGAGCTCTACGGAGCTCCACGAAGGAGCTCTACGGAGCTCCACGAAGGAGCTCTACGGAGCTCCACGAAGGAGCTCTACGGAGCTCCACGAAGGAGCTCTACGGAGCTCCACGAAGGAGCTCTACGGAGCTCCACGAAGGAGCTCTACGGAGCTCCACGAAGGAGCTCTACGGAGCTCCACGAAGGAGCTCTACGGAGCTCCACGAAGGAGCTCTACGGAGCTCCACGAAGGAGCTCTACGGAGCTCCACGAAGGAGCTCACTGGAGCTCTACGGAGCTCCACGAAGGAGCTCATTGGAGCTCTACGGAGCTCATCGAGCTCCACATCAAGTTCGCTGGAGCTCCTGGAGATGGGGAAGGAGGATAGGGGTGGGAAGAGAGGGGCGAGAGGTGAGGGCAGACGGAGGAGGGACGAGGGACAAGGGGCGTAATGGGATATTCACAGTGTTTTTAATAGTCGACATTCACAATACAGGCATCTGATTTTAAAAAGTAACACCGTGGCAATGGTCGCTGTTCACAGCGACGAGTATTGCCACGCTGTTTCCAGACGTACTAGTCTGGACATATTTTTGAAATCAACCTTAAATTTTGAATTTGTTATTTTAAATATATTATTTCCGTACAAAACTCCTGCACCTTCTAGGCCTCCCTCCAATACTTCTTTATATGGGTGGAACGGAAAATGACAAGAATTTTGATATTAGTGAGTTGGTTAACTCTATCAACTATATGGTGAATATAAATTATTGGTGGAATTCTCGTCATGCTGCATGGATCGATGACGCTCCATTGATAATACGTACAAGCTTTGACAGTGTCAAATCCTACAAGTTAATTTTAATTTGACATATCAAATAGGTTTAGTGGAAGATCTCAAAGAAATAATAAGTTATAGATTTAATTAAATTGTCAGCAACTTAATTCAATCAGTGAGTATCTGTAATCTTAACATTAGAAATTTAATTAATATTAAATATTAACAGCTCGATTTATTCTCAAATAAGTAAGAAAATATAATTATAATTTTATAGTGAAATGAATTATAATTATTATAAGAAATATTATCATATATTATAAAAAATATTTTAAATTATAATTAAAAATATTATTTATTTATTTACCATATATACATACATACATACCTACATACACACACACACATATATATATATATATAATCAGAGTGATTACTATGATTAAAATCATATTTATTGATTTTAATAAAATAAGATCAATTGATGTAAATTAAAAATTAAAAATAATTTTTTGATTACACACACACACACACACACACATCCTAGCATATATTATATATATTGAAGCTACGAGATGTGTAGCATTGAGCCATAAAACCTCAATTTCTTTAAATAGTGCACAAGGAAGAATCCATTATTTTTGATTAAAACAAAAACAAAAACAATGTCGGCAATAACGATGGAAGCTTCAAAATTAGCATATTTTTTTTTAATTTTCCCTTCATATTTTAAATTTTCAAAAATAGTTTCTCAATTTTCACATTACGGCCGTAGTAGGGTGGCAACTATTGTTCTGAGAGCTCAAGACCTCCGGTGGAGGCGGCCATATATTTCCGGCAATTCGATACCAAAATTGGTGACGGCGGTCAGGTTGAGAAAAAGCGGATATCGGAAATAGAAATGGATGCACGGCTAACGGAGCTCTCGCAGCTGTTCGAGCGATTTAAGGCCGCATGTTCAAGAACAGACATAGACAGCTGCACGATTCTGCTTTCTCAGCTCAAGGTGAAGAAGTCACACATGCAATTTCAACATCTGTGCTCTTTTTGCAGCTTCCCTGCCTTCGATCAACTCTTTCAGCTCTGAAACATACTCGCCTAAATAGGAAAATGTATGGCTACTGGTTTGAGAGTGCGCACGAGGAGCGTAGCACGGATGAATGGAATCCAATGAGGATCGTCGTTTTTGCTGTGCTTCTTCAATTCCGCTTTTTTTGTTAAAATTTATGTGAGCGAGGTTGAAGACGAAACGACATCGACATATATGTTTTATGTTCTGCTTCTAATTTGTATTCCACGACAGCACATTGGTAGTTGATAGCACGAGGGATCGTCCTTCTCTACTGTCATCGGATTTATTTGAAAGTGAAATAGCTGATGCTCGCCACTGGATCGGGTTCGATTTTGTAGGTTTTGCTGACAGAGTTTAGGAGCTTGCCACCATTGTTTGAAGATACACCTGATGCTTCTCATGAATTATCAATAGCAAGTAATGTTCTAGATTCGAACCATTCAGTTTTTGTTGCATTATCTTGCTCTTCGGCCAGTGCACGTGACACAGAGTAGCAGCAGAAATGTTCATTTTATTATCAATAGAGAAAACTAATTATAAAAGCTTTTCATAAAATGGAAATGAAGACGACCGACAGCAGATGAACTAATGAACACTCATCATCTTAAAAAGATGAACTAATTAGTTATTGTTCTCTGCCTTTTTCTTCTCGTGATAAATCTCAGGGGATATTTATGAGCATGCTGTTCTTTTTAGCATGAAGATTGGGGATCAGAGTGCCTTTCAAAGAGATTTCTATCAGCTGAAACCATATTATACAGATGTTGGGTACGCCTCCTTCCCCTCTTGCTCGTAGTCATCTCCAGTATAGTCACAATTCTTGTTTCATCTCCTGACAAGGGGGATTAAACATGATTGGGCTATCTTCATTTTCATTTGTTGTTCTTGGCACTCATCTCTTTTTATTTCCCCGTTTCCATTTTTTTTTTCTCAAGTTTATTCACTGCCAAAATTTCTATTTTTTTTTTTTTTTTGATAAATAAGTAAAAACTAAGGTTCGAGTAAGTTTTTTATAGTGTCTGGCCCCACCGCTTGCCTGGCCTCATACCCAAGAAAACCCTCCATTGGCCCAGCTCCTTGAGAGTTTTTTTTGGGAGGCACAATTCTACATACGCAGAGTAAGGATTTGAACCCAAGTCCTCTCCCCTGGATTACCTATGCCTTTGCCACTAGGACAAAGACATCATTGGTCCAAAATTTCTATTTGAGTTCACCCTTTTATTGTCATGTAGTCCACTCTTGTATAAAAATAGCAACTTGAATTGTTTTTGGTAAAGATCTTATCTAGCTTTGCTCTGAAATCTTACCCATTTTATAAGCTTTTGCGTTCCATTTGTTTGAGAAATTTTTTTGTATGATCCTAACATGATGGTGATGCTATACAAGGTTTTATGTGAGGTGTAAGTCTTGAATGTAAAAAAATTATAAAATTTAATAAAATTGATAAGTATATTATAATTTGTAACGTTCACTTGCTTGATCCACTTTAAATGATATATTGACATTACTTATAATCATCTATTATTTGATAGTTTATATTCAATAAGTCAAGGTCATAATTCTTATCTCTATTACTCATTAACTTCGACTTGAGAATTTATTATTTATTTTTTGGTTCAATTAATCTCATATGTTGGCCATGGCTAAAATGGGTTGGGTTGATCCAAAGCAAGTTTGATTAGATGTGGCCCATGGATTGGGGCCCAACTTAGCAGGGCTTTCCTCTGGTAGAGGCATGGGATGGCTTGACATGAACTCCTGAGAATTGCCAGATGTGGCATCACGTGTGTGACTGGGTTGTGCTAGTTCTTCGACGTTTGCTCGCTCTGACTTGATTCGACATGGTTCACGTTGCCTTGCTGACCAATGTACCATGAAAATGCACTTTCTTTTTGAGGGGTGTCGGGTTGAAAATTTGTTTTTATCTGATTAAAGCTCAATATTGTTACTTAGTCGATTTTCTTTAAAGGAAATAAAAGGGCTAAAAATAGGCTTAATTATTTAAAAAATTATTTGCTACCTCAATTTGTGGTATGCCTCGAGTTATGCATCTCCATTGCCTTTTTAAATCATTATCATCTTTGTTATAATGGAAGAGCCTATATGATGAAGCTAGATATGGAAGAGTCTATAATATCATCTTTTTTGTAGAAGGATTCTAGGCAACTACACAATATATATATATATATATATATATATATATATATGCAAAAATATATTTAACAAACATATTATATGGTTCATACATCAATATGTATAATTGATATTATAGAAAAAATTTTAAATTTTATAATAATTTAATAAATTATGATTTTAGGGAACAATATAGTGGTGTTAGTGATGTCCCATATATAAACTACCTAGAGGTGTCAATCGGCCCGGCCCGGCACGAGACACGGCACGATTCGGTCGTGCATGGGCCGGCCCGGCATGGAAATTTCCCTTGTTTGGGCTCGTGCCGTGACCGACCACGACATGATTTTGCTGTGCCGTGCCGTGCCTTGCCCGGCATGGTACCGTGCTGAAATCAAAATTTTGTTAAATTAGGGTTATAGGGATGACGAAATCCTATTTTTTTTTTAAATTAGGGTTTCGGGCATGCTTAATTCCTAATATTTTTTAAAATTAGGGTTTTGGGTGTGCCGAAATCCTAATTTTTTTTAATTAGAGTTTCTGGCACGCTGAAACCCCCACAAAACCATGCTGGGGCAGACCCAAAAGCACGGTTGGGCCTGAAAAAATGGACCAGGCTGGTCCAACACGTCTCGTTTGACACCTCTAAAACTACTTAGAATGACATGTATTTTATCGTATTAATACCCATTATATTAATTCTAATCTAAAACTAACCAAGAAAATATTTAAATTTTGTCAGATATTACATTCTCATGATAATTATGTTATATATAAATATTTGATTATTTTTAGAAATAGGATACAAAATAAAATATATAATATTATATTTAATGATGTCATAAATAAAATATCATAAGAAATATAATTATATAAGTTGATATCAAAGATTATTAAAATTCAATATAACTAATGTTTGATTCATATGTTGATTATTAATATATTATATTTGATTTTGTGTCTAGTAAAATTAGTAAAGTTGTAAAAAATAAATATAATTGTGATGTAATATACACTCTCACATTTATAGTATGTTTAAATAACATATAAAATGCTTGAATTTTTATGACGTACATATTGAAATGAAAAAAAAAAATATTTAAAATATTAGTTGATTATTTTATAATTTTATTGTTTACTTGTTTGTATTGATTTCAGATATAAAATTGAAGAAGTTAAAAATATTATAAAATTTACATATAATTACTAGAACTGATCATAAAAATTAGAAAATAAAATTTATAAATAAATATATAACTTATATAACTATTATGAAATTAAATTTTAATTATGATTATGTTAGTGAGATTTCGAGTCTCATAGTTTAATTTCTATTTCAAAGTGTTGATTTTTTTGTTCAATTAGCTAATAGAAATTTTTTTTGTTAAATTTTGATATATTGAATTTATTAAAAATTGTAAATATAATTTTAATTTTTTTTATGTTTTGAAAGAATTTGGATGTATTCAATATTATTCTTGTATTACTTAATTTTTAATTAATTTATTATAATTGTTTTTTATGTTTTTTTTTTATTTTTTTATTAGTTTTATTTTGTATTAAATATATATTTAAATTTTATTTTTAAGGGGTACTGTTGTACTATACAATACGGCCACTATGGGTTGTGGTTGAACGACACAGTCACTGCCTACTAGAGGCTAGAGCTAGCCATGCACGAGTCATGGCTTGCCGTTTGGCATGAACCCATGTGCTAGGTCCTCGCCAGGAAGCCTAACCTTTGTCTGCTCGACACCAGCCACGGGGTCGTGTCGTGCCCTACTTGTGCCAAGGCATGGCTTGACTCTTGGGCTAGTATTGCTGTCGTGCTGGGCTGGGCATGGTCCGTGCTTTTAGCTAGGGTCATTATGGGTTAACTGAGCAATGTGAGTTGGCTCGGCACAAGCACGGCCTAGTTTCCTTGAGGGATATCGAGTCGTGTGGAACTCTTTATTTTTTGTTGTCGGGGGCCATCCCAACTTGGTTGTCTTCCAAAATTGGCCTTGCCAGTTTGACGCAATGTCAACCCGAGCAAAAAAAAAAAAGGTCATGCCATCTTGATGGTGCTATAGTAACATCAACATTGGTTTGATATGCAGTATACTAAATCTTTTGGCACGGGAAATCGACTGCTGGCCCGATACGGCACCGTTGGCCCGCAAAATGTAGGCCTTCCCTACCTCATCTGTAACTAGAGGTGTCAACCGTGCTGGGCTGGCCCGACCCATCACGAGGCACGGCACGGTCGGCTGTGCCTGGGCCCGTGCCGTGCCTTGCCCGGGCTCGGATTAGGCACGAGCCATGCCGTGCCGTGCTCAGGCCTGGATTCGGCACGAGCCGTGCCGTGCCGTGCCTGGCCCATGCTGTACCGTGTCTGACCCTGCACGGTTCAGCCCGTGGCACAACACACCGGCACGGGTTCATCCCGTGATGGTTGTCCCCCGAGCCCGACCCCGCGATCGCCCCTCCTGCAAAAATGACCATGGTTTGGGTCTGATTTGACTTGACCCGCGGTCCCACGAGGCTCGAACCGTACGGCCAGGCCAGGCTCGAGTGGGCCCGGCACGAAGGCATGCTCGTGCTCAAAAAAAACAGGCCGGCCGGGCCCGTTTGACACCTCTATCTGTAACCCCGTTGCGTTAAAAGCAACGGTGGGGAAGGGGAGTTTTGACCGCACAATTATGACAAGTCATGTTAGTAGTATCTGGCTTATGTGGTTGATTTTTTTTTAAAAAAATTGTCTCGTCGGGCTATTATTTGACGGGACTAGACCCATGTCCCGACAGCCAATCGTAGCCGGTCCCGGGTCACCGGATCAGTCAATTGGATAATGCTTAGCTTCTACGAAGGGCAAAAAGGTAAAATCCAGGGCGTGTCTAAAATCTAGATCGTGCATTGCCCACCGAGCTGCAAATTCGTAATTTATTTATTCTTTTCATTATTTTTCTTTTCGTTTGTTTACGAAATCTGCATTTTCAGTAATCTTGATATTAACCTCTCCCCGGTGGGCTGCCGTGCTCAATTTGTCTCGATGAAACAGTGCCCGTGTTCCCCCATCTGCCCGGGAGCACATGATCTTGGGTCTCAACCTGCTGAGGCTTCTAGTGGAAAATAGGATTGCTGAATTTCACACTGAGCTGGAGCTTCTCTCCCCCACCGCTCTGGAGAACCCGTGCATCAGACACGCAGTTGAGCTGGAGCAATCTTTTATGGAAGGGGCTTATAACCGCGTGCTCAGCGCTCGTCAGACTGCACCCCACGAGGCCTATGATTATTTTATGGACCTCTTGGCCAAGACTGTCAGGTAGTGGCTCAACAATGAGACCTTTTCCAACCCCACCGCCATGCCTGCAATTTACTCTCTCACTCACTCACTCACTCTCTCTCTCTCTATATATATATATATATATATATGTGTGTGTGTGTGTGTGTGTATTATGTATATAAACGCACATATTGACATTATTTGTGTGTTCTGCTTTGGATGTACAATTTTTAGAGATGAAATTGCTGGGTGTAGTGAGAAGGCTTATGACCGCCTTGCTCTAGATGATGCTCGGCAAATGCTGCTCTTCTCTTCTGAATCCGAACTTATTCAATATGCTAAAGAGGTACTTTTCCCCCTCTTTTGATCCTATTTTATCTTTCACATGGCGTTGCTTGATGGGAAGGTGCAATTAGTGACTATGCAGAGAGAGATGGGCCAAGCACTGCTGAACTAGAGGTGTCAAACGGGCCGTGCCGGGCTGGCCCGGCCCATTTTTTCCAAGCCCGATCGGGTTTTTGTGCCGGTTTTTTGGGGGTTCAGCCAGGCACGGGCCCCGGCACGATTCGCCGGGTTCTGCCCGGTCGGGCCGAAACCTAAATTAAAAAAAAATTAGGGTTTAGGTGTGCCCGAAACCCTAATTCTAAAAAAGAATTAGGGTTTCGGCGCCGCAGTAATCCTAATTTAAAAAAAAAAAATAATTCGGCATGGTACCGTGCCGGGCCAAGTATGGCACGAGGCCCGGTTGGCCTCGGCACGGCACGAGCCAGGGCATGGGAAATATTCGTGCCAGGCCGATCAGGCACGGCTGAACCGTGCTGTGCCTCGTGCTGGGCCGGGCCGGCCCGCCCCGGTTGACATCTCTTGGCTGAACCATGCTTGTCCCGGTTCGTCATCGTCCGGAACCTTTCCTGGTCACGGGCGTTGCCGCAAACGTGGCATGGCTCGTGTCGTGTTGGGCCGGTGTGAGCAGTGCCTCGTGCCGGGCCAATTGCGACCGACGATCCATGTGCCTGGCTTGGCGGCACTGTCCACCGGCTCGGGGGTCCGGGACCTGCAACGGGTCACGGGTCAAGTTCCTTCGGGTGACTGTCCGATGGGGCGGGTTATTTTAAAAAGCAAATCCAGCCACGTAAGCTGGATTTTTGCTTACGTGGCCGATTGCAATAGGCCGGCCATGAAAGCCGGTCACTTGCGTTTTCACACAATGGGCTTTCATCAGTGATGGTCCGGCACTACCGTGCCGCACTGAAGCCGGTCGTGCCGGCACGACACCGCCAAGGGAAGATATCGAGATATGTTGTTATCTTAGCAGTCTCGTCTCCGAAAATTAGAGAGGCTGAGATAACACAGACACGGACTTTAAATTATTGCCTACCTTATTGTTTATTCAACATCAATATATATAAATATAATCAAATAGGTTATTAATTAACATGTATATTTATATGTTCATAAATAATGTGGGCGAAAAAAAATGAGATGACACTTGATAGTTTATGCTGCATAAATGGTATTTATTAACATATTTCAAGTATATATGCCATACCTACGCATGAATACATACATGTGTATCACCGTATCTATAGGCGCACATTAATGATAAATTGGGAAATCAAAAGCTCATGATAAACAAATTCATCTTATTCGAGTTCTGTTTTGATTCCTAGTGTCTACATATATAATATGTACATAATGATGCAGTTATATGTGCGCCTATAGATTCAGTGATACGCATGTATGTCTGCATCGAGATGGTTATATCTATGCGCTGATAGCCACATATTTATGTATGTACTGATTGACGCAGACACACGCACATAGGTACGTATATAAGTGCAGGTACATCATTCCCTATATACATGTATGATATGCATGTAGTGGTCCAGCTGTGCGCGTGCCTATAGAGGCAGTGATATGCATGTGTGTGCCGTGCGCATCTATATGGTCATTTCTACGCACTGATAAACACACACACACACACACGCACGCACGTATTCATGCGGGTATATTTGTGTGTTTTGTAATTGTAAGTGTAAGTGTGTGAATAAGTTCAAGCTTTGGGCTTTGAGGTGTTTAAAATGCAGGAGCATCCGGAGTGGGAGATACAGAAAGGATTCGTATGTTTCCAGAAGGGGAAAGAACATTCGCCGTGCAAGGAGATACCTTCTTTGCTTCTCATTAACGAAACACTCAGTTATGCTCGCGAATTGGAGCGGATTGTGTAGCCTCCATTTTCTTTGAACCATGGCCATGCCATGCCATGATGGAGCTAATGTTTTTTTTTTTTTTTTTTTTGTGCCAATTATGCCCTGTAATCTCATTAATTTTTAAGTAAGATTTGCAATGGAATTAGTGGTTAATAATCTCATTAATTTATTTAAAGCAATTGGCATTTTAAAAGTTATTTTTATTTCAATTTTTTTTTTCCCAATAATTTTACACTTCTGAAAAAAGTTGCCTTTACCAAAGTGATTCTCTTAAATTGTCAAGGTTTGTGAAAGACTAGTTCAAACATATAATCAAATATATACAAACAAACACAAATTTATCGTAACATAAAAAAATTTTATGAATTTAAAAAATAAAAATATGTTGAATATGTATGTTGAATCTAACTAAATTTATCGTAACATAAAAAAATTTAACTAAATTTATATAAAAACAAAAATTTAAAAAAATTTATTGTAACATAAAAAAATTAAACTAAATTTAAATAAAAACAAAAATTTAAAAAAATTTATCGTAACACAAATTTACCAATGTCGATATAGTGTGTTAGTAACCAATACATGAATCTAACATTAAGTACGTTAAATTCAAATAATTTGATATTTAGTGAGGATTATTTCTTTTTAGCCATGCAAACTTACATAGATTATAAAAATTTTTATAATTTATTACATATCCTAATAATATATTTTAATGAATTTTAAATTTAACTAATTAGTAACAAATTATTTTTTTAGTCGGCTTGCGCTATTAGTTTTATTATGTGAGACGTATATGTAACATGCAAAATCTGAGCTAATGAATCATCTCTGATGATTTTTATGAATAAAATTATTGTGATTCTATTATATGTAACATTATTAAATATTATACTATATATTTTATATTCCTTAAACACCCCAATACAACTCTCATACATGGTAGGGACATCAAGAAGATGTAATATTTCATAAAATACTCACATTCTTTTATTTAATTTTAGTTTAAATCAACATATCAGATGATAATGAATGCGAAAGGAATGTTATCATAACTAGTTCATATGTCGGACGTAATCGATTACATTGGGCTCAATGTATTCCTAGTTGTATTTATAAAATTCCATTATAAAGACAAGAAAGAGTTTAGGTAGGTGTGAGTCACCATTTAATCCTCCTCTAGTAATTATCCCGACATTAGTAGGCGATCTTCTTTTGTAGCACATAATAATGATATGAAGTACCCTATGAATTATAGGGGAGAGAGAGAGATAGAGGGGAGAGAGAGGAGAGAGGGGGTGGGGGCGGGGGAGGAAAGAGAGATAGGGGAGGGAGGAAAGATAGACATAGGAGGGAGGGAAGAGAGCGGGGGATGGAGGAAAGAGGGGGGAGGGGAGATAATAGAGAGGGGGGTGAGAAAGAGAGGGAGGGAAGTGGGGGATGGAGGATAGAAGGAAAGAGAGATGGAAGAGATAAGGAAAGATAAGGGGGAGATAAGGAAAGAGAGAGGGGGGAGAGGGAGAGAGGAAAGAGAGGGGAGGGGGAAGGGGGGAGAGAGAGGGAAGAGGTAGGGCTGTAGCCGAGCCGAGCAGCTCGTTAGAAGCTTGCTCGAACTCATTTATTAAGTTAAACGAGCCGAGCCCGAACATCATTTTGAAGCTCATAAGTTAAATGAGCCAAGCCCGAGTACCCTCAAACTCGGCTCGTCAGCTCGTAAACAGGCTCGTGAACAAGCTCGAGCCTACTCCTTTAAAACCGTGCCGAGCCGAGCCTGCCTAATACTAGTCTCGGCTCGGCTCGGCTCGGTTACACCCCTAGGAAGAGGGGGAGAGATTGATTTACTTTTAATAAATATTAAATATTTTATTCACTTTTTTAAATTATTTCTAAGTATCACACCCCAAAACATAAATATACTTTTTTATTTTCATATTTGATTTTGATAATTATGTACGAAACTAAGTGAGAGGCATTGGGCAAGGAGCGAGGGACGTAATAAGATCCCTACAATATTTTTAATAACCAGAATTCATAATAGTGGCATACCATTTTATACGTTTCCACGAGACATAATTTTTAAATTTTTTATTTTAAATGAAATAGTACCGTACTACACTCTGATTTTGAAAAGTGCAATATTTGAAAACTCAGTCGAGAAAGAGCATGCACCATGCAGGTGCAGCCTCTTTCTCCAAGTAGGTCGGTCAAAGCTGGGAAGAAACAAAGAACCAACCCAGCCCAGCGTACAGACCTAGGTATTCGGGCAGCGCACGACTCGCCGAAAAGGACTGCATAAAATTGACCCGAGCAATTATGTGCCAGCATCGCGGAAGTCGACCTCTCATCACTGTAGTTTTGGCTGAGGCTTCATCTCCTTTTCTTGGTCGTGCACTCCATTTAAGAATTCACACACAAGTGTAACAATCTACCATCTACAGTGGCTCTACGCGTAATCCACCTGAGAAAATTTCTCTTCCACATCAAGGCTTGCTGGTTGTCGGCGGGTCAAGTTCGGCAAGCTACATAGTAAAACTAAATGCAATAATGAGGGAGAGGGTAATTCTGGAAAAAGTACACACAGGAACCGGCCGCGACGCCAGGGAGGCTGCTGCTGCAATTGGTCGGCTTGAGAATCCCCGTCGGAGCGCAGGTCCACGAAGAAGATGATGACGTTGTTTGGCTTGGCGCTAGCCGCTCTTCTGGTTATCGTGGCTATCGAGAGAATCCCGGCGGAAGATCAAACAGGCCATCTTTCTCAGAGTGAAGGTAAATCTGTCATGACTGTCCATCTCTTTCGCAGCGGAAACGAAACGAAAGTGATGAGCTCGATGAATTTGCAGTGCAAGCTCTGCGAGAAGTAGCAGTCCAATTGGGCAAACACGACTGGAACTTCATGGTGGACCCTTGCAGCAACGACGCGAAGTGGGTGTCACCTTTCACAGACAAAAGGTCACTGTACAATAATACCGTCTCTTGCAACTGCTCCTTCGCAGGCGGCGAATGCCATGTCGTCAGCATGTAAGCTTGTCTTGTTTCAACTGTTCTTCCACAAATTGCCTGGAAAATCCCCGAGAATGCGAAAAAACATGTTTCCGGCAGTTCAGTTAGAGTAAAACGGATCAATTCGGACGCGAATTTATTTTGCGATTTCAATTTGAATGCCAGTTTCAGATTGCTCTTGGAACTCACGCATCTTTCGCAACTGTAATGCAGATTTCTTCGAGGTCAAGATCTCGCGGGTGTTCTTCCTCGTGCTATTGTTAAACTACCTTATCTCAAGATCCTGTAAGAAGTCATCTCTCTCTCCCAATCATGGGGAGAGAGTTCGTAAAGCTGCAGATTTCCTCTTGCTCTTGGTCACCTTCTCTGCTACGACCTGTAGGAAACACAAAATCAAAAACAAAATAATCACATAAACGAAACCCACCATGTATAAATTAAGCCCTAATCCTATAAATATAGACCTAGCCTATATATATATATATATATATATATATATATATATACATACATATATATTTGTGTATATATATATCGCCCTCCCCCAATCCTCCCTTATCAATCCTAGGGTAGATGCACATGATAAACTTCCACACTAGTAAATTTTCTCAGTAGTGATCACGATCAAGCACATTTAACTTTGGAGTTCTTATGAGAAGATTCACATCATTAGTGATGATTTAAACGCATCTGACCTAGCCTATATATTGAGATGAGCCACAAGCTTATTTCATGCTGTGTTTTGATCATGCCCTTGTGTTAAAACTATAGGCAATTACACTTGGCTATAATACCAAATGTTATGATCATAACTTCCTCTGATACCAAATATCATGACCTTAGAATGTAAATTGTATCACTATGCAACAATAACTTTGATACAAAGGAAGAATTTTAAGTTTATGGCATAACTGCCCTCCAATACCAAATCAACAATCAGTGTAAGGATTATGCAATGTTGGTTTAAGATTTGGAGAAGGAAAACATCAATCTCTCACATAAATAACACACTCTCACACGAGAGATCCAGAGAGAGAGAGAGAGAGAGAAAGAGAGAGAAAGAGAAGAAGAAGAAGAAGAAATATACTCAAAATATATTAAAAAATATTTCAAAATAATTCATGTTTTATGACACATCAACTTCCAATATTTTACTCTATTTTTACATCTCATTTACAAGCATAAAAACCTCTAAAACTTAAGTTTTATGTCATAATTACACATAGAAAGCTGTGACACTACAAAATAGAGTTATAACACCATAACACAAGTTACAACTTAAGCTGAGTAGCGATATCACAATTTTATATGAATACTCCAAAATACATAATCTCCAGTTGGAACACTAAGTTCCCATTGGCTAAATTGTTCTCCTTTTTCTCTTGACATGACTAGGAGTTTCCTTGTCACAACATTGAATTGTTGTTGATCTCTCAGGCCTGCTTGCTCTTTGTTGCAACACCAAATTGTTGTTGATTTCCCAGATCTACTTGTTCTTCTATAGTGACTTAGTCTTCATGTCGCAATACTGAATTACTTTTGATCTCACAAGTCTGCTTGTTCTTATGTCATGACTTTGAGTCTCCTCGGCATAATACCAAATTTTTATTCTTCACGCAGGCCTGCTTGTTCTTTTATTATGACTATGATTCTTCCCATCTCAATATCAAATATTTTTCTTCTTCCAGGCTTGCATGTTCTCCCATCGTGACTCCGAGGCTTCCTATCTCAATACTAAAATGATGTTGAGATTAGTAAGCCTATGTTTTTTTTTTTTAAATTTTTTTTCACCTTCCCAATCCTCTCTTACTAATCTCAGGACAAGTGTATATGACAAACTTTCATGCTGATCAATTGTCTAAGTGGTAATCACGACCAAACACGTTTAACTTTGGAATTCTTATGAGATCCAGTAGAGTAACCTCTATTTGATACCAAACCATGAATTGATGTAGGAATTTTGTGATGTTGATTTAAATTGCAGTAGAGTAAGTTCTAACAGTTCACTTTATTTTTCATCTCATTTACAAGCCTTTATATAGTAAAATAACAAATTTATTGAACTTAAGTTCTAAGCCATGATTGCATATAACATGTCGCAACTTCATTCATATCATGACTCCAGAGAATATATTACGACTTGAATCCTTAAGTCACCAGTCGCAATAACATAAAATAGGTCGCCACTGTAATGACATTGTGATACCACAAAACAAAGTCATAATATCATAATTCCATGTCGTGACTCCAGAATACATCTTAACAACTTAAGATAAAGCACGACTTCACAATACTGGTTGCGACTCCAAAGCATGATCTCTAGTGTCAACCACACATAACAAATCGTGACTCTGTTTAGGCTGTGACTCCAAAATCATGGTCGCGACTCTAGACTTCAACAGCTATTCCATCTTTAGTCAAGTTGGTGCTCCAAAGAATATGCTTGCGACTCCTCAGCAGATGCTTTAGTCTTAGTCTAGTCGCAATACCACAGAACATGATCGTGACTACATAGTAGGTAGTTGTGCTAACTATTTAGTCCAGTCATGACACCATAGAATATGCCCTCGACTCAATAACACATTCACCAACTAGCAAAGAAATATGAGCCAATCCCAATGCCCTGGCTAGCCAATAAGCCACCATGCACGAACCCAACTTGGACCATAGCCGTTGGGCATGAAAACTAGTGCTAATAAGTAGCTCCTACAAAGTAATTATGCGAGATTTGAAACCAAAACTAATCAATGTGCAAGCCATAAGGCTTGATTCTAATTAGCAAACTTAAACCAAGAACACTAATGAAAATTAAACTCTAATTAAAATATTGGCACTCCTTGTTAGTCGTTCTTAGTAATTTATCTGGCATGCAGGGATCTCAATAGAAACTACCTTAGCGGGAATATACCAACTGAATGGGCTTCTATGAAGTTGGAGCAGCTGTGAGTAATTGTAATAGGCAAACTTTGAGGGACCCAACTAAATGTGTTTTTTCTGTTTTTTTTTTTTTTTTTTTTTTTTTTTTTTTTTGCAGGACCCTCTCTGTGAACCGCTTAACAGGAGAAATTCCAACCCATTTAGGAAATATTCTCACTCTTAGATATCTGTATGAAATTTCTGTTTTTTCTGGTTCCAATTTCTAGCTGCAGATCCCAAAATCCTGAGGAAAAATTATGTACAGGAGTCTCGAAACTAATATGTTTTATGGAACTGTTCCTCCTCAGCTCGGAAACCTGGTTAACCTGGAGACTCTGTTAGTTCCTCTAACCTTTTCCCGTTCTATTACTTTTATCTATTCTGTAAGTAATATGATATTATAGTAAACTCCCGACCCAACCCGCACCTGTTTTTTGTTATTATTGTATCGCCCAATATAATTCTAAATATACATTTGATGTAATTATTTTTTTTAAATTTATAGGTCTTCGCGAAGTTATGTGTATTATATCTAAAACATAGAATATAAATGTTCTATTAGTCTCATGATGTCGTGCTTGTTAATTTTGTGTCAAACATATTTATTTAGTTTTTTTGATGAAATGTTTCCTAAAATACAATGTAATTTATGATGTGTTTATTGGCTGACGTACCTTCCTACTACATCGGCGTGTACGGCGGGTGCAAAAAGTGTAATGTGTGCGTGAGTGTGTGCATAGTGTGATAGAAGGTGCCCAATGGGTGCAATGAAGGCGCACGATGGTTGCAATGAAGGTGCACGATGGGTGCAATGAAGGTGCACGATGGGTGCAATGATGGTGCACGATGGGTGCAATGATGGTGCACGATGGGTGCAATGATGGGCACAAGAAGGTGCACGATGGGTGCGATGAAGGTGCACGATGGGTGCGATGAAGGTGCACGATGGGTGCGATGAAGGTGCACGATGGGTGCGATGAAGGTGCACGATGGGTGCGATGAAGGTGCACGATGGGTGCGATGAAGGTGCACGATGGGTGCGATGAAGGTGCACGATGGGTGCAATGAAGGTGCACGATGGGTGCAATGTTTATGCATGATGGATGTAGTAATCGTGCAATGTGATGTAGATCGAATAAGTGTGGCCGAGGGAGTATTAGTCATAGTAGATGTATATGCACGAGTCTTGATTTAGTGTGCACACTATAGTAGGATGAGTCACACTAGATATAATTGTCGAGTGTATATGTGACAAATGGGTTGAGCCCTACCTGAGGCCCAACCCAGATTCATAGGCCTGGGCACGACTCAAATTTATTGGCCCAACTATAACAAGGAAGGGCAAAAGCCATGTCTGGTAGCTGCTCGTGTTGACTTGGGACCAGGCTCATGCTGTGCTGGTCCCAACAAATACGCAGGCAGCGGGCCGAACCCATTCTACTTTCAATTTTGGTGCATGTTGGTCTAGAGCTGTCAGCCGGGCCCCGACACGGGCCCGGGCCCTGGCACGAAAAAATTCCGTGCCCGGGCCCGTGCCGTGCCATCCCTGACCCGGCATGGGTTTGTCCCGTGTCGGGTGTCCCTTGAGCCCGACCCCGCGATGGCCCCTCCCACAAAAAACATCGCGATTTGGGTCTAATTCGACTAGACCCGCGGACTCCCGAATCCCTAACCGTACGGACATGCCAGCCCGAGCGGGCCAGGCAAGGTAGGGCACGGCCCGCCGTGCTGGGCCCGACAATATTATACCGTGTCTGACCAGGCACGAAGGCATGCTCGTGCTAAAAAAAATGGGCCAGGCCGGTCTGGCCCGTTTGACACCTCTATGTTGGTCATGCACCCAAAAAATCAAATGACCTAAATTAAGGGTGCATGCATGCATACTCTCAAGGTTGGAATCAATGATTAAAATATTGATTTTTACGGATATATCGTTACTTGGATTTTACGGATATATCAAATATATCGAATATATCGAAGATATATCAGTATATATTTGTATATGAGTACCAATTAAGGATAGATATTTTGGTATTAATGAATATATCGATACTTAGAATTTATGAATATATCAGAAATTTTTATAATTGATTAGAATTCTATTTTGTAAGAATTCCACTAGGTAATCTTCTGAATCGCCTCGTGCTTGAATTATTAAGTTAAAAACTAATTCTTATTCTACTTTGTTGCTTCAAAGAAATATACAAAAAAAAAAAGAAAAAAAAAAAGGAGTGCATTATTTATGATCAAAAGAAATATTAGAGAAAAATTATGTATTTTACCCGAACTAGAACCAAAATTTGAACTTGCCACCCCTTGCCATGGGTCTGGGGAAGAGAATGAGAACTAAATTTTATAATTGGGATGGGAGTGGAATAGGGGTGCCCCATCCCAAGCCTACCCCACGGCCCATTGCCATCCCTAATTCAGATTGATGTAGCATATTTATTTACAGAGGATGAGAACAAAATTTGACCTATATAATCTCCAAAAAACATTATTTAAGTTGTCTTGTCAAATCTCTGACTAAAATAAAAAATACAAGGTTAGAGTTGACTATTATAGCAATCTTATTTACTTTCAAAATTTACTTGATATTGTATTTATGGTTCACATATTTATTGTAGCATATATATATATATATGTGTGTGTGTGTGTGTGTGTGTATAATCTATATAGCTATATGCTTTTAATTCGATCCCTCCATTTGATTTTGCAGTGTCATAAGTGCAAACTATCTGACTGGGACATTACCCATGGCTCTTGCTAATTTGACCAAATTAACGGAATTGTAAACACTTCTTACACTTTTCATCACAAGTTTACCACACACTCTCTCTCTATGTGTGTGTGTGTCTATATAAATGTGTGTGCATATATATATATATATGTGTGTGTGTGCGTGTGCGTGTGCCTATATATGTCCTGTGCCTATATATGTGTGTGTGTGTGCCTATATATATATATATATATATAGATAAAATAAATCTAGCTTTTGTTGGTTGATATGCAGTAGAATGAGCAGCAACAACTTTACTGGAAAAGTGCCTAGTTTTGTTGGAAGCTTGAAGAGCCTGCAGAAATTGTCAGTCTGATTTACGTTTGGCCAGATATCTGTGGAGGCAGCCTGGCCAAGTATGGTGGGCCGCAATGGCGAGGCCCAGCATTGCAGCCCTGGCCGGAAGGTGCAGCAGCATGGTTCTGCCAGGGGCACAAGCCCGAGTTTATAATTTGGAGCACATATAAAAACTTGCCTTGGCCAGACTGCCTCAACAAACATCTGGGCTTGGTGGGCGGCCCGAATTGCCACCTCTAGGGGAGAAATATGTCATTTTACATGATGGTGTCCCGTGCTGTGCCGTGCCAACAGGGAGATCCAAGCAAGTGGTTTTCACGGGCCTATTCCTCCTGCTATTTCATCATTGAATAATTTAACAGAACTGTAAGCTATTCCTCTTCACGAGCGTCCCTAATCTGAATCCCTAATCCCTAATCTGTGTCCCTAATCCCTAATCTGTGTCCCTAATCCCTAATCTGTGTCCCTAATCCCTAATCTGTGTCCCTAATCCCTAATCTGTGTCCCTAATCCCTAATCTGTGTCCCTAATCTGTATGGAATAGAAGGATTAGTGACTTAGCTGGAGGCGGATCAAAGTTTCCGAAGCTGGAAGAGATGGCCGCTCTTATGCATCTGTGAGGCAGCTCTATCTCTGATGGAAAGTCTAAAACCAAACTATTTTCTGGCTGGAGATTTTCTCATGCATACCGTAATTTGTGGTTCAGGATGCTGCGGGATTGCGACATATCTGGCCCGATCACACTGCAAGTAGGATTGTCCACGACCTTGAAATTTCTGTACAGCTTCTGTTCCCTCAAATCTCCATTTTTGCTTAATCGTTCTACGTATATGGAGCCTGTTTGAATTGTTGTTTCTTCCGTGTTCTTATTTTTTTTTAATTAGAAATGCCTAAAACTCAATGATTATAACTTTTTTTATCTGTAAAAATTATAATATATACATATACATATATTATTTTTCATATACAATATATATATATATATATATGTATATAATATATTATATATACATATAATATAAGGTATATACAATATAAGATACACACACACACACACACATATATTATCATACACACACACACACACACACATATATTATCATACACACACACACACACACATATATTATCATATATATATATATATATATATATAACTTTTTCATACAATATTATTTTTCATATAATATTAATTTTCTTTATCTAAAAAGCACGGACACGAATATAAACACGAAGATACGATACGGCAAGATACGGTGACACGACAAATTAAAAAAAAAATACGAATATTGCTCGAATACGACAAAAATTATATAATTAAAAAAAATAATATTATGTGAATATACATGGTGATGATAGTTGCATCCTAAATTTTTTTATTGAGAAAGTAGGCTATCTCTATATATTTTGTTTGCTTGTGAAATATTGGATTGAAGGTTATGTGCCTAAATATCTAACTGATCCAGTAAAAATTAATTGTAGATAGCTAATATTTTTATTGTGTCGTGCCAGGCAGGCCATGATAAGGTTTACACCTAGCCCGGCACGACGCATTTGGCACAAAACATGTCAGACCGTGTAGGATCTTATTTTTGTCTTTTGGACTAAAATTTCTATTTCAAATAAAATATAAATTTTTAAAATTTAAATTTGTTATTAAATTACTTTTTAGAAATATCTAACTTAAAAATTAAAAAAAAAACACAAAATTAAATAAAAATAGACATTCACATTTAATATTCGCATCATAAGATTATATTTAGCTCAAATAAAATAATAAAAAAATTATTTTATTTTTTTAAATAAAAGTAGAATATGATATTTATACTGAATGATATGCATCCATAAAATTAAAATATGAAGCAAAACATAACTTGTAAAATAAATGCAAGGTCTCGTTAATTTTTTTCTTTAGGATTTTTGACTTAGAGTGAAACTCTTGTAGTAAGTTAAATATATTTATATATTTTAGAGCATTTTATATATTTCCTAATGATGAAAAATTATTTTTATTTACGTTTGTACTATTAGGTTAATTAAGTGACACTTATACTTAATTCAAAATATCTCATATAAAAAATCTTCTCTAATAATTTTCATAATTATATTTGTCACACCATTATTTGAAGTATTATTAAATATAATACTAAAAAATTAATTTTGAATCTCATATTCACTAATGATTATCGATACACACTCATAAATAGTGAACGATCATGAGAATAAAAAATATCAATAAAACTCTAAATTTTTTATTTAATATTTACTTAGAATTAACAAAATAGATAATATCATACAAATGTATTATCATCGTGACTAGTTTAAATGTTATATTTATTATCACACATAGTAGATGACTCTATACTATGTCTTAAATTGATTAATTATTAATTATTTTGTATATTAAAATTTTTTTTATTATTATCCTTCTAGCTGATCTAAGAATCCTATGATAAGCAATTTGAATGCATATGTATGAAATAAAATAGTCTAGAATTCTTGAAAATCTATTTATAAGACTCATTATGATAACAAATTTAATAATATATTTTCTTGCAAACTCATAGTGGTAAATAAAGGGAATTATTAAACTTAAGTTGATCTAACTTCAATGAATTCACTATTTAGCTGAATTAGTTTTAGATATATTGTATCATATTATTTGATACATTATTCAACATATCTCCTAAGATGTATAGTATCACTAGCATTCATATATATATATATATATATATATATATAATAAGTCAATTAAGCAGATTTTTTTAAATCCCTAGCATTTTTAAAAAAATTATTTTAAAGTGTATTTATATTATTGATATTTGTTTATTTTTTATTTTTTTAGAAATATGAGTTGAGGTTGACTTATAATAAAGAGATAACTATTATATTTTATAATTGATATCATAATTGATATCCAAGTTTATTATATTTTATAAATTAACTATTTTTTATTTTTTTAATTTAATCTTTGGTGAATTTATGTTGGAGAAAAATATGTTTTATTTAATTCGATAAAAATTTAAACAATTAGGAAAAAGAATAACTTAAAAAAAATTTAAATGTGTCTATGTACCTTGAACAAATGTGCTCAGCATATAGCAAGTCCATAAACCACTATATGTCATCGTCTTGACAACCAGACAAGAACATTTTTCATTAAAATAATTAGGTTGACTTTGTAATATTTTGATAAAAAATAGAGGAAGTAGAAGAAATTACAATTATAATATAAAAAACTAAAAATATTAATATATTAATTATAAAAAATTTTTAACATTTAAAATAAATTTTTTTCAATTATTTCAATTTTTTTAAAGATGGCAATTCTACATCTATTAGATTTTAGTCTTTAGTTATTGGAAAAAAATCCAACATCTAACTTCTAATAAGTTTTTTTTGTTTGAATTATTATTTTCGACATGAAAAATGAAGCCGTTCAAACAACTTTATTTTTTAAATGCGAAACAAGATGGGCCCGTGCCACATTTTGTGCCAAGCATGCCAGCCACGTGAGCTGTGCCACGGGCCGATATGATACAAGTCCAAGTAAAACTTTAGATCATGTTGGGCCTGGGTTGACCTTGGGCTTGGGCCACCCCACTTACTTGAAATTCTATATTTTACTTATATTCAATTATTTACATACTAAGATATATACAGAAATCTTCAGGATTTAGAATCTCCTTTAGTTAGGCACTAGCATGTATCCAGAAGAAGTGTAAGATAAATTTTTAGATTTTTTTGAGATATTATTAACTCATAAAAAAATAAGAGATAAATAATTATTTCGAAATCAAATACAAACACTTAGTTTTGAATAATAATTACTATTACCTGCATGATATTTTGGATGTGACAACTTGTAGAGATTAAATGTTAATATTTTTCTCATATTTTTCTTTATTATAACATTCATATGGGTGGCAATACTTATTACATATAGCCTCAAATATGATATTTCATAAGCAATGATTAAAATATCGGTTTCTACGGATATATCGGTAAAAGTATTTTACGGTTATATTGAATATATCGAATATATATCGGTGTGTATTTGTATGTGAGCACCAATCAAGGATATATATATCGGTCTTAATGAATATATCGATACTTAGAATTTACGGATATATCAGAAATATATCGGTGAATATATCGGAAATTTTTATCATTGTTTATATACAGATATGATATATTAAAATAAATTATTTCTCACTCAATAATAAAATATAAGATAAGACCATTATGAAAGCTTATGTTAAGATAGTAGAAAATTCAATATAAATTTTCACCAAATTCTTGAAATTATCTCAATTTGCTCTTATTTTCTCAAATCTTGATATTCTGGGCTCCAATTCGCCAGCATAAAAAGAGTATGATTTGTTTTATTTCAATTTTTATTTTTTGTTGTTATTTTGCGTATTATGTATAAGAGCACTCATCCCGTGATATACCTTACCTCATTATTTCAACTACCCTACGATCTAAGGGTTAGTCTTTTATTTTTGTGTCCGTATGGTGTTATATAAAATTTCAGCTCTCTCTCTCTCTCACACACACACACACACACACACACACACTCTCTCTCTCTCTCTCTCTCTCTCTCTCTCCCTCTCGATCTCTTTTCTAGAATGAAAAATATAGCTAGAACCATCAGTCAATGGAGGCCCCTGCTCTGCCAAATACAATAACAGCATTAAATATTGAAAGAAATATTAACATATAATTCTTCTTAACATGAAAATAAATGGGTCTGAATCATACTCCCTAGCTGCATTAAATACAAACCCAAATGAATATAATGTTCATCGGAGCACTGCAAAAAACATCATTTTGGTGTCGACCGCATCAAAACAGTGTGGCCGTGATGAAAAATTCAAAAGGAAGTTGATTTTTTAAATCAATTGGTCCGACTGAGTTACCAGCCCCACAACCAGTCCGGCTGGATCGTGTTTGGTCCAATTAACTTGCAGCGCACCTAGCCGTCGGACTAGTTGGGTCGGTTGGTCCGGTCTAGTCTCTGTGACATTACGTATAACAAGCAACTCTGCACTAGGAAACACACCCTAAAACCCTTATGTCCTGGGTTGCATCCCAACATAGGCTCGAGTCTTGACAAACACAATTGTTCATGTTCAGAGATCTCAGTTTCAACAAATTGGATGGAAATCTTTCAACAGAGCTGGAAGGTCTAATGAAGCTAGAAAATGTGTAAGTATGTAATACACGGCACTGTGAGTTGATAGCCAGAGCCACTTACCTTGAAATTTCATTGCCCGCTGGTAGGTATCTGACACACAACAAGCTTTCGGGACCCATACCGGACTGGATCAAGAATGGTGATACTCGCCTGTATGTGAAAGAGCTGCAACTGCACTTTTTTTTTTTAAAAAAAATCAATCATCTCTTCATTAGTAATTGTTCTACTTCTGAGCATAACAAAGCAAATAGAAGCTAACATGTGGGTGCAGTGAACTGGACCTCTCGTACAATAATTTCACCGAAGCCTCATTGCCAACATGTAGAGACACACTGTAAGAAAATTTTTTTTTTTTTTTTTATTCCCCCTCCCTCCCCCACCCTCCCACCCGAACTCAAACCCACACTACACTACCCCTTGGTAGAGGTGTCAACTGGTCCAGGCGGCCTGGGCACAGCCCCCCAGAACGGCACAGTTCAGCCGTGCCTGGCACGGCACTATTCAAGCAGTGCTAGGATAATCTTTTTGGCACTGGAGGCTTGGCTCGGCACAATTTGACACGATGGTCCATGTGGGGGCTAGTTTTGGCTCGGCTGGCCAGGCACGACTCACCAGGAAGGTATGCCAATGGGCCATATCGGGTTGCTCCTTTTTTGAACCGTGCCGGCTCGACACGGCTTGTGATGAACGCCGTGGTGGGTCGGGCCCGGTGGCGCAAATGGGTCGTGCCAGCACGACATGGTCCTTTTGACACCTCTATCTCTTGGGCCATATATAGGCATCGGGGCCAACGGTAGGAACAAGTAAGACTCTAATCTCAACAGTATGATAGATCCAACTGACAGACACCGTGAGGAGCATATTTGCTGTTCCTGGGCATCGAGCTCATGACCCCAGGGTAAGAGCATCCATTCTCTTTGCCAACTGGACTACCATGCTGTTGGTAAATTGTGCTTTCCCTTGGTCAATCATCCCCGTTGATCACTAAGGTATAGGTCAGAAATTTGCGATATACTAATCAATGAGGCTATTCACCTTCTCTGTTGTTTTTTTTTTCTTTTTTTTTTTGTTTCAATTTGCGATATACTACTGTGTTCTAAATCATTGTTATTTATTGACTCATCAGAAATTTGTTTAGAAGCACTTCAGGAGAGAATTACTCGTAAGCCTCTGCCATGATGAAATTGTATGATGTGACAGATGACTTGTTTCACTTCAAAAAAAAAAAAAAGCTGATTCTGTTTCCATGCCACTGACAACAGAAAACCTGCGGAGTGCCTTAGAAATTACCCTTGTTCTAAAGGTAGTCATCATTTTGCATTTTTCAACACCTTGCCCCCTTGTATTCAACTCAGCATGTTCCAATGGCCGGCCGGGCAGCGCTCCGGCCGGCCTCATTTTCTATCAGAATTGTTGGTTTGGCCCAGGTGCAGCAATTTGCCACTTTCTGGGTCCATTTCTGTCCCCGTCCAAGCCCTATTTGCAGGCTCTTCCTGGCCTAGACCTAGAATGTTAGGTTGTTGTATTGTATTTTTTGCAAGACTGATTTTTTTTTCTAGTTTAGACTAAAACATCCATGTGCTCACACACACACACACACATTCTCACACTTTTAAACTGTGGTATTTTTATTTTATTTTATCATTATTATTATTATTATTATCATATTTATTAGGCTGTAACCTATAAGGGTTCCGGCATAAGCCGGGGAAAAGAGGGAGAGAGAGAGAGAGAAAGAGAGAGAGAGAGAGAGGAGAGATAAAGTTTTAAAATAAAAATGTTCTTTTTCCATTAATTTTCAGAAACTATCAAATATGAACATATACTGATATCGGCTTAGCACATGATGGGTGCTCCCATGCAGTGTGAGTGCGACAAGAAATAAAATAAACAAAACTAAAATCAAATTAAACCTTTATACCCTACTCAAGTAGGTGCATACCAATTACAAATACTCAGCTTGAAATAGAAAAATATCCTCGGAGTTTTCTCAACATCTTTGTAAAAATTCCTGTAATTTGTTCTATGGTACATAGAGAATAATTATTTTAACTATCTTGATTTTCTCTCATATGAGGGTTAGTATATTTTGTAAGTTTAATTATTTCATTCTTCGCTCATAGGCTATATGATTGGAAAAAAATATGTCGAGTTGTTTAGTCAACAGTTAATCACAACACTATAGCTCACAATTAACAAATGTTATAACTTTGATTTTATCTCAACACTTGATCTGAAAATAATAGCCTGTTATTTATTTTTTTAAAGAGACAATATTACTTTAAACAAAATTAGAATATCATATAATTGACATTATTTCTGAAATCACTACAGTCCAATTAAAATTTGAGTAAGCTTTTATCTAACAGTGCTTTTGATCTTTGAATTAAATCATACAAACCTGAATCTTCTTTAGATATTTGAGAATCCTGAGAATAACACAGAGGTGTCAAATAAGCTAGGTGACCCTGGTACGACATGAGGTATAACTCAAATTAGATTTTCAAAAGATTTTAGCATAGTCAATATTATACAGGTTTATTTTCAATCTGCTTATTGTAGGATTCATAGTTCAATAAGTAAAAATAATATAATAAAATATTATAAATTAAAAAAAATAATAATAAATGAATTTAAAAAATATAACAGAGTTGTGTTTATGATGACCGATACCTAGATTAATCACGATGATGTACCATTCACATGTCTCACTGCCTACTGTGTAGATTAAAAATAAAAATTTTAAAAAAAAAATTTTAGGATTTTTTAAGATCCTTAATTTTCATGATTGCCCTGTATCTTTAAAAAATATAATATTCAAAATAACTTTTTTAGTATTATATTTAATAATTCCTCCAACAATGAAATCGTTATAAGTATATTTGTTAGAATTATTATAAATGAGTTATATGACATTTTTTATGTTGGATATATATGTCACATAATTAAACTAATAACATAAATAAAAATAAAAATTATCTTTTCTGTATTAGAAAAAATAAAAAATTTATAAAAATACCTTAATATTGTTAACAAGCAAGAGGAATTTTGTAATTTTAGTTTTTTAATTAGCTAATAAAAGAAAAAATTTCAAATAAATATAAGATATTTTTGGAATTATACATAGTTGATATTAGAGTCATATGTTGGCTATTACCACATGATATTCGATTATGTCAATAGTAAGTATGACGAGCTTATTATTATTAATTTATCTAAAAAATATAATTTTTCTATAAAATTTCTAAAAAGATTATGACACAACGAACATAAATTCATTTGTGTACACTTTTATCACTTGTATTATACTTGAGTATGTATGGAACACTAATATCATATTTAACAAGTATATAAAATACCATGCATTCAATATTATGACTATTAAGATAGAAATTAAGTATTTAAAATATTGGTTCTCCATTTCATTTATATATTATTTGGTTCCCTGTATATATCCAAAAAATTAACTATTAACTTTCATGTTTTATTCACAAAAAATTAACTAACTTATTTTTATATAATGACACTAGATATGATAATTGTAGTCATATTTTGAGTAAGAAACATAAATATCATATTTAGAGATGATGACATTTTAATTATACAGAGATAAATAACATGATGATTCGTCAAATACAAGCAACTTATCTTGATACTTAGGTATTGAAGATGATCTGCATCTGCAAGTACTACCATACTAGTGCTACAGATATGGATTGATAACTCGTATATTTTTTGATTCTTTTTTTTAAATAATAACATATTTTCATTATTTTTGAATTTCTACCGATTATTTAATTATGTACGTATGCTTCATTTTATGTTATATATGTATGTATGTATTATATTTTGCTTTTGATTATGAAATGAATTATTTTTTTTATTAAATATTTTTATTTTTTGTTGAGTTGAATATCAAATTTTTAAATTATTTATTGTATTTTAATTAACTTAAAATTTTAATCTAATGTAAATATACATAATGTAATGCATATTGTACATGTATTTTTTAATTATATTATTTTAATATATAATTACATGCATAATAAATATAATATTTTCAATAAATAATAAATTAAAATTTCAAAATATTTAAAATTGAGGCTTGGGTGGGCACACAAAAATGCAAATACAAATTCAATTATGCATCATTGGTCAAAAATCAACATAATCTAGCATGACATAGCATAGATGTGTTCTGTTGCAATCCAAATAGGTCGTGTCGGGCATTATGGATTAGCAGTCATACCGAGCACAACAATGTGGCTCGATTGGTCAAAAAGAAATGGGACGTGCCGCATGACATGTCTCATATGACACATCTAAAATAACATCCATATCATTTTGTTTCTGAGAATCTAGAAATTGATTAAATACTAATAACATAGATGATATATAATCTGTTTATTATCAGATAATTTAATCTTTCTATGATTTTGTTGTATCTGATAAAATTAACCAATGAACTAGTACTTATGAACAAGTCTATATCTTGATTAAGTTGTAAATCAACTAGCTCTTTTCACATTATATAAAGATTAAACAAAATATATAAAATATATATTTAAGAAAAAAATTACCTCTTGAGTAATTCATCTCAATATCTCATAAGTATCTAAGATATCAAAAATATTTCATCTAAAATTTATCTATGCGAAGAATTTCTGTTATGATATATTTAATTGATTATCACATATAATTAAAATATCATCAACATACATCATTAATATTTTATTCCATTGATCCACGTTGGTAGAAAAAGAATAATCCAACATGTATCTCTTATGGCTAGAAGTAGTCAGCACTAGAGAGAAATTATTAAGTCATATTTTAGATGATTGTTTTTGTGCATACAAGACTTCTACAATCTACACAACATGCTTGTGTTACTCAAAATAGTAAAACTTAGTGATTGTATAAATTACTCTTTCTCGATATTATCATTGAAAGAATACATTTATCACATATAGCTAGTATTTAATTCAAATGTCAGATAAAATAATAGTAGTAATCAAATTGTGTTTATCTTAGCCATAAGAAAACATATATCTTGATAATCAATACTAAAAGTTTGTGTAAAATTTTTGGCTACCATTTGATTTTAAGTCAATTAACTTTTTTTTCCAGGTCTAATCTTCAACATGTATATTTATTTGCATTCCAGTACTAGTATGATTAAATATGATTGTATTTAATTCATCCAATATAATTTATATTTTCAAAAAGAATATCATGGATCTTATAGTTATAAAAAAAAAAAAATCAAAAAGCAGAATATATTATATCAAATAAGAATAAGAGAATATTGTGATAATAAATATTAAGTAGAACAAGTCATTTATTTAGTAGAATAAATTGAATAACCAAATTACTACTCTTTATTGAATTAGTTGATATGGCATGAGGATCATATAGAGAAGGTTATGATCGTATATGTCTATTATATACCTTAAGATGTAAATTATCAAGCCAGTCAACATTTATCATTTTTTCCTAAGAAGACGTAGATCTCATGTCTAGTAGGACACTCACACTCGACTCTTTTCCTAATACAAAACTCTAAGAGAAGTCTTATTACTGTCAGGAAGAAAAGTTTTATCTCTTCAAAATTAGTTATGCTAATATTACTAGGTGCAAAGGTAGAGGTAGAAATTATAATAATAATAATTCAAAATTAGTTATGCCGTGAAGGATAACAAATGGACAAGGAAATGAAATTATTATAGTGCTCAAAGGTTTGATTTATTGGATCAAATGTTAGAAGGACATGCTCTCAAAGAATCTTATATTTATACTTGTAATGATTCTTTTAGTTTCTGCTAATTAGTATTATTACCCCTTCTAACTACTGATCATCTCCATTTAATATCAGTTCTTTTATTTAGTTATCTTATTCTGTTTATGAGTGCTAGCACATAATATTTGATAAATTATCGTTTACTTTTTGAAAATGATAAGAATTGTATTCTATATTATTATTATTATTATTTCTTAATATCTTAATACTTTAATTAAGATATTTTTTTATTATTTTACACAAAGTGTTTATAAATTATCGTTTCTTTAAAATGATGAGAATTATATTCTAAATTATTATTATTTATTAATATTTTAATACTATAATTAAATTACATTTTTATTATTTTATAAAATTTTAATAATTATAGATAAAATTTATGATTTTTCATTAAAATTAATTAGTCATGTATATCTAGTATTTTCTATAAATATAATAAAATATTTAATACGATCATGCGTACTCGTCTTACATGGTCATCAAATTTTTAAATGAATCAATTAGCATAGGTCTCCTAATGTATTGTTGATTTGTCAAATATGAAGTAATAAATATGTTTTCTAATTGATATGATTTACAATCATTGGAACTCATGATCTTGATCCTTAATATAGGAATTTTAATTTTTTTTAATGATGAATATTCAAGTCGAGAGCGTATTTACTTGATCAATAATATTCAAATACCTAGAAAATCTCTTTTGGATAGAGAAAAATAATTAGAGAAGTTATTTGTTTGAGATTATTTATCTCTAATGTAAAAAATAAAAATATCATAATGCAATTGCTTAATAAAATAATTGAGGATGAATAAATTATGACAAAACTCTAATATAAAAAAATGTGTCAAAAAAAAAAGACTTTATATTATTGGCCACCTTAATATCAAAAATGATAAACTCTACGAAAGAAGTATACAGAGTATGATAACTAATGATATTAGTATTAGCTCCTAAATATATGATCCAAGAATCTAGAAAAGTTGTCAAAAGCAAGATTTATAAACAAATAAGTATTGATGATTACTATGAGTAAGCATAATAAAATTAGTATGTACATATGCAGAAGATCGAACAATAGTGGATCTTGTACATCCTTTGAACCCATTAACTTCCTCCATAACTCATGATGTAATGTGTTATATGTTTCTAGAGTACTTCTCAACCTTTCATGAAGAGAATAGATCATCATTAGTTTCCTCCCTCTTGGAGCATCACTTTGAGCTTTTTTTACTGATACTATGTGGTGAAGTTACTAAGGTGGTTTGATTGATCATCCTAACTCTATTCAATTTTGGTATAATTATAGATGTTTGAATCAATCTTCTGTAAATCTTTGAGAGAGTCGAGAGCATATTCTCATCAAGGATCCGAGTTTGCAAAATAGTATACTAATCTCTCAACATATGTAATTATAGAATACTATGAATCTTATCACTCAACTTTTTATTATAGTTTGATCAATCAGTGCATGTATCATCCCATCAATCCTCTGTCTCGACTACATCTAATCTACATAATGGGTTACCCCACCCTAATTAGTCAATTTGTATGTTCATAATTAAGTAATATTATCATACATTCTCGTATGTATCGTAAGAACTAAAAATGCCAGACACTTTGACTAATCGATTGCTAGAGATGTATTAGTAATTGTGCATAGATCACTATTCACTTATCAGTTTTAGTTTGTAATAACTCATCCAAAAAGTATGACAACTAATGTTTTACTCACCAATTAAATTCTCACCAAAGTAGTCAAAATGAATATTTGGCTGCCACATTCAATTTCTATTAAGTTATCCCAGTTGGTTTTATATTAATTTTAATCATCATAAAGGCATGCAAGATCATAATAATAATAAATTCGCAATCTCATAAAGCATATAAATTTACATAATCACAAATACTCTATTACATGTCAAGGAAGAAACATCGTCGCAATCACCACCACAATCTCAACAACCAAACTATCGTATTGTTACAGACTACTAGGATTATGATATGTGAAAATTCAGAAAAAAAAAAAAAAAAACTCAATTCAGCCATGAAGTACTATTTTTTTGTCATTCTACTTGGAAACAAAAACAAACTTGTTGATTTGGCACCCTCCATTAATTCAAAGAGAAATTTTGAAAACTCCAAAAAATAGTAATTTGAGCTTGCATGAAACTCTAATTTCTTCTTTGGGAAGCTCAATTCTAATATCTCTTTTAGACGGTTAGTTTCTTATGAGGCCAAAAAATACATAAATTAAATAGTGACTTATTCAAGCTACTAGTTATCTTGCTACTATTTTAATTTATACCATATGTTATGAAATAATTGCTCTATATTCTTGACTACATTTTTACCACATCATAGTAAACTAGAATGGTCTCATGTAATACTAATGTAGAGTGTATTTGTTTCAATTAAATCATCATTGATAGTACATAAACTATTGGATCATGTAAATATTGATAATAAAAATAAATATTATAATTTTTATTTGTGAAATAATAAGAATAACAATGCTGATCATTGTTGTCCTCTCTGCTATGTGGTTCGAAATCACTTTGTTTGAAATATTTAATCTGGTTCTGCCATTGATCTTAGTGTTCTAGACTTTCACCCATCAATGTGAGAGTGAAGATCAAAGTTAGCGCTTGTTATTTTTAGTATTTTCATTTATTTTTTATATTTGATGAGAGCACCCATCTCTTGTGGGATGCCTTGATCATTTTGCTCCATACATAAAAGGCTCTTGTGTGTATTATTTAGCATTGAGTTATGTATCAAACTTCAAGTTAAGTTGGGTGCTATTATTTCTAGTTGTTTCTTCTTTTATTTTTTCTACATTCGTGATATGATCATGAATCAATGCGCGCGCACGCGCACACACACAGAGTGTGAGAGAGAGAGAAGGAGAGAGAGAGAGAGATATATATATATATATAAAATAAATCCTACTTTCAATCATGAGAGAGAGAGAGAGAGAGAGAATAGAAAGAAATTGTACCATTGTTGCTTCTGATGTGTTTGTTTATGTCAATTTAATAAACTTCTGTCTAATCTTTGAGCAGACAGATATTCACTGCACATAAACTGTGGCGGAGGAGCAGCAAGTGTGGGACGGAGGTCATATGAGGCAGATGAGGAACCAGGTGCAGCAGCAGATTATGTTCCCATAAGGGAGAATTGGGAGATCAGTAACACTGGACATTACTTGGATAAATCCAGATCATCAAGCGACTACATTGCGCAGAATTCATCCATCCTTGAAATGGAAAATCCTGAATTATACACCAGAGCACGTCTCTCTCCTCTCTCTCTTACATACCTCGTTCGATGTTTAGCTAATGGGAATTACAGTGTGAAGCTTCACTTTGCGGAGATTGTTATCAGGGATAACAGGTCATTCTATAGTCTTGGAAGACGGATATTTGACGTTTATATCCAGGTAGTCATTTTTATTTTTTGTACACTCATTGTCTAAAAGAAGGTTGATTTGGTCAAATATGCATTTTCTTTCGTATTTTTATGATGTATGTATTGCTCATTCATTGCGTAATTAATGTCTAATTATCACAGTTATAATTAGAGAGTAGTAAGAGAAGTAAGTGAGTATTTGATTTCTTCAAGATTATGTCTCATCTAACCCATCTTGCAAGTCATCTTCACTACCATCTTTATCTGAGGTTTAATATTGAATTTTGATGTTATTATTTATCTCTTATTTTTTTTTTTTTAAAAAAAGATTATATATATTAAAAATATAATAGTCTATAATAAATATTCTTTTGTGCAAGTTATTGTCCAACTGTAATCTAAAAAATCAGCTAGTTAAACATTCTCACGATCACAAAAATAGATACTAAAACTTGAAGATTTTTTTACATATCTTGTGTGCACGAAGTTGTATCTATATGAATTTTTTATGAAGAAAATCTAGAAAATAATTAAATATATTGATTATATATTTTATATTTTATTTGATCATAATTATATAAATAATTTTTCTTATAATAAATGCATGTAATCAAGTCAACTAAAAGGTATATATTAGATAATAAATTAATATCTGACTTGGTATGAGTATCTATTGAAACACAATTAAAAAAAAAATTCTGAGAGAGAATAAAATGTATATCTCTGTTATCATAAATTAGTTATATGCCTATATCATAAAAAAATATTCAAATCTCTTAAGATCTCTTCTGAAAAAGATATTATCCATATATAAAATTAGCAATATAAACTTGCGATTTATACTCTCTTGATAAAACTAAGAGTAATTTGTAACTTACCCGTGCAAATCAAATGAGATGATTGTTGCTTAAAACTTATCAAAAAAAATATCTCGATGACTACTTTGGGGGGCGTTATTTTGTGGGTGGCAGGGGGCAGCGCCATTCTGTGGGGAGGGGCGATAAAATAAAATACAATATTTTTATTTTATAAAATAAAAAAATATAATTTTTTATAAAATAAAATAATTATAAAATATTATTTTATAAAATTAGATAATTATAAATATTATTTATAAAATAAAATAAAATAAAGTATTTTATTTTATAAAATGAAATATTTTATTTTATTTTATTTTATAAAATACCTAATATTTATAAAGATAATTATAAATTTTATTTTATTTTATTTTAACAATATTTTTAGGAATAATATTTATAAAGATAATTATTTTTATTTTATTTTATCATGCCATGTCCTAGTCGTATTTGTATCCTAATTTTTTGAAATTTACAATGTCCTCATACCTCGTAGTGTCGTATCCATATCCATGTTCATGTCCGTGCTACTTAGAAAAAAGAAATAACAAAATATAAGTATGATAATATTTGTATAATGAGATATTGAGTATAACTCATCAATTTTTCAAAAGTAAATCAAAAGATCATGATCTAAAGAGTCACTTGCAGGATTAGACTTGTCGGGAAATTGTCATCCAATCTGAATTGACTATATATTTATTTTCTGTGAGAATAAATTTGATGTTCTAGGTGATCAAGTATTCATGTTCTTAATTCAATTGGAGCTGAGATTGAAATCAACTTTGGAGTTGTCAGCTTGACTAAAATCGAGTGAGATTTCCTTTTCTAAAAAATGTACAAAAAAAAGTATAAAAATAAAAATATTACTGATTTAAATATATTGTAATTTTTGGTAATGAACCCTCAAAACACTTTTCACTGGTTTATAGATCTTCTTAATATTCAAGAATTGATTGTAAATTTTAAAATAATTTCATAATCTAAGATTTTATTCATGCATTCAAATATTTGAGGATTAAGATAATTATTTGTTGCATGTAACTGTTGATGAAATTATAAAGTTCATCTTTAATTAAATTTTCTTTAAATTGGGTTATATTTTCCTTTCATATCCTCATAAATAAATGTAATATTTTTCATAGTTGAATCTATCAACTCATAAATAAAACTAATGGTTATTATTTACTATGAAACAACCTCTCTTAAAACATTACTTTGTAGACTGATGATATTTATGCAAAAAGTAACATTAAACCAAAATTTAGATCAAACTTAAAGTTTTCATACTTTTTTTAACTCATTTGATTGAATATTATTTTTTTTTTGTAGAGAACATTGTTATAAGAGATATTGTTTGCTTATAACAATATTTAAGAGTAAGAAATGAAGTGGCAGACATTGTTAACAAAAAAGTTAATGATTTTTTGTAAAAATTTTCATAAAACTAAGAACCCAAGAGAAAGTAATAGCATAAATATTTAGATTTCTAATATTCTTAGATATCAAAGTAATACAATGAGCAGCACAAGGTGTCTACTTTACTTTATTTTCATGAATCTCATTCAAGTACTCACATAATTAGAGATATTATCAGTGATACTGTACACCACATTTTCATATTCAATTTCTTTAACCATGTCATTCAGATATTTGATTATTAATTTTTTATTTTTTATTGTATTAGATTATAGAAGCATAAATTTATTTCATAAATCAAGTATTAGAAGAATTATTTATCTAAAAATTAATAAAATACCTATTTCTTCCATTACTCCAAATTTCTGACAAAATTTAATATACATATTATTTTCAAGTTTTTATATGAACTTATATAATTAAACTTAGATTATTCATCTTATCTTTAAGAATCTATGTCCTCATTACAACATTGA
Organism: Sapria himalayana; assembly: GCA_029783825.1. Lineage (NCBI taxonomy): Eukaryota > Viridiplantae > Streptophyta > Magnoliopsida > Malpighiales > Rafflesiaceae > Sapria > Sapria himalayana. The sequence goes on along the minus strand of JAREIK010013092.1, from coordinate 1,364,417 downwards.
CAGAAGCTTAAATCTAAGCCAAACATTTGCAATAGTATTAACCATAGAAATCTAAAATAAAAACATCTATAATATTGAACAAGAGGTTTTTAAAAATATAAATCTATTGATTTTCTTACTTTATTCCTTTTTTTTCTTTTTTCTTTTTTTTGAATTCAAATTAATTTGTTTTTCACTTTCACTTTCACTTTCACTTACATACAAATTCAATAGAACTTCCAAATGTCCCTATTATTTTAGATAAGACAATCTCATGCATTGGTTAAACTCAATAATTTCTTGGAATAATTCTTTTTTTATTTCTTTATCTTTAAAATTGATAAATATATCTTTGCATTTTAATCTAATATATTTATTAACTTTTTTACATAGTTTCATATCATTATGTGTTTCTGTTAATTGATGCTTAAGTTTATTTACCCACCTATGCATATTTGATTACAAAATTCATATCGTAAATATTATTCTTCAGACACTTCAGTCACATATATACATACAAAAACTTTTTTTATTATTTTTTCAATTGGCTGAATTAATTCATCAAAAAAACATGATTATTAATATTTTAATCCTTTCTTCAATAATATCAAGAATCTATGTAAATTCTGTACACACACACACACGGAATAATATATATATATATATAAATATATAATAATTTTAATATTTTATAAATATAATATATAATATATCAATCATTATGTATGTATATAAATTAATATAGAAGGTGCCAGAGGAAACATCGTGGAGCACTCATCGTGGTGGAACACTCATTACTGTTAGGGAGACACCAAGAAGGAGGCGACTACTTGGAAAGGAGATGATGAGCTGGAGCACTCATCGGGAATTTACAAATTCAGAGATAGCATGTCAAAATGTAGATTCAAATTCAAGGCTAATCACTTATACCTTTTCTAGTGGCATGTCAAAGGCACAAGCAAGGCAACATATTTGGCCACAAAATGCATGAGGTTTGCCTTGAGACCACCTCAATAATGCCTTCAAAAACTTAGGTATCATTTGGACAAAACAGAGATTTTCCTTCTTTAGAAACTTTATTTTATTTAGAATCAATCTAATATATACTTGGTGATATGCATGGTGACTTCAAAGGAGTGATATAATATTGTGGACCAACAAGTTTAGATATAGCTAATGAGTAAATCACTCCACTACCTAGTGGTCCAGGCTAAATTATTAGTGTGAAAAGATAAGTAATAGCTTTAGGCATAGTTTCTAAACTCGCACTCTTTCCAAACTCACTAAAAAATGAGTCAAGCTTTTAAAAAAAAATAACATAAATACTCACAAACATCATATTAAATTTTGATAAAAAAATATTTATATTTTTTAAGTACTAAAATATCTATGAAATACACATCTCAAGGTACTAAATATCATTTTGTTCCATCTAGATGAGAGATAATAGATAAAACAATACTCCCAAAAATTTTAAGAGATATGTTAAATAATTTTTGTTCAGCACACAGTACACACACATCTTCCTTAATACTATAGTTTCAAAATATTTTAAGAAAATTTCAATTTTAATCACAAGTTAACTTATCAAAAGAATAATTTAGAACAAATAATTAATATAAATAAAAATAAAATTAGAATTAAATTATTTAGATACATAACTCACAGAAAGAAGATTAATAAGATAAGTAAAAACAAATAAAACATGTTGAAGTGATAAGATATCAAATTGAATACAACCATATCCTGCATAAGGGATCAATCGAACACTACAATACTCAATGACTAAAGAGTAATCATTAGTTATAAAAATATCTAATATACATGCACATAATATAATAAAATGAAAGTGATCACCTGTAATATGAGTATTAGTTTTTGAGTTAATAATACAAAGGTGTAAAGTAAAAGAACAAGTCATAAAAGCTACATTCATCTGAAAATTGAAAAGGGTTTACTGAAGCCCATTGGAAAGGAATCCCGAATTTTCTCCATTTGTGAAGACACTTAGATTTGGTTTGTCTCTCTCAACTATTTGTAGTGCTCTTGATTTTTTTTTCTAGTAATGACATCCTACAATTATTCATAGTTTGATCAATCTCTCTATAGCATATACATTAAATCGAGACTTTCTAGTCTCTGCTTTTACTATTCCTAGTTTCTCGACTGTTAGCAAGTACATCATGAGATGTTCTAGTATTTGATATATCTTAGTATACCTTGTATAAATTGGATGACTTTGGTATGGTAGAAAACTCATTGTCTCTTAAAATCTACTTGCATATTGTTAAAAACATACTAATTAATAAATATAGAAATATTATACCTAGATGCCCAGGAGTGTGGAGAGGAAGAAAATGGAATAAGAGCTATGATACCTAAAAGTCAAGAAGGGACTATTGCTCCTCCCTTGGGAAGGAACCCTAAATATCCCCCTAAATCGTCTGTTGTATTCTCGGATTTCTTATAAGAATAATACTCAAAAATTATTCCTAGTATGGCTAATCATTCTATAATGTGTACATTAAATTGAGACTCTCCAGCTTATATCTTTGTTACGACTAGTATCTTTTTGGCCATTGGTAAGTGTGGCATGAGATGTCTCTCCTGTATATCTTAGGTTGTTTTGTATAAACCAAATGACTCGGTGGTATAACTCTAGTCTGAAAAAAAATTCTAATCTCCTAAAATTGGATTTTGAAATACTAAAAAATCATTGTGTAGTGGATAGAAGGGTATAATGTCTAGAAGCCTCTAATTATTTCTCTTTGTAGCCTTAGCAAAGTTTAAAATACCCCTAGGAAATGTGTAGTTAACCAAGTGAATTGTGTATGATGAGCGCTAACCAAGGAAATGTCTAATGTTAGATAATTTAATATCTCATGACCAAAGAACTAATTCTTGACTCTTGTAGCTCATTATGATTTCCAAATTTTTTGATAGTAATAACCAAAATTCTAGCTTTGTACATGCATCATCCAAGCAACAAAAACAAGTTGAATTCCAACAAATACTTCACCAAACCCTAATTTGGATTATGTCCAGATTAGAAACCCTAATTTTTGGGGGTTTAGAATATAATTTTCCAAAAAAAAAAAATATAGGGATTTGGGGTAAACTCAAATTTGCCAAATGTTACCCCTAAAATAAGGCTTTTAGGTTAACTTTTTTCTGCCACAATCACTTTGTCAGAAAAATGGTGTCCCTTCTCCGCCTTACTGCATCAACATAGTGGGTCTTGATCCCCATCGCAGAGAGTAGGCGTACCACAGCAATACAAGTGGTGCATAGTAATTGTGTGAATTGTGCATTGTGATAGTACAATGCACCCATCTTCTCTCTCTCTAGGTTTTAATTCTCTTACAAGCTAGGTTTTGTTTTTCTTATGATATAGGATATTTGCTCTGATATCATATTATAATTCAAGTCACATAAACAAACACACTATAATAAATTGAAAAATGCCCCTTATATATGTATAAGGGGTAAATCAGATTTGGGTAGCCTATAAGTTAGATATTTTTCATTCATAGTGCAATAAAGTAAAAAATATTAAAATAATAACTAAAATAACTATAAAGCTGTAAGCATCAATGACATCCAATTGATGTGATAGTTTTTGCTCAAAATTACACCTCCCCAAAAATATTATGCAAGTGTCCTAATCATTTAAATTAAATATTTATTTTTTTTTATAATTCTATTTTATGAGAATGTACTAGCACAAGATATCTCATATATGATTTTATTATTAGTATAGTAAGTATTAAAATTATCAAATATATGCTCTAAAATATTATCATTTTTAATAATTTTTATATTTCTATAAATTGATTGTTTACTCATTTATAAAATAATCAAAAAAGCAAAAAAAATACTTTAAATAAATATATATATTCATCAATAAATATAACAAAACATATAAAATAAACTTGATCCTTAACTCAAATAGGTGAGTGAATGATATCGAATGAGTCCTTAGTGAATATTATAATTACAAATGAATGATATCGTGTGTGTCTTTAAATGAAAGATAATAATATTATTGTGTCATGTTGATTGACTATCACAAAAAGAAGTTTATTCGAGTATCCAAGAACTCTTATGATTCAAATTTTGATAATTTTTTTAATATAATCATATTTTTTTTGAGATAATAAAAAATATATATAAAAAAAGTAAAATATCAAGTTGAATGTTATCGTAATCAAGAGCTCTAATAATTATAAAGAAAAAATTTATTACAAATTATTATATTTTTTTTGAGAGATAATCATATTTCTTGAGAAAATAAAATTATTAAAAATTTCCATGATAATATCATTTTCTTACTTGATTAAACAATTTTGATCTCAAGAGTGTAACGAAAATAATTATGTTTCCTTTTAGATCATGTTTGAAAATTGTATTTTCATTCATAAATACTCAATTGCTCATCCTATGTTATAATAATATCATTTACATAAATAAGTCACTGAATACACACAATATAAATTATGTTGGAAAAAACAAGAATAATTTGAATTATGTTTGCTATGTAAAAAATGATGTAATAACTAAATAAAATTTATTGAATTAAACTTTGTTACTATTTTAGCATTTATAAGATTTTTCATAATCGATAACCAAAAGTTAAATCTAGGAATTGTAAAATCTTGGGGCTATTTCATGCATACCTAATATTCAAAGAAATAAATTTTTATAAAATATAAAAATAAGATTTGAGCAACACATGTGTTGAATGCTCCCATCAAAAAGATAATATAATGCAAAATAATATCAAAAAAAAAAAGTAGTAAACCACAAAAAAAAAGTTGTACTTCAACACGTGTTGAAGCACAACTTATAAGTTCAACCTCTATGAAAATATTATTCACATATCTCCTCCATGATAAAATGATATCACTCATAGAGTAAGCCATATTTATACCTAGAAAATATATAAATTTATAAATATTTTATCTTGAATTGTGATTAAAATATAATTCATGTATATAATTAATAAAATCACCATGCTAGCAAAGTTTTTCAAGGAAAACAAAAAGAAATTGTCACACCTGTGAAATTCAACCATGCAGACTACTTGTTAAAATTTTATAAATCAGACTCTTAAGTGATTATTTATGTCACACAAAATCTTTCATAAACTTTAAATTGTATCTAATTGTACTTTTTAAAACCTAGGTACATATGGTGGGAGAATTGTGCATTGGTTATAATTTTTTATTAAATTAATTTTTTATCATTTTGTGTAATTCCTAAAAAAATGGAAAATAATTATGATCTATCATGAAAAAAATATAATTTCCTATATGTATGAGTATATCTGATTGAATGAAGTACTTACTCATACCAGACTTATCTATACGATTAGAAGCTCTTATATATTTTTTTTATTAATACAACTCATATTATATGACAGAAATATTCTTATGACTGGAAAAATATTATCAATTTGATTATTATTGGATAATCAAGTTGAGTATATATAAAGAGTTTAACACATTGAAATATATTGAAGGAAAACATATTATAATATATATATATAATTTATTGAGCTCAATCCCAAATGAAGATGTACTCATAATATTCTATGTATATAAATAAATATTTGCAAAAAAAAAATTATCAAAATTGAGTTATCTAGAAAAAAAACTCATGAAAATTAAACTAACAATATAATCAATGATAAATATGATATGATATAAAAATAAAAAACTAAGTTGAATATTATTATATTCAATGAATTTAGAAGATTTGTCATAAGTTCTAATAATATTTTGAATAATAAAAAAAAATAATTAATAAAAAAAGTAATTATAAATAATATGATTATTAGTTCAAGTACAAATAATTTTAGAGTTTAAAGTGATAGAACTAATAACACAATAAATAATCCATTAGGAAAAGGAAGTGAATGTTACTGTTTGAGATATGAATTTTGTATATTTCTCTTTTGTAAGTATCATAATATATAAACTATATGAGAATTTCTTAATGACTCAATATTATGTAAGGCTCTTGTCATTCTTCCTAAAGATATTAACCAGTAATTATCTCTAATGTGATTCATCTTCTTATAACATGTACACAAAACTAATACAATATTATTTTCGTATTTTTCTTAATAATTTCTCTTCATAATCAAAGCATCATTCAAGAAATCAACTCAAAGAATAAATTACCAACAAAATTAGGGTTTCATTCAAAAAAGGTTCTATTAGTCGGAAAATTACTCAAAATCCCTAATTTGGATTCTGTCCAAATTAGGGATCTCTAAAATTTGGATTTCTTGAACAATCCAAAATTATGGTTTTAAGTCACCCAAAAACCCCACTGTTGGTAAAACATAAAAAATAAGAATCTAGGGGTTTGGGATGATTACAATACCCCTAATGCCTTTTTTATCACCTACTATCTTAGGAATTTTGACATCATTGTATTATAGTGGGTATCATGATGTATTCCTACCTCCACTTCGATTCATGTGTGCATAGAGGTGTCAAACGGGCCGGGCCGGCACGGCACGGCCCGTTTTTCACGAGCACGATCGTGCTACCGTGCCGTGCCGTGCCGGGCACGGTTTAAAAAAACCGGGCCCGGCACTGCCAACAGGCATGACGGGCCGTGCCTCTCCTGGCCCGCTTGGGCAAACCTGTCCGAGCGGTTCGGGAAATGGTGGACCGCGGGTCGGGTCGAATTTGACCCGACCCGCGGTCTTTTTTTGCGGGAGGGGAGGCATGCGGTCGGTTTCACGGGGCTCCCGGCACGGGATAAACCCGTGCTGGTTTGCCGTGCCGGGCACGGCACGGGCCCGGGCACGGATTTTTTCCGTGCCGTGCCGTGCCTCGTGCCGAGCCGGCCCAGCACGGTTGACACCTCTATGTGTGCATTGTAGCATGTACCCACACATATACTGTGCTAGAATAGTACACATATTTTTCTTTCACTAAGGTTTGTAAATCTCCTGCATGTCATTGTATTTATTTTTCCCTAGGATTTTTGGCCTTTGATACCATGTTAGAATCAAAATTCACAAAAATAAAATGTAACATCATAATATCTAATCATCATACAAACTAACTCTTATAAAAAATAATAACAAAAAATTTACATACCACAATATTTATTATAAAAAAAAATAGTTTTGATATCTAACTGATATATCACGCATTTATGAGAAGCTAAGATTGAAACAACCCGGGAGGGGTTTTCTTAGCTAATAGGAAATAAATATATTGTTATAATCAATTTCATATGTCCAAGTACAATTTATCTCAACAAGTTTAACTTTAGCCTATATATCTTGACTCCATATATCATTTCTCCTAGATATAAGATCAGAATTAATATAATAATTGAAAGAATAAATAAAAGAACTTGAATGATAAAATAGTCTATAGTTTCAATCGCACAATTGCAAAGATGTTTAATACACTTTATACAAGAGGAATATCTTGGTCATTTTAATTAAATATTTATTCGCTGTGTTTTGAAAAATATCACAGCATAATAGATGTCATTGGATTATTTCGTGTTCCTCAAAATTTAAATATAATAATTAAATTGAATTTTAACTATTATATGAAAATGCATAAAAAGACTAAATACATGATTTGTTTATTTAAATAAAATTATTCATATTAAATATATATAATCATCAATTAAAATAACAAAATAATAAAAATTATTACACACATGGTGTCTCATGTTAAATGTGTTAGTGTGTATGTAATTAAAACAAGATCTCATACAATGAATTTAAACAAGAATAATGCTAGGATGAGTAGATGATTGATCACTTGGAAAATTATTTATTTAATGCTTATATTAGAGGTTATATTTTTGTGGGATGATAAGTATCTTTTTTCAGTAGAAGTAGGTCTCAGGTTTGAAACTAATCAAATACGGTCTTTTTAATTTTTGAAAATAAGATTATCAAGATATTAAACTCTCTTAGGCCCAACATTAAGGTAGGAAGCTTATGCACTAGGTATGATTTTCATTATACACATTTATATGAACTAAATAAAAATGGATTGAACTAATCTCTTCATATTATTTTAACTGACACACCTCATAATTTATCATAATAATCTTTATTATGATTAACTCTAAAAATTTTAACCTAACAAAAAAAAAAAGACTAATTGTAAATTAGCAAATAAAATATCAATTTTGCTATGCATGCAATGTATTTTCTAAGAGTGGAAATTAAAAAAAAAAACATTAAGGTTCATCTCCATAGAAGTCTACTAAAAAGCTTGATCTCCATAGAAGTCATACAAAAAACATTATACGTAAAGAAAATAAAAGTATAATTTAATTATTTAAGAATGTAACAAACATAAAATTTAGAATACACTCTAACTATAAAGAATATATCATGGTATAATATAATTGATATTGACGTTACCATAACTACTCATTGCAAAAACAATATCATTAGCTATTATAATGGTAGACTCAAGACATAGAGAAAAATTAAGAATTATATTCTGTAATATAATTGATTGCTCTTTAGGCAAATATCTAGAAGTATAAAATGATAACAACATAAGAACTTCCAAGTGGGAAAGTAACTTATTCTATGACTTGTATAAGCTGAAAGAACATCCATCTCAACTTGAGGTGTGAACACCAACAAGTGTTCTCCATGTGCCTCTTCTTCCCATAACAAAGATAAATTTTCATAGCTCTCACACTCATCATACTACTCATGTCTTTTCTACTTTAATCTTTGCTATGTGATAAATCTTTGATTGAGTAGGAATAACTCACTTACTAAGAATTTTATGTTCTCATATTGAATATTTGCATCAAGGATAAGGAAGATAAAAATTCTTTCCAAATTAATTTTTATCTAGTAATTAATATTAAATCTTTTGTATAAGGAGAAGAATCTAAAACTGATCAAAAATTAATGAAAATTCAATATAGTGATTAGTATTATCTTGATTCATAAAAAATTTATACTCAAATAACTAGAAATAATATTGAATATGTGAAATATATTGGAAGAATACATCTCAACTTCAATATCCCAAAACTTCATGAATATCTTATGAGAGAGATTATTTAAAAATACTAATATTAATTGATTATCTCATTGATACCAATAGTTGGGCATCCAACATTTCTCACTCATGTTTTATTTAGCTACTCTAAGTTCAAAAATTAAATTTACACCGAGTGATCTCATCGAGCATGTCAGTGATTGTCCAACTTTCACTCTCTAATATTTATTTTGCTTTTTTTATTATTTTCTAACTTAAATTCATTTTCAAAAAATTGAGATAAATCACTAAAAATAACCAACTTACTACACATTAATTAAAGTGACTAAAGAAGTCTCTGCTACATCAATTACAAATAAAAAAAATCAATTGATCTACTTGAAAAATTTAAATATGATTTTGTTACCAAAATGAAAACACTTCTAAAATATTTTCAATAAAAGTGTCAATTACTTTGTACAAAAAAGATAAAATAATATGGGTACTAAAACACTCAATTTAGATGAAGAAAATTATTATGGGCGGCAATGGTAGTAGCGGTGATAGCAGTGGTATTATGCACAGTTTGAATAATAGTAGAATAATAGTGATAGAGGCACTTAGGGCAAAAATGTTATAGATTACTACAACTTTAATACCATGTTAAATAAAAAGTAGATTTATATTATTATTAAAAAGAAATACACATGAATCACTTTTTATACACTACGAGAACTATGCTACAAAAAAAAAAATATTGAATCATTAACTATATAGATATTTCTTTTTTTTCCTATTCAAGCAATTCGTGTGGGAAGCATTGTAGCTGGTGCTAGTAATTTTGATATTAATAAATGATATGACTGAAAACTTTCTCAATAAGCCCATCCAATGTACAATTTGTTCATATTTTTATTTGGTTCCTCCAAATAAAAAATAAAATTGTACCAAAATTAGGGTTTTTGTTAATTATAATTTGTATATTTATTTTTAATGATCCTTTTAGAATCCTAATTAGAATATTTAATTTTAATAATTTTTTCAAAATCCTAATTTGTATATATTGTAACTTCAAAATCTTTTTTTTTTGCCATGCTCAGGCACGACACAACTAAACACACATGCCTTTCTTGCATAGATCACTATGCCCACACTACTAAACACATGCGCCTATGCTTGCCTGCACAAAATGAACAAGACGCACACTAGAGAAGATGTGCGTGCCTATACATAACCATGATTTTTCTTCATATATTAAGCACGTGTACTATATTGGTACAATGCACATAATTTATTCTTCTAGGGCTTGTAAACCCTTACCCACATACACATACCTCTCAGGTCAAATTTTTCTTAGGATTTGTTATGATATTTATGTTGCAAAATCATACAAACACTTCCTTATAAAACATACAAAAAAAATTGGGGTAGCTCATAAATTGAGTGACATCATCAAAAATTTAAAATAAAATAAGCATAAATAAGCAAAACTCCAACAAATATAATAGAATGTTATTGATATTAATTTTCTATTTTAGTACAACCGACACTAGATGGGTTACTTGTGTTTGTCACTTATGTTTTCTCAGAATTATTATTCAAAATTAAAAAAAAATAATTTTGGATAAGTGAAAATTTTTATGAGATTATTGAAATAGAGAACATGTGGTGAAATGAGATTATTAATTCGAAATAAAGTTTAAAATTATTTAAAAAAAAAAAAGATCATGAATCGGGTCAGGCTTAGATTAACCCAGTGCCTATCCGGGCAGGAAAAATCCTGCTTGCATAGCATACGTAGTTGGCTCGGGCTGGATTTCCCCCGACATGCATTAACTGTGCTTCGTGCACAAACTGACTAAACTTGACCTTTAGTGGCCACGGAAGAAATTTCTGATGTTCCACTGAATTTGATAGGAAAAACTCGTATTGAAGGACTTTGACATTAAAAAGGATGCCAAGGGAGTAGACAAGGTGGTTATCCACGAGTTTAAAGCAGTTGTTGTGAGATATGGGATGTTGGAGATCCGTTTTCATTGGTCTGGGAAGGGAACCACAGCTGCCCCAACAAGAGGAACATATGGACCTTTGATATCTGCCATAGACATCAAATCCGGTAAGTTCTTAATCTGTTCTCATACTTTCCATGAATTCCTATAATTGAACCCTAATAATCACCTTTCTCACAAATTCTAGTTTTGCGTAGAGTTTGAGCCTCCTCTTGGTGCTGTTGAGAAATGGCGGAAGCTGATAGTGGCTGCTGCTGTAGTTTCTTCCCTGCTCGTTATCATTTTGGGCATTCTTTGGTGGAAATGTTGCAGAAAAAAGTCATCAAATGAAATAGGTACATAAAAACTAGTGCACTCTACATGAATACCTCAAATTACATACTCACGTGCTTTAATATCAAGCATATATGTGCATAAATATGTCTTGTTACACACTAATGTGCACGCACATTAGCGCATATATAATACAATATATATATATATATGTGTGTGTGTCATATAGTATTTCATCATGTGTGTGCGATTACACAAACACCAACAAGCTAACTAACTCTCATAAGAATTTCAAAATTAAAAATAATATCTTGACAAAAAATAATATCGAGATGATTGATCATATGGGTAGTTCCTAGTATTGAGATGATTGATCACATGAAAAGTGTCTTGTTTGAGACTCATCATACGCATTCTCTTTGATTCTTGAAAGTAAAATTATTGAGATATTAATTTTTCTTTGATTTCATGTCAAGTGAGAATCTTGTATACTGGGTATGACATCCATAGTATTTCACCATGTATATTGTCTAGAACAAGATATGTGCATATAGATATACAACACACACACACGTATATATATATATAAGCAATGGTGTAATTAGAATCTAGGATTATTTAAACAAGGCTACTTTTCCCAAAACATTCTCCTGCCAAGTGCCAGCTGGACTGCCTCTTGAGGGCTATATAAATATATAGAATGTCGATACTAAATTGGTAGGCAAGAGTTGGCTTGAAAATCAGTGTTCTCAACCTGGGTCTGGTTTTTGATACAGCGCTATTAGGTATAGATCTGCCAACAGGTATTTTCACCTACAAACAAATTAAAGCTGCTACCAACAACTTTGATCCATCAAACAAGCTTGGAGAAGGTGGTTTTGGAGCAGTTTACAAAGTATCAACTCTCTCTCTCTCTCTCTCTCTCTCTCTCTCTGTCTTGATGTATTTTCATGTCTTCTGTAATCTATCCTTTGATTATGGAAGAATCAACTGAGAGGCATTTTTCAAATCATGCTGTTATTGCAGGGAACACTATTAGATGGTACAATAATTGCAGTGAAGCAACTTTCTTCGAAATCTAGACAGGGAAATCGGGAGTTTTTGAATGAAGTCGGCATGATTACTGCTCTGCAACACCCAAATCTTGTTAGATTGTATGGCTGTTGCGTGGAAGGGAATCAGCTACTGTTGGTGTATGAATACATGGAAAACAATAGCCTTGCAAATGTCTTATTTGGTAAGAAGTTCTTTGCTTTTTCATTTCTTTTGGAATCTCCAAACCATTGCCTGAAGTTCGGATCCAAAGTAGTCTGGCTTCGATTCCTTTTTAACTACTTGTATGTCTTCAAACCCTTTCATATTTAGGATTTTTAATTTAATAGAATTGTTAAATAAAAAAAAAAAAATATACACCATGTATAATTAAACTCGACTATATGAAATCTAAAATAATATCAATAATCTAGTCAAATAGAAAAATATTTCCTAGGTTAAAAAAAATTATTAAATAATTATTAGATTAATCATGCTTTATAGTTCATAATATTAAATTATTATGAGATATGATATTCATAGAGTGTTATTCTACCGACGCATATGTTAAGATAGATAAATACAAAATTTTATAAGAATAAATTTAAAAATTAAAAAATTAAAAATTATATAAATATCGAAGCACAATACTTTGAAAATGTGAAGAATTTATATTAACAAGTCGAACCTATTATACAAGATCTCCACTTATTGCAAAATCTGAAAGATGTTAATATTTTAACAGTCTTATCTCTAAAAATAAGAGAAGTTATATCTGATGAGTCTCGAAATCAAGAGCTATTATTCTTTGATGAAGATACTTGTCATGCCATCAACACATGATCTCTATGAAGAATATATATATATATATATATATATATATATAATTTTAATTAAAAAATATTTAACATTTAGAATGATAAGCTAGTAGAAAATATTGAATAAATGATAGAATTTTAAAAATCTAGAAGACAATTATGAAAACAAATATATAGAACTAGAATTTGTATGAGGATTTGAGCGAAAATAGTATTGAATAAATAACTAAAACACACATAGTTCTATTTTGAAGAAGATGATGAGTGTTGCCCATGTTATTAGTCATGAAGTATGACTAATAAAATAAGCTTTTTTTTTGAGTGAGTTTGTATGGTTGATCAACGGAAACATTATCGCCCATGAACATTTGATAGCATGAACCACGAAGATGGTTGTTGTTCATCACTCATACAAATTTGGTAATGTGAATAGAGAAGGATCAGTTGAAACTGGATTGGCCTATGAGGCAGAGAATATGTGTTGGCCTAGCAAAAGGTCTGGCTTTCCTGCATGAAGAATCTGCGCTGAAAATCATTCACAGAGACATCAAAGCTACAAATGTGCTTCTCGATGGGGCCTTGAACCCTAAAATTTCAGACTTTGGCCTGGCCAAGCTACACGAAGAAGAGAATAGCCATATCATCACCAGAGTTGCCGGAACTATGTGAGCTACTTTTTTTTTCTGAACAGTGACTAAGAACATAATCTTTTCCAAACAAGCTCTTAAGTTATGTGGAGGCAAATTTTCAGCTTGTTTTCATGGCTTGCTTTCATGACACAAGTGCGATATAATTGTGTTTGTTGTGCAGAGGTTATATGGCACCGGAATATGCATTATGGGGCTACTTATCCAATAAGATAGATGTGTATAGTTTTGGTATCGTTGCACTGGAAATTGTTGTTGGAAAAAGCAACATGAAATATAGGCCAGATGAAAACTTTGTTTGTCTCCTAGACTGGGTATGATTCTTACTCTTATCCTTTCATTGGCATGCATAAAGGTCACTTTTTTAGCTTTTTTAGTAAGAGATGGAGAACTGTGAAAAATGGATCAAATGGCCAATGGAGGTAAACTGGTATCTCGATACACCTCTTTCCAACGGGACCCACACGTGGGGTGGAGGTAAAATTATAAGTACTAGAATTATTAGCGGCAGAGAGAAATATTTATGATTTTACCTTGCCTACGGAACAAGCACGTGACAATGACTATCACATGGTTTGATAATGTGTGAAACTTGGAAACGACCAATTATGATCCCTTTTAGCAATTTTTAGATTGGCAAGCTAGTGAATAATATATTTAAATTTATATGTTATTAAAAATTTAGTTTGAGATAATAAAGAATAATATATAAAAACTTAATTTAAAAGATAAGATGAGTTTTGATGATAATCATAATTGTTAAATCAAAATTCAAATAAAAAATCAGAATGCTTGATTAATGAATCGAAAATCAAATCAAATCATAAGATTTATTTTACATTTGTAATAATTTTAAAATATATGTAATTTCATATAATTAATAAATTCTAAGTTATTTAAATATATTTAAATAATAAGCTTATAATACATAAATTTAAGTTTTTTTTTCTTTTTTATCATTCTTCAATTTCTAGCTTTTTCTTTTTTTATTTTTTCTCATAAATTCGTTATACTTATACCAAACTATTAGTGCTCTTCTCCCTTTTTTATTTCTTCTCATAAATTCATAATGTCAAAGGTTATAATTACTTTTTTCCACGTTATTTTATTTTTATAGTTGATTTTTTTTTGGTATTTTAGTTTTTTTTTTTTTAACTCTTTAAGAATTTGTCTTTTAAAAATTAGTATTAAATTGATTCATATAAATCTATTCGCGATTCAGCTATTCAATTTTTAATTCGTGTATATTTTTTATTCTTTTAAAGAAATGAAATATTTACCCCCTGAATCATGAATCGAATCATGAATCATACAATTTTATTAATAGTAATGATAATATCAAAAATAATCATCTTCAAAGTAGATTCCTAATATGATTAAGGTTAGTTATTTGAATTTAAATTTTTCGAAGCAATATGATTATCAAATAGATTCTTACAAAAATTTAACTTGTGCATATATTTCTTAATTGGTTTCATCTAATTTTTAAATTATTTACTTTTTCTTCTACATTTTAACTGATTTCTAATCAATTTAATTTTTTATTTAGAGTTGTATGATTGCGACTCTAATTTAACTTTGTTATGAGTATCATGTCTTGTTGCACATCATTGTATTGTTTCAATATAATATTTACTTGTAAAAGAAACATAATGAAATATACTATTTTATCTGCACAAAGATTCATAAGAGTTCTATCACTATGGATAGCATGCCAACTAAAGAGATTCACAAATATCTTTATGAAGATCTCTCGGAGTATTACTTTTTTATTTATACTTGGTGTCAAAGGCATGTACGCACCAACCTAGAGGAGTATTGAGTTGTGTAGTATTTATTATTCTTATTTTAGAAATGAATACTCTAATCTAAATTATTTTTTCTCTTTATTATACACATATATCATTAAATTAATGAAAGTGATTTATTCTTAATTTTTTTTTTAATTTGATCAATATGCATAATCCTTGTATATATTAAATGTTACATTATCTAGAATGGTTGATATCATTCAATCACTAATGTCGTATTAAGAGACTAACAATGTTTTCTTCATTATCTAAGCTACTCAACTTGTTGTTATTGAAATACAAAGTTAAACTTGCCTATAAATAATGTTTACTCATACACTTTTGTTTTATATAAAGTTTGTGTTTTGATGTGATGTTATGTATTTTTTTTTAAGTGTAGTAGTTTTGCAATCGAATCCATTTAGACGTGACCTCTTTCATTTATTGGGAGTAAGGTTTTTTGAAATATTTATCTTCCACAAAACCCAAGCAACAAGAGTATTGGACATTGGTATGATTTTTATATAAATTATTTGTTACCAGCTTATGATCAAAACCTTATTAGGGGTTTAGCAATAGGTGAGAGGAAAAGATAAAAAATAAAAGAAAAGATACAATGTTTATTTCATTAAAATAATTAAAAATGAAACATACAATTTTCTATATATATGGTTTGGAGCAGCTCATATATTATGGGCTCCCAAACAAATAAAAATAAAAAATAAATAAACAAATAATAAAGAATAATTGTCCTATGATAATTATTTCAAGATCTAGTGTCTATATGAAAGAAACACTAAAATTGAATGAGAAGAAAACTAATTGTCCTATGATAATCTTAATAAGGATATCTATAATTTGATGGTTGGTATGTATGTATGTATGTATGTATGCAATGATTATTGAACTATTCTAGAGTTTCTCTTATATAAAATGATAATTAATCTTAATATATCTTATTCACTCGTGAAATATTAGATTAACATCAATGTGCTGAGCTATCTAGTTATCATAATAAAATATCATCAATTTTTTAATTGACAAGTATAACTTTTTTAAAATGTGCCTGCTACACTAGAATTCATAAGTAATAAATATTAGGGTTTTATAGTTTGCATGTGCGCTAGATCTTGAAACGATAACTTGTATCTTATATATTTCAAGATAAAGTTCCCCTTAAGAAAAATATGGAATCACGTGATTGAATGCTTCTATAATTTATTAGACCTAACTATAATTTGAGTATGTCTCCACTTCGTTATTTTTTTGATCTTAAAAAAAATTTCATATACTTGAGAATCCTCAAAATTACTTCTACATGAATTTGTCTATGAGAATATATAAAATAATTAAATATACTAACAATATAAATAATATCTAGCATGATCATTATTTAATAGTTCAATTTTTTTTGTATCTCTTATATAGTACTGCCATGTCTCATTTTTGCAAGAAACGGCCATGCCACTGTGTAGTGCTAGCACGACGTATTTTTGCAAGGCATAACTGTACCATTGTGTCATGTTGGCATGTCATGCTAAATTTTCATTTCATGCCTGGCACGACACGATAGGATGGTCCATCAACCCAACATGACACTGTGGCACGGTTGAGTGCTCGACCGTGCCAAAGGTGCATGTTAAACCCGGCCAATTACAAGTGGTCACGTGACCAATTGTTTTTAAAAAAATAGACCTCATAACTGGGCTTATTAATTTTTAATTTTTTAGATTGCCCTGTCATGAGATCTAATTATTCAAAAAATAATAATAAAACATTAGATCCAACAAGGCCTCCATCAGAGGATCCTCAAAATAATTTACCATGACACCAGGCCAGGCAGACTAGTCATGCCTGGCCTTGCACATGACATAGCTCATGTCAACCTAGCACAGCACAAATCATGCCATGGGGTGGCCCGACCTGGCTCAACATAAGGCACTGTTCTGGATTGTGCTGGATTAGGCACGATTGAACAGGGGTGTGCCACAAGACAGGCCCAGGCTGCCCGACTCATTTGACACCTCAAAAAATGTCCTATGTTCTTTATTTAAAATGTGATATATGAAATAATTTTAATTGAAATATATATAATTGGTCATATTTTATAATTAAAATATTATCAACGTATATTAATAATTTTATTGTTATCCATATGATTCACTTTGATAAAATCATGAATAATTTAACATTTATCTTCAAAGGTAAAAAGTGATAAATACAAAATAAACTATCATAAATTATATCCTAGAAAATTATTTAAACCACAAAATACCATACATAGTATACACACAATGATTGTGTTGTGTTCACATGAATAATAAAATTTGATGATGATTACTTTAATATATCTTTCTTGATATTATCAAGAATGAATATATTTCTCACAACTAGCTGATATATAGTTCACTTGTGGAATATAACATAGAGCAAAAACATAATAGTGATTAAATAGTGAATAGTCATTGAGAAAAAGATATCTCAATAAATAGTATCTCAAATTGTTTTGACTTAGTTAAATTAGTATCTCATAGTCACATTAGTGAGAATATCTTGTCAGTAAAAATCCTTAAGTATATGTATTTTATAAGTTAATGAATAAGACTTTTGTTCAGATATTAGTCCTATAGAAATTATAATAGCAATTCGGTTAGTTAACAATGAAATAATATAATTATAGTATAAAAGATAATTAAGAATTTTAGTATAACTCTTATATCATAGAATTTGTACACTTAATTTATATGATACATGTTAAGATAATCTGACTTATATTACAAATGAATACATATCAAAAGCTGGATGATTATTAGAATATATCTTTATCTTAGTAACATATAAAATGATTATTATCTTTAAGCACATCCTAATGATAATTCATTCGTACTATCTCTTTGGTATACCAAAACAACAAATCATTCATGTTGGAAAATCATTTACAAGTTATTATCTTATAGGTAACTCGTCAATGGATCTTGATGGTTATTTTACGTGTATATTCTTATTTTTTTAATTTCATGTGTTATAAAGACCAAAAATTGATGTTGTTTAAAAATATTTATACTTTTTTTTGTAAGCATCATGCTTATATAATTACTATAAGCTTTTTTTTCAAATCTCATTGATGAGAATCATATAATTATAAATAACTCAGAATTATCATTATCGTATGAGTCACAACTACTCATGTATATTTTACAAATTATGTCATTTTCATAATGACTGCGACTCATACACTAAAAATGAAATTCTTAAAAAAATATTCTATAAAATATCTATATTAATTGATAATTATGTTTTTAAGATATATATAATGGAGTGACATAGAGAAACATTCTATAAAATATCACACTCACAATAATTATCATATCTAAATTTTGAGTTTTAATATATAAGTTTAACTTATATATCGTGGTAAGAAGAATTATTATTTTCTTCATATCATGGGTACAAATAACCTTCATGATTTATCTGTCACCGTCCACTATATCAATATGCACAAACCACAAATGGTTATAATTTAAAATCAATTAGGCATGACACATGCCCAACACGTGTTGTCATGTTGGTGCATTTATAAAGAAGACGTGAATTCAAGCACTTATTTTATAATGATATTTATAAATGGGGAAAATGAATGCATGCTTCCCAAATAAAATTATTGGCTATTTGTAATAATGATTGTCTTTCGGGATGATAGTGACTTTTCACCATCTTGCTAGAAATACTAATAAATAAATAATTTTTTTATTGTAAGTTACTACATTTCTTCTAATAGCTATGAACAAAAATTTAATGTTTATTGAATTTATGCCCTAAAAATATAAAAAGAATTAATATTATTTTTTAATATTAGCATTTTTTAATAAATAGAATATAAATATATATACTTTTTTATTCTTAAAATAGTAATCACTTATCTCTCTTTCTTTCAGAATATTACAATTATCCTATAACGATGATGTTGAGCTTTAAATTTTTTTATTATATATTTATATTATATAAATAATAAATCATCAGAGCTTTATAATTATATAAATATATTCTAGATTATGATTATGGACTTGTTGGACATATAGGTTGAAGGTACACGTATTTGATTTTTTAAGATTTATTTTTTTTTAGTATAACGTAAATAAAATAAAATTTTCTTATACTCAATTTTTTAAACAACTAAAAAAATAAAAAATAATAATTATAATAAAGATGGTGTTGACTTAATCATAGGTAATGATAATCAAATTGAAATGTCCGAGACTGAGTTATCTCTTAGTTATACGTCGATCTTGGCTCATGCACCTAAAAACCCCTAAAAATAGACTAATATTTGTAGTATAAACATAAAATAATTGAAGATATAAATTTTAAGTATGTCTAATAAAAAGTAATATAATATATATTATAACAAATATATACTTATAAACTAAGAAGCACGGGCACATGGATACTACATGGCAGGATAAGGAGACACGGCAAATTTTAAAAAATAAGGATACGAATACGAGTATGATACTGCATGATTAAAAAAACTAAAAATAATAATAATTATTATTATCTTTATAAATATTAGATATTTTATAAAATAAAATAAAATAAAATATTTTATTTTATAAAATAAATATATTTTATTTTATTTTATTTTAAAAGATACAATTTATAATTATCTTATTTTATAAAATAATATTTTATAATTATCTTATATTAAGAAACATATATTTTTTTAGTTTATTTTATTTATTTTATAAAATTTATTATTTTATAAAATAATAAATCAATTTCAGGATGGTTAATCTTCTTTATTTATCATCAAGATTTTGAAAAAAAAAAGGACAATGTTGGGCCTAAAAAATTTAAAAAGATGCTAGCTCATCACAATTCATTTGATACATCCACTCACAATTGAAAGATATATCATATATGTATGAAGAATATATTTCTTCATAATGACCTTGATGAATGATGTTTATAAATTACCTAGGTTAAGTAACACATATAAATGTAGTTAATAAATTATGGAGGGTTTGAAATTATTATCACGAACTTAATTTATCATATTTTAACATGTTGATAATTCATTTTGAATACAAAGATGTATTATTGAATTTTTTTTTGTTTTATGAGTCTTGATAACAAGATAATTTTACTAATTATCTATGTAAATAGTATCATAATTAGGAAAAATATATTGAGGATCATCCAACTTAACGAGTACCTTAAGGCATAATTTTTAGTCGAAAGACTTTAGAAGACTTAGATTTTTTTTTGTATTGAAGTAGCTTATTCTACAAAGAGTATAATTTTATCATAAATGAAATATGAATTTGATACTCTTTTAGAGGTTGATATTTTTGGTTGTGCTCCAATAGATTCTTATATTAATCCATGTACGAATTTTATTTTTAACACAATACATTTAGTTAACTCTATTACTTATAAGAGAATTATTAGAAATATTTGTTATCTGATTATTACAAAATCAAATATAACATACACAATCAATATACTTATTTATTTTATAGATTTTCTCAAAATGATGACCTTGACATAATTTTTTGTATATTATGATATGTGAAAAAATTTTCAGGATCTTTTTCAAGGATCATGAATACGATATATTTTCCCGACATGTTAACCGAATATTTAAATTTAAGTTATCCACAAACATGTATCGATAGGAAATCTACAACAAGGTATATTTTTCTTGAAAATAATTTTATCTCTTAAAAAAAGTGAATAATTAATTTGAGATCTAGTCTAAATCTCAAAATATAACATAAGCACTACTGGTCATATTGTGTTTATTTAAGAGAAATATTACATACTTCGTTATATGGATATTTTTTCTTTTAATCACCTTACATCAGATACCTAAGTCCTAAAATTACACTTCGTTATATGTTATATTTAAGAGAAATATAACATAACACAATTTGAGTTACTATCTATGTCACAAGTGGTCATAACTTTTTTATTTCTTTTGTAGAGTCTAGTGTTTTTGATGGTGTAATGGTTAATGATACTGGTTACAAATTATATATCAAATATGCTTATATAATAAATAAAAATAAATAAAATAACTTATAAATCAAATATTCCTTTCAAATACATAAAATGAATATTAAAAAATAAAAACTACAATGCCCCCATCAAACTAATACATATAAGTTAATAATACCAAACTTAGATGAAATAAAGATAAATTGAAACATCTTCAATACATTCATGTAAATGTTTGATCATTATGTTATCTGAATGTATATCCTTCGTTCGTTTTGTAAAACATACAATTGTCTAAATGTCATCATGGATGATAGTAGGAGAAGAGAATAGATATCAAATCATGAGCAATTACTGCATCCAAAATATGTCACAAGTAATGATAGTTACCACCTACAGAATTAACTTGAGAGGTGACTTAACAAACAAAGTATCTCATACTCACAACAACAAACCTGATGCTCGTTGATATGCTTGCCTTAGATCTTCACTAAATTATTTCTCAATAGTCTCGAGCTAATTCCAAGTACTTGCAATAAACAAATAATCACAAAAAAAAAAATTAGCAAAAAAAAATTATAAAAGAAAAAGACAACATCATTGCTTTAGTGGCCTAGTCAAACTTCAAAGAAAAATATGTCACACAATTTGAATCACAAAAAATTATATTGTAACAAAGCAATGTCGACATCCAATGGCTGCAACCTCATACCCAAAAACAAGTATTATTAAGACTAACCAAATATTGGCACTACTGTTGTAGTCTCCTTCCCTAGGTGAAACATCTTGCCGAAAACCATGGAAGATGCACCCCCACCTAAAATGTCGTGCACCACTCTTATTTTGTCACCACGTGTGCTTTGATACTATGTTACTGCCAGAACAATGTTATAGTGCCGACAACTAGAAAGAGGATATGAGGAAGAAGAAGAAATAGAAAAAAAGTAAAAAAAAAAATATTTATTTTATTAAAAAATTCAACTCACATGTCGAGTGCTCTCAAATATTATAAAAATAAAAAAAATAAACAAATAATAAATAAATAAATTCTCATACAATAACAAATCTCAAAATTTATAAATTAATTAAAATCTTATTCTATTATAAATTAATATTTTTTTTCTCTTGTAAAATAAGCAGTCTCCTTGTATACTATTGTTTCAAATAGTATAATTAAGTTAAAAGATAGAATTGAATTGCTCATTTTAATTATTAGAAATTATAATGTCGTGTTGCATTATATAATTTTGTAAAGTTAACTTTTAATAATATTTTAACATATTTTTTATATTGAATACGAGGCAACCTCTTTATATTTAACCTCATAATGAAAAAGTTCCTCAAAATTCATCAGTAAATTAGTTGGTAATATTAATTGACATATAAATTCCCTAGTGGAACTAGATAAAATATTATTACCAATTTAATCTTTGTTTATTTTTAATTATTTTTTAGATCTATTTCATGATGCAGTAAGAAATGGCATATTCTCCTGATATATTATCAGTCAATACTTTTAAATAATATTTCACTTCTCAAATTTATTATCAGTACATGCCTTTTTTGTATATTCTAAATTTGAGTTTGAAAAAATCTCAAAAACATGGAATACATGTAAGTGACATCTGGAAAAGAAACAGCCCAGAATGCGAAATGGTAAGTGACATCAACCTAGTAGGACCCATGCCTTGGAAAGGGTTCATGCCAGGGCTCAGATCTGTTCGTGTGACTGGGTCAGTGTCGGGGCATGGGTCCGTGCCCGTGCTTGAGTCGTTCATGGGCATGACTCTAGGCCATGATTCCCCCCAGGCACACTTGGGTGGTCTGTGGGCTTCCCAATCAGGCTCGTCAGGGACTAAGGTGGTGGGCCGTGCTGCCCATCTCCTTTTGACATTTCTAAGTTTGTACTTGAAAATCGAACTAAGTCATGAAACCAAATATTATGTAGTTTGATCATGTGTGGAAGAGATCAAATATAATTAGTTTCTTTTACAAATTTATAGATTGATAAGTCTAACATATGTGTGTGTGTGTGTGTGTATAATATATTATATAAATTATCCTATGTTTTTTTTTTCTTTGATTATTTTATTATTTCAACATTTTGCATTCTTGTAAAATACAGATACTAAATAATTTTATATTTTTGTTAAATTTTAAAAATTTTTTAATTAATAATTTGTCACAATTCAATATTTTATCATTATCATATGTTTTATGACTATAACTATTCAAAATTGGTTCTGAATTTATAGTATATTTATTTCTTTGATGATCGTCGCTTAATTCTCTATTTATAATCCAATTAGCACACGGCCCAATTGGGTTGGCCCATGCCCAATTGGGCCTAAGGCCCACTTGGGTTTTATCATAAGTTGTGTCTAGCTCATTTTTCATTCTATCTAGGATTTGGCACAATTTGTCTTACTTATTTACAACTCTACCTTGATTTTGATGTAGTCTGTACCTTCTAAGATATGCTGTAGATTTTTTTACATAAATCTATTTGAATATGCCATGGAATCATGCTGAAAATAAAATTCAAAAAAGAAATAAAAAAATAAGATTCTAATTGGCTTGTTTCAGGCACTTGTTCTACAACAAAAGGGAAACCTGCTAGAGCTGATCGATCAGAGATTGGATTCTAATTTCAACAAGACAGAAGCAATTAGAATGACGAAGATAGCCTTACTCTGCACCAATCCTTCGCCCGCGCTTCGGCCAGCCATGTCTGAAGTTGTGCAGATGCTACAAGGCAAAGTTGCTGTTCGAGAATTTGTGATGGGTGCCAGTACATATAGCAACGAATTGGGCCTGGAAACCCTAAGGTCCCAATTTAGTGAAAGTTCGCACGCGACTTCAAGCAAATCGCAGTCTCTTCCTCCTTCCGATCTTCCTAACAATCCTGGATCTTCATCGAGCAAATCCTCGTTCACGGTGCTTGCAAGAAAATGCACTGCGAAAAACTATTATAACGCAGAGCACGCCACGATGTAATTTCATTTTGGCAGCCTCATTGTCGCGAGACTCTTCATTGTGTCTTCACATCTTTTTACGACTCGCTTCCTAATTATTATTCACGTTGTAAGCGCTCCTTTCCAACAAGCCAAATGATTTTATGGGGCCCTCTGGATATCATTCTCGATCTGGTCACAGAGGCCACCTGAGCTGCCGCCGCTGCTGCGAGAGCTAGACACGATCTAAACGACTCTTAGATTCTTATTTCTGTAATGGGTCTACCTGGCTGTCTTTTAGCAGGGTGGTGGTGGCCATGCACGTGGGACACGCATGCAAGCACGCCAATTTTTTATATATTAAATTTGGTAATTATTTTTCTTTTTATATATCGAATTTCATTTATAAAAAATTATCATTACTGCAAGAAATTTCAAAAATAATTTAAATTTATTTTTTCCGACAATTTTATTTAACTGTTACTATACAATAAATAAATAAAATTATATAATTCAACTTTCATGATTTTAAAAAATAATAATATTTAGCAAAAAGTAAAACTTCGTACAGTATTTTCATCACGAGGTTGATGTGTCAACTGCGCAGCAGGGCCCAAGCACAAGGCACAGCACAAAAATATAACGTCTTGCACAAGGCACAAGGCACAGCACAAAAAATGTGGTAACTAGCACGGTTCTACCCAGCTAGAGCCATCCCTGAACCAGACTAAAGGCAGCCCAAAAAATGGCTAACGCCATGTCAGCCCAGCATACCAGCCTATGTGGACCAGTTTAGGTCCATCTATCCAAACCAGGGCTAGTAGGCTAGCACAGATCGAACCATGACTATCCAGGCAAAGCCCAGGCATGAATCATGACCAGAGCAGGAGGCAGGCCGACAGACTGTGCCGGGCTGCCCATTTTAGTGCTATGCCAGCATGTCATGGTGGCCCGCACGGACCTAAAAACCTGGCAAAACCAGCACCTCCCGTTAGAGGTCAGAATAGGCCAGAAAACAAAGCGGACCACAACAGGGAAGTGAGCATCAATTATCAATTATGAATTACAAGGCAGGGGGAGGAACAACTGTGATTCGTGAAATAGAAATCAAAAGCACAGATCGAATGTGGGCAACTCATCTGATTCCTGGTACTTTCCAGCATGCTCAAAACTTGGGCTTGGGCCTTCAATGAGATCAGAGGCAGAGACTTCTTCCCCGGTCCTTTTGGGATCACCATCATTCCCCTTGTCCTTCAGAATTAAAGATTTTAAACATGCATGATACACACTCTGTATCGAGAGCCACACATTCTGGCCGCCACATCATTTTTTTAATATTTTCAAATATCTTTAAAAATAAAGTATTTATATATTATGTTTCAAATATGTGATACTAAAATTGATTAGTTTCTAGTGAGAAGAAAACAATCATTAAAAACATAGAATAAAACAATAATAAAAAAGATAAAAAAAAAATAAACAAAAATAAAAAAAATATTTAAAAAATATTAAAAAATATAAAAATATAAAAAAATAAAAAAATACAAAAAATACAAAAAAACAAAAAATACAAAAAATACAAAAAATACAAAAAATACAAAAAATAAAAAAAAAATAAAAAAAATAAAAAAATAAAAAAAAACTAGAAAAACTAGAAAAACTAGAAAAAATAAAAAAAATATAAAAAATAAAAAAACTAGAAAAAATAAAAAAATATAAAAAATATAAAAAATATAAAAAATATAAAAAATATAAAAACTAGAAAAACTAGAAAAACTAGAAAAAATATAAAAAATATAAAAAATAAAAAAAATATAAAAAATATAAAAAATTAAAAAAATTAAAAAAATTAAAAAAAAGAAATACATAAGTTAAATTTATATCATAACATATATATCAATCACATTAATTAAAGAATTTTAGTCCATATATATTGCTAGAAAAAAATGAGATAACTATGTAAAATTAAATTGAATTTATAAAAAAAAATAACTATAATTTAAAAGTTGACATAATTTTTAACAGAATATATTAAGATTTGACAAACTATCTAATCTTGAGAATACGAGTTTGATCTCCTAGAAAGTAGGATACGTACACTATAGTATCTTGGTCAATCATACTATTAATACTATTAGGATGAAAGATATTATGGATTGAGTTTAGAAGATGAGCGTAATGGGATATAAAAAAATCCTAATTATATCAAAAATATATTTTGATAATAATTTTAAAAAAATTATTATGTACACTAATTTGGATCAATATGTCATAATTATCATGTATAATAATAATAATAATAATAATAATAAATTAGAAGATATAGATTTATGTCTTTTTTAATAAAGTTGAAAAAATTTACTGAAAAAAAAAGTGCTGAAAAATTAAGTCTGAATTTTATTAAGTGTTGAATTTGTATTGAAAAACTGTTTGATAAATTACTGTTAATTGAATGTTGATTATAAATATATTATTTGATAACTATAAATGCTGAATGCTGAAAATAATATATTTTATATATTTACCCTTATTATAATTGTATTACATATTATCCAACATAAATACTTTTTTTTCACTATAATTATTAATTATTAAAATAAATAAAATATCTAAAAATATATCAATAAATAAATTATAAAAATAAAAAAAAATAAAAATATTTAAAAAATAAAAAAATAAAATCTATAGTCTTTAAAACTATCTAGATTTTTAAAATAAATATAAAAATTAATTAACAACTAGTTGATTTATAATTTTCTCTCTTAAATTAATCATAAAAGAGAAAGTTAGAATTAGAGTTTGTGGTAGTAGAGAAAGGAGGAGGAGATAAATTCACAAACTGAACTGTATTGTGAATGAGAAAATTAAAAAAAAAGAAAAAAATGAAAAAAAAGATAATTTTAAAAAAAATTTGTTGAAAATTTTCAGATTTCAATATTAAGTAGGTCTCTACCTGCTTAAAATTTTCAATAAATTTTCACTTAAAATTTTAAATTTTCAGCTCCAGACATTATTTATCAGACGCACTTAAAATTTCAAATCATTGAAAATTTTAATTTTCAATGATTAGAAGATTTTAAGTGCGTTATCAAACAGTCCCTTAGTGAGGGCTAAGGAAGATTTTTTAATGAAATATGTCCAAACCTTTTCACATGAAGCTTCACCCAATCTCGTGGTGCCACATGGCAGAGGAGTCAAAACGGGAGCAACATTATCACCCGGTCCCGACCCCAAATCATCACCACTTTTTCGAACTATGGCCTCTTGTAGAATCGACAAGATCTGAGCAGCTTCGTAGAACAAAAATAGAGAGATGCGTTTAAATTCAGCTCTTAAGAGCAACACCAGAAAGGCAGAAACAACATGCATACCATCACGCGGAAGCTTGCCCTTGTCATGAAAAACTGAATCACCACCAGCATCCTTCTTCGAATAGCCACAGCGATCTTGCAATTTTCCTGCCATTTCTAAAGACTGAATCGGCAGGACACAAGAGTTCTGTTCTTTAGGCGAGAGCTTGCATTTCCCGTCAATAGCGGAGCTGTTTGATTCAAAATCTGAAGCCACGGGCTCTCCGACTTCCACTAGGTAGCCCTCCAGCGAAACACATTCACCCGACGTTATCATTTCGTCTTTCTTGAGAAGCCTGTCTGCAAGGAGTTTCTTGCTTGTATCGTACAGCATGACCTACGGAGGACCAAGACAAGGAAAAACGAGCAACAGATAACAGAAGAAAAAGATGGGCATGGTGATGCTCTATTATAGAGATGTCAACCAGGCCGGGCCAGTCCGGCCCGGCACGAGGCACAGCACGGTTCAGCCGTGCCTGGGCCGGCCCGGCACAGAAATTTCCCGTGCCCAGGCTCGTGCCGTGCCAAGGCCAACTGGGCCTCGTGCCATGCTTGGCCCGGCACGGCACCGTGCTGAATTTTTTTTTAAAAAAAAATTAGGGTTACTAGGCGCCGAAACCCTACTTTTTTTTAGAATTAGGGTTTCGGGGGCGCCGAAATCCTAATTTTTTTTAAATTTAGGGTTCGGCCCGACCAGGCCGAACCCGGCGAATCATGCTGCGGGCCCGTGCCGGGCTGAACCCCAAAAAAACCGTACCAGGACAGTCAGGCATGGTTACAGTTCCGTGCCGTGCCTGACCCGGCACGAAAGCCCGGTTGAGCCTGGAAAAAACGGTCTGGGCCAGGCCAGCACGGCCCATTTGACACCTCTACTCTATTATGTACTTTCAGAATCAACCTGCCTGTTAAGAGATCCAAGGTGGACATGCAAAAGGCCATCGTGATACTTCTTTGCTTTCTGAGTAACTTGGGTGGTATAAAGAGCCTGCCATTCTAATCAAATTATAATATTACGTATGAGACGTTAACAAAAATGGGCTGTGCCGGCACAGCCCATTTATGGGTGGCCCAATTGGTCCATTTCATGTCGGGCACTGCCCATTAAGAATGTCATGTCATGCTCATCATGGCACGACTTGTAGTCTGCCCGGCCCGGAACGGCATGGCCGAGCCAACACGAGTCCGGGCAGAACTGTTCCTTTCTTGCTGAGTCATTTCGGGCCATGCCGGATAATGCCAATTTTGTGGACAATGACACCACACCCCAGATATTGTCCACCGCCACCAGCCACCAGCCACCACGACAGCCATCACAATAATGAATTAAATAATTGGGTCAGACACAGCGGGCGTGGGCGAAGTAGACCACACCCGCTTCCAGGTCCGTGGTCCCGAGTCACGGTTTACTGTGCCGGTGGATAGTGCCAACGGGCCAGGCACGCAGGTCATGCCTGGCCCAGCACGATATAAAACCGTGCCTCGGTCCGGCACTACCCAAGTCAAGGCACGGTTCTATTTCATGCCGTGCTCGGGCCACCTGACCCATTTGACACCTCGTGACATATATATAGAGATATAGTAAATATGTAACAAGAGAGGACTTTATGTATTTGATTATATTTATTAATGATTTCTCATATTTTACATGAATTTTTTTTTTTGTATTGAATCACAATAACTTAATATTTTTTAAATATTTTATGAAATAAAAAAAATTAATTTGATAAAAATTTTTAAAAAATGAAAATTTATGAATAATTAAATAACTAATTTAATTATATTAAAAATAAATATGATAATTTTAATAAGCCTTTGAGTATAAAGATTAATATTTTATTTGAAAATAATAATTTTTTCATTTACATACCTAAGGTCATAATACATAAAGATCCTTTGAATAATAATAACTTGTCAAGATGTTTAAACATCAATTACTATTTCTTTTTATTTCATAATAATATAAAAAATCTTAATTTATTAAGTTAATAAAAATAATATAAATTTACTTATCCATATTATCTAAAATGACATATAATTTATTAACTCATTCGGTGTCCAATATAATATTAGAGTTGTCTTTGAATATGATTTAAGATATGGGAATTAGACTATAAGTCTATAACCAAATATTATTGAAAATTTATCATACTTAAAAAATTAATATATATATATTTTCAAGATAAAATCTAAGAATTATAAATAAATCATGACATACATGAAATTGCAACTTGAACTATGATGATCCAAAATAGACAGAATGACATTATGATATTGACACTGATCTAGTATGCATTTTATTTAAAAGTCTTATTTTTATTCTTTTTAAGCATTTATATTTATATTTTCAGGTTTTAGTATTTTTTTTTTTTATTTTTTTTATTACATTCATATCCAAACGCACAACATTTGTAGTTTAAAACTTTAAATTTTAAATTTATGTATTATTTATAATGTTATTTTTATTTTTTATTTTAAATTTCATATATATATATACATATATATGAATGTCACTGTCTGGTTAACCACAGGTGATCTGGGCTGCACCTGGACTGGATATGGACTTGACTTGGAGAGCCAGTCGAGTGAGCCAAGCCAGCGGCTAATCCGGCACAGGTGAGCTAGCCTGCAGCGAACCCAAGCTCGTGGCCCAGGGTCGTGCTGCATTTTAACCCAGGTCGAACCTGACACAGCACAAACTATTCTGCTCTGGGCCAAAGGGCCATGCCAGGCCATCTTTGTTTGCTAGCAGTCCGGCACGGCATGTCACAGTGACCCAGCTAGGCCTGAAAAAATGGACTATGCCAGCCCATTTGCCACATCTAGCCCGACATATGCAGTAGCACAAGACGTGCTAGGCCAAAAGGATTGACCCGAAAGCTGCAATAGCAAGCAGCACGTGAATCTCACTTTTTCTTTAAAACAGACCCCAATTGAATTGGGATTATGCTCTGCCATAACCAGACCCAACCGCATACTTTTTTCAAAGTCAGGGCTAGCCGCTAGATTGCACCTCTAAGCTGGTTTGGGTTCAAACCATGTCTAGTGCTGGATCGTGCAGAGTCTGCCTATAGCCCGATCCAACCCAGTAAAAAAAGGGTTGCCATTGAGCCATAGACCGTGCTAAGTTGTCCTCTATAATATGCATGCCAGCACAATACGATCAATTTGCCACATCTATCACTAAGTCATCGCGCCATAACCCCCAAATGAGATCTCAGTCGAGCTGTCACCCGGGCAGTTTTATTTTTTTTTAATTCGGCTACGTGGCCGATTTTTTTTATGTTCAGCACGGTAGGAACGGCCATGCACTTTGCCATGCCCACCATGCAGTGCTGGGCCAGTTGACCACGCACCGTGCAGTGCACGGCACTGCAAGGTGGCACGGCCCATTTAACACCTCTATAACATATATGAGAACCGAGAGATATTTAAGTATTTTATTACTTTTATTAATAATTATTAATGATTTACATGAGTATTTATTTTTTATTCTATATCACAAATTGTTTTATTCTTCAAATATTTCATAAAATAATAAAATATAAATTTAAAAAAATTAGAAAAAAAAAAATAAAAAGTGTAATAACATATAAGCTAATAACTTTAAAATTTATCATATAAATCACAATCATACACAATTTTCTATATCAACATACTCTTATAAAATAGGATTACAAAATAACAAATAAATATATAATTGAGATTGCTCAGATAATTTCCTTTGGTAGGAATATTCCAAAATGCTTTTAGAGAGACACAATATCAACCATGGACTATCACATTAATCATGTATTTTCTTTTTTACATTATTAGCATGTACTCTTTCAGATCTTATATCTTAGATAACAGTACTTTAAGCTGCTTCCCATAATTTTTGAGAATACTTATTTTATCCATGAAATTTACTCAAAACGAGAATAGATAACTCTTAAGCTCTGAGATAAATCTTTCTTGGAAAACTCTATTATCTAAGAAAGTAGGAGCCCATGAAATGTGAGTGTAGATCTACATTATGAAAAGATAATTTTTACCAGAGCCTAATAAGATACATATGAACTCCTTGTTTTTCCTTACATTTCTACAATCACACTAGGATATCTAGTTACGAGATAAAGAGATACTTGTCAACTATATCTAAACTTATTGATCTACATTATGATGATATTCATTTAAAATTATCATATATACTAACAAATATAGATTCATTTGATTATGTAGAGAGTGAGATTTTCTAAAATAAGAAATTTCTCACATCTTCATACAACATGGAAATCATGAATATACTTCAGTTTTGGCTCATAATGAGATAGAGACTGAGAGAGTTGACTACCTAGGACTTAGAGTTTATACTACAAGAAAAAAACATACGTAATCTACTTATACTAGAGACAAGTCTATCAAAAAGTCAAATGATTCTGGATTTAGTTCATATGATCTTAACATTCTGATTATTTTTTAAAAAAATAGATAAATTATATTCAATACTGAATTTTATATATTTTATAATATTTATGTCTTTTTTCTTATTTTGTTTCTTTTACTACTTCTTTTGATGGTACTATAATACTAAAGCCTCCTTTTGAGAGATTACATCATTCAATATGACAGGCAAGTATAGAGGTGTCAAACAGGTCGGGCTGGGCCAGCACGAGCACAACACGATTTAGTCGTGCATGTGCCCAGCACGGCACGTGGGCGCAACAAGCGACCACGCGCCGAACATGATCAATATGAGCTGATGCCCGACATGCGAGGCTCGCCGAGCCTCAAAAGGGCGAAGAATGCGTGGCAGCGCACCGTCGAAACCCTAATTTTTTAAAAAAAATTAGAATTTTGTCCTACCTGAACCGGGCAGAACCCGGCAGTTTTCGAGCCAATGGTCTGTGCCAAGCTGGCAAGAAACAGTAACCATGCCTAGCTCAGCCGGTAAGCTAATTGAGAGGCAAAAAACCAAGCCAACCCATTTGACACCTCTAGGCAAATAGTGATAAAAAAATAGATAGATATTTTTGACTCTAATGATAATTAGGAATTAGTATCATGAAATTCAAAAAAAATCAATTTTTTGTTGCGAGTAGAGTTTCCTATAAAGATAGGCCCATATGAAAAATTAGATCACCTTAAAAATAAACTTATAATAAAAGGATTTGCTTAGATATTTTATGTAGATCACAAGAATATTTTTCTTATGTGGCCAACAAGGCCTCTATATGAATTCTTATTTTACTGACAATATCTCATAGATAGAAGATACACTTGTTTGATGTTAAGAATATATTTTTTTACTATAACCATGAAAAGATAGTATATATAGAACTATCACCTCAATTTTAAGCAACACAGTCATATATGATTTTGAAATTATAAAAAAAAAAATTATATGATTTGAAATAACCACAAAAAAACTTCATTTATAAGGTTGTACAAGCAATCACCTCATTTGATCACCACATATGTGCTATAGATTCTTTTTTATTTTCTCTTCCATGCTTAGAAGAATCGTAGAAAATACAAACAATCTAATTATTATCAAACCAAATAAAACTTAAGTGATTAGTATAATTAGTCGTCTCATAGATTTTGTAATCTCTATTGCAATCAAGAACCCTAATAATTAACAGGTTATTCTAATTCGAGTTGAACAGCAACTTGTATATACATATGATCCGCTATACTTTTTTATACTTTTTATAGGCACCTAAATATATATAACAAGTCATGTCTAAGAAGATGACCCATCGTACCCTCGTGTATGTGCACCGTGCCAGCCCATCATACTTGTCCCTTCATGTATCTAATGCATTATTGTGAAACACAAAACAGTAACGTATTATATGCATTAAGCAAGTCATGATATGTCAGATCGACCTAGCCTGGCTTGATGACCCATTACTGCCCTTTTTGACATTTACATAGGTCGCAACAGTATGGTTTAAATGGCACCAATTTCGTCAATCGCCACTGTCCCCCGGCGGTTACCCCAGCAGAGGACTGGTAATTTGAACTAGTTATTGTTTGTCATAATAGTGACATTTTTTGCAATATAGCAACTATAAACCTATGGGTGTCAAATAGGCCTTGCAGGCCCAGCATTGCCTGTTTTTTGTGGACCACGTGGGCCAAGTTGTGCCTCAGCCCCCGCGGCACATGGGCCAAGCCATGCTTGGCCCTCCATGGGACAACTTTCACGGGCCTTTCCATGGACCGGGGATGGACCTCACAGCCCATTTTCCACCTCTATATAAGCCTTGTTCAAAATACAACATAAACAAACATATTGAACAATGTACAAAGCCCTAATGAAAAGTAATCTGTTACTGCATTAATTTTTATCCTGTATGCTGCCACCATTAAAATGACCATTGTTTGAATAAAGCAATATAATATCCTTAATCAAGATTGTATTTGATTAAAATCTGAAGTAACCATTGACAAAATAAAATGAAAAAAATGAAAAAATAAAAAATAAAAAAAATAAAAAAATAAAAAAATAAACAAAAATAAACAAAATAAAAAAAAAATAAACAAAATAAACAAAAGTTAATTAAATTAAATAAAAATAAAACAAAATAAAACAAAAAAGTAAAAATAAAACTAACCATTGACAAGTTCTGGTGAAGGGCTAGGGTTAGACCATGCTGGGTGCTTCTCTGCAGCACCTTTTCCATCTTCAAATAGCACAAGAAAAAAATGGTGACAAATGACAACCAAGAACAGTGATGAACAAAATGCACATAAAACCACAATCTCTACCAAGATTAATTGGACTCTTGAACTTTTGACGCAGCACCAGCCTTGGCCTCTCACTGATTTTCTTTTGCCCCGGTTTGATGTCCCTATCAGCCATAGGATTATGATGATTCACGGGATCACCAACATCGACAAGGTGAGCACTCAATTCCAATGGCTGACCAGTGCTAACAACTTGGTCCTTAAGTATCCTGCATTCCAGCAGCTTCTCGAGATCATCAAAGAGTAAAGCCTGCATATTTAATTAAAAGATGTTGAGTGTGTCGAACGAGCCGTGATGGGCTGCATGGCCCAAATTTTGGTGGCCAGGTCAAGCCACCGTGCCGTGCCGGCACGGCTTAATGGGGTAGCTCAGCCCGTCACGGCACAATGGCCCGTCTGCCTCGACCAGGCATGCCCGTAGTTGCATTCCTGTTGCTATCCTGTAGGGGCTCACTTTCTACCCAGAACAGGTGAAAATATTTTAGCAGGAGTCATTAAAAAAATTGCTCCTTTTAAAAAAAAAAACTCGTGCCAATGGGTTCTGCCACCATGCCAGGCACGTTCGGCCGTGAACGATCACAACATGAGTTGTCCCATAGGCCATCACGACTACGATCCAAGCACACTTCTAGACCAAAATAGTTTACAAGATATCATATCTTTTTTTTACATACATATTTTTTCAAGCTGAAAAAAATCAATAGCATATGATTAATAAATAAAGGTGTCAAGTGAGCCGGATGGCCCAAGCACGGCACGAGGCACGGCCCAAATGAGTAATGCCCGGCCCAGCATGGCACAGCCCAGAACCATGCCTGGGACTGAGCCGTACCTGCCTAAGTCATTACTTGTGTCGTGCTAAGCCAGAAGCTGTCGTGCTTTGTGCTAGGCCAGGCACAACCCACGTGCCTGGCCCATTGGCATAGTCCTGGTCCATCAGCATGGTGACCGTGACCCAGGACCAGGATCAAAAAATGGGTCACGGATCACAAAAAATTGTTATCCACCCATACTTGGACCCAAATTTAAAAAGAACATATTTATTTTTTTGTCTCTATGGTGACTGCACATTAGTGTATAGTGGCGGTGGGGTGGTAGTCTAGGTGGCATTTGTTGGTGAATGGTTCTTGTGATAGTACTACTCACAAAACCAACATGATCCGACACGACCCGAGACAACCAAGCATATTAAGAATGAGTCTGCCCAGGATCGTACTAATCATGTCGTGTCGTGCTCAGCTAGGTAAAGTAGAATTCGTGCCTTGTCGGGCACGACATGACTTCCATGTCGAGCCGTGCCCAGAATAGTATGATAGACCAACTAGGCTACCCAAAAAAGTGTCGTGCCGATATGGCACGGCCCATTTGACACCTCTATTAGCAAAGAATATTGATGACCAAGTGTCTTAATGACTAAGTATAATTAATTCATCCAACATGGCTCGATATGATCGTCAAAGAGTATGTGTCACATGAGCAAAATGTGGAATCTTGTAATTATCAAAATAAGACTAAAAAAATCAAATATATTTTATTAAAATGGGAATATAAAAAAGTACATATGAAAATGAATATTCTACCCAAAGTAATTAGATGAATCAAGCTAATATTCTACAAAGAAACAATTGATAATGATGATGATGATTTAGATGATTCTCTTATGCATTATTGTGAACATGCACATATTATATAAACTTAGAAGTTATGACCATTATGTTACTTAACTTGACTTTTCTTAGGGATAGGCTGACAAGTGAAACTTTGTCAAATATTCTCATGTGGTGATAATAACAAAAAGATCATGTTCAGTTGATTCATTAGTCAAATCACAACTAGGCATTGATCAACTGATGGTACAAACCAAAGTTTTTAAAGACGAAAGCGTAAGGCGAGACATTTTTGTATTTGTGAGGCAAGGCGTAAACCTCGAGGCGTAAGCTTTTTGAACATCACAATATATAATTAATTAATATTTTAAAATATATAAAATAAAATAAAATAACATAAATAAAAACATGAAAACAATTCATTAAGATTATTTAAAAACATAACCAAGTCATGAAATAAGAAGTTGAGTAAATTATTTCAATTTAAATCCTCCTCTCCAAGGTCATCATCATCCTCATCCAATGTATCAAAATTAGGAAAATATCCACTATCATGTAACCTCATTTCATGTAAATCTTCATCTTCATCAATTAGTGTCAAATTGAACTCCTTCTCTTTGCCTTTGCCTCCACTTGTACCTAGTATAAATTATTAATGAGGTGTAAATATTATAAGTGTTTTTATTAAATTTAATCAAATTTATAACTTCAATTTTTGAGTACTTACTTGGTACTTCGTTATGTTTCCTTTTGTAGGAATGTGAAGAAATCATGTGATCCGATGATGCTTGAGCCTGTTGGGAGTTGGATGACACAATTCTAATAGTATCGATATTGAATAACTCATCATCTTGAAGCCAGCAAAGATCAAGGGGGAGGAGGGAATCTTCTTTCTCCGCAATCCATTCATCATCCGAATCAATCTACTCTACCAAAATCGGATCAATATTTTGCTTCCTTTGTAGACTTCGTTCTCTCAATCTAGTGTTGTACCTTATATACACTAGAGCATTCAACCTTTGATATTCAAGTATATTTCTTTTTTTTTGTATGTATCTACAAATAATAAAATAAAAAAATTTATATGTTAAAATGAAATAAAGTTCTCTAACATTGAAATAGAAATATATGTATAAAAGTTTATAAAAATAGAAATATTACCGATTCAAACGTACTCCAATTTCTTTCACATCCCGAAGCACTGCAAGTAAGGCTAAGGACTCGAATAGTAAACTTTTGTAACTCTGGTGTTGAACCCCCAAAATGCATCCACAAACTTGTAGGACTTCTTAATGTTCTAGAATCAATTGCAATACGACTCCCAAATTCACCCATTGCTTGATCAAATGAGTCCAATTGAATGTCAGCTTTTAAACGTTCTTGATAATCCAACATCCTATCCATGCATTCAAATAATCCCTTCCTCACCTCATCAACATTAGAGAACTTATCCCCATACCGCAATTGAGGATTAAGATAGTAACCTGCTGCATGTAAAGGTCTATGAAGTTGCGGAGTCCATCTTGCATCAATTTTCCTCCAAATTGGATCATATTTTCTCTCCACTCCCCCACAATTAAATGCAATCTTCTCCTTAGCCAAATCTATCAGCTCATAAATATAACTCATGGCTGGTCTTTCCTTTGAATCAACCTCTCTCAAGACACTAACTAATTGAACAGCAGTCTTTATGCAAAAAGCAACATGAGACCAAAAATTTGGATCAAACAACACTATACTTCGAGCTTTCACACCTTCTACCTTTTTAGCCCATTTGCTTGAACACCATTTTTCTGAGGAAAACATTGCTATAAGAGCTTGCTTTTGCTTATAAAGGCTTTGGAGAGTAAGAAATGAAGTAGCAAACCGTGTAATTGCTGGACGAAGAAGTTCATGATTTTTTGTAAATGTTCTCATCAAGCTAAGAACCCAAGTATGCCCATATATGAACTTCACTACTTGCCTAGCCCGAGCAAGTGTAGTAGCATGAACATTTACCTTTCCAATATCCTCTAACATCAAATCAATACAATGTACAGCACAATGAGTCCACCACAATTTTCTCCTTTTTTCCATAAGCCTCATTTCAGCATTTACATAATTAGAGACATTATCAGTAATGACTTGCACAACATTCTCCTCCCCAATTTCTTCAACAACGTCATCAAGATATTTGAACTTCAATTCCCCATTTTTTATTGTATCAGAAGCATCAATTGATTTCATAAACCAAGTTCCAGCAGAACTATTCACCAAAAAATTGATAAGACACCTATTCTTTCCATCTGTCCAACCATCAGACATAATTGAACATTCATATTGTTTCCAAGATTTTTTGTGATCTTGCATAATAATACTTAGGTCATTCACCTCTTCTTTAAGAATCCATGTCCTCGATTCGTGCATAGATGGAGGCTTAAACCCGGGCCCAAAATTTACAACTGCATCCATCATAGGAATCCAATAAGGATCATTCACAGTATTGAATGGGAGACCTTTTGAATACATAAACCTACTAATTTTTCTACACACTTCCTTCCTTTCTTCTTGCTTCCATCTTGAATTCAAAGTACTTTGATGAGGTTGTGAAGTGGTAAATTTATCCATATGTCCCCTAGGAATAGGTTCCCCACTCCCACTCCCACTCCTACTTTCACTCCTTAAGACACCTATTGTTTTGGACAAAGCACTCTCATGCATTGAAGTTGGACCCATACCAATTTCTTGGAGCAATTCATTTCTTTTAATTTTTTGATCCTTAAAATTAGCCAATGCTTCTTTGCATTCCAATCTAACATCTTCACTAACTTTGGGCACGGTTTCATACCATGATGAGTTCCGGCTAAGTGATGCTTGAGTCTATTCACCCCTCTCGCACATCTTTGATTGCAAAATTTACATCTCAAATATTGCTCCCCAGAAACTTCAATAACATATTTCCACACAAAATCTCTTCTTGAATTTTTTGAATTGGAGGCACTCATTCTAAAAAAAACACCAATAATAATATTCACATTTCTATATAACAATATAATTGACTAAAAAACAATAACAAGACATAATTGAAAGGAATTTAAAAATGAAATTCAGAATTTAATTGGTTTAAATTTTTAAAAACCAATATTTTTTTAAAGGAATTTAAAAATGAAATTAAGAATTTAATTGGTTTAAATTTTAAAAAGTCAATATTTTTTTAGAGGAATTTAAAAAAAAATCGGAAGACTGTTTAAGGCTGTTTGAATTTTTTTTTTTAAAAAGATGATCAACTTAAAAGCTGAAGCTCCAATTACCTTAAATAAAAAAAAATTAAGAAGAAAAGAGATTGGATAAATCTCTTTTAAATTTTTTAACAAAAAAAAATAGACAAATACTATTGCATCTTGAATTATTAAAGGCTTTGATTATTCAAGATGCAATAGTATTTGTCTATTTTTTTTGTAATCAATGTGGCGTGGCCAAATTAAGTCACTAAAATGGCCAAATTAAGCATACAAAATCATACTTTTAAAATTCGCATATGAAATATACAAGAGAACTTCACCAAATTAACTCTCGGGGAACTAGACCTTTTTTTTTCTAAATCGATAAAAGTTTATATATAGATATTTTTTTTATAATTTTTATAGCAACAAAATAATTTTGATAGCCGAATTGCCTAACATGATATTTAATTGATTAATTGAATTAAAAATTAATTTCAGAGGGGGGGAGCGGGCACGGGAGGTTTCCGGGTGTGGGGGAATCGAGATTTCGAAGGGGGGGATCGGGATTTCGAAGGAGGGGGATCGGGAGGTCGCTGAGGGGGGAGGAATCGGGATTTGCAGAGGGGGGGGGAGTCGACGACACAGATCGGGAGATCGACGACACTGATCGAGATGAAGAATGGGAAATCGGGAGAGAAGACATACCTAGAGATGGAGCCGAGACGAGATCGCCGCTGGAGAAGTGATTCAAACTGGTTGCCGACGTCACAAAGGTCGATCGATTCAAACTGGACCAGTGTCATCGTCGACTGAGAAATGGGTCGCCACTTGAGGTAGGGTTTCGGGTTTGAGCTTTTCTACTTTTCTCCCCAATCAATTTTCGAGCTTTCGATTTAGTTTGAGAAAGCTTTTGATTTAGTTTTTGGGTATTTTTTTTTCCTTTTCTTTGAAGGCCACGTAAGCTCCCAAAATGCGTACGCATCCCTTTTCAAGGCGTGAAAAGCGCGATCAAAGCGCCCCTCGAACACGCTTAACTGCAGAAGGCATACGCCTTTCATGTGTTACGCTTTTCTTCCAACGCCTCAAGGTGTTTTTCCCACATCTCGCCCTGAGGCGCGCATCAAGGCGCGACTGGAAAATGCCTTTGAATACAGTGGTACAAACTAGGGGTGCTAAAGAAATGAGATAACTTGCAACTACTTAGACTCGACACAATTAAAACTTGACTCGTGTGAACTCGACTCAAAATATTAACTAGTCGAGTCAAGCATAGAGATGCCAAATGGGCCAGGCCAGCAAAGCACGCTACAGTGTCGTGCCCAGGCCAGTGCTGAGCGCACCTACTACACGAATCATACCATGTTGAGCCAAAATTTTCGGCCACATGTCGTGCTAGGCACGGCATGGCATGGCACATGTGACCACGCACCGAGCGTAATCACGACGAGTTGCCACCCAACAGGGGAGGCTCGCTGAGTCCCAAAAAAGCAAAGACGCACTAGGGCAGGGCGGTGCGCTGCTGAAACCCTAATTTTTTAAAAAATTAGGGTTTTGGCCAGCCCAAACCAGCCCAAACCCAACAGATTTCGTGGGCCCGTGTCGGCCCTGACCTCCACAGAACCATGTCGGGCCAAACATGGCATGGTACAGTAACTATGCTATGTCTGGCCCGGCACGGTGTCCCGGTTGGGCAACCTAAAACTATGTCGGGCCAGCCCAGCACGGCCCATTTGTCACCTCTAGTCGAGCAGCTCATAACTCGACTTGAAAAGCTCATGAAAAACTCAAATATTTTTGTATATAAAATTTTAAAAATTTTTTAAAAATATTATATCTCTACTTTAGGAGATGACATAAATAATATATCTCTATTTTTTATTCTTAAATAATCAAACATTTTTATTATTTATTTAGTTATAAATATATTTATTTTAAAAATAATTAATTTTCTTTAAAGAAAAAATATAACAGAATAAGATATTATTTTATAAATTATATTAATAAGATAGTATTAAATACATGATAAATATACGCACACGCACACACACACACACACACACACACACATATATATATATATATATATATATTTCATACACTGATTCTCCTAAAATTAGATATAAAATAATTAGGGATGCTAATGAAATAAGATAGCTCGGGAGTTATTCGAACTCAACTCGTTTAAAACTCAACTCGAGGTCAATTGAACTCGAACTGGACTCGCATATTTTAGATTATTAATTCTATAATCAGACACTTGATATGCATTTTTATCATTTTTTTTTAAAAAAATCATATGATTTATTATTTATTCCCTAACATGTAGAGAACACTTAAAATATAATTTTAGATGATTAAATCTCCTAATTAAATGTTATTTGTGTTAATAAATGTCTCATTTATTAATTTTTTTTCATAAAATAGACAAATCAAAATTATATCAATTGAGTTAAAGAGTTGAACATAATTACATCATAAATTTCTCTTTTTATTTGGGTAATCATTCACAAGAAATTTCTCATCACAATCCATTAATAGAAAATTAACTTAATTTTATGCCTAACAGGTATACAACCAAACATATTTCTTATTATGACAAATTTTGAAAAAAAATATTATAACACAAAAATATTTATATTTTTTTCATCTGTTGAGATTTGACATATTTTTTATTTTTTTATTGTTTGAAATCATCTAACATGTAGGCTACACCAAATTTTATATAGATATATATCTATATCTATATATATATATAGTGTGTGTGTGTGTGTAATTTATATTGTATTCGGAAAAAAAATCAAATTAATATAATTATTTTTGTGTTTTCCCTTCTCCTTTTTTCTTCCTCCTTCCACTCTCCTATTGCACAATATTTTTTGAAAAATATTGTGGCTGAAATCCTAAAACAGCTACAACATGGTATCAGAAGTTGGTTATGTGGTGTATTGGGTGGCATTGGGGTGTGAGGATGATGTTGCATCCTATGGTAGTGTTGAAGACAATAATCAATAGCATTTGGCATTGGTGACAATAGCATTGGCATTTGATGATACGATAGTGACGCCATTCTGTTGTGGTAAAAACCCATGTACAATGGGTCTTTTAGGTTTTCCATGGTTTTTTGTGGTCGGCGGACTTCCGATGGCATGTTTTTCGTGGTGCAGAAGCATATTTCAGCAGAGGGGGCGAACCCCATGATGACCGGCACACAATGCCAACGCATAATTTCTTCTATAGTGTGTGTGTGTGTGTGTGTGCGTGTGTGGGTGGGTATGTGTGTGTGTGTGAGTGTGGGTGGGTGGGTGGGTATGTGTGTGTGTGTGAGTGTGTGTGTGTGTGTGTGTGGGTTTGTGTGTGTGTGTGTATGGGTGGGTGGGTATGTGTGTGTGTGAGTGTGTGTGTGTGTGGGAATGTGTGTGTGTGGGTGTGTGTGGGTGTGTGTGAGTGTGTGTGTGTGTGTGTGTGGGTGAGTATGTGTGTGTGTGAGTGTGTGTGCGTGTGTGTGTGTGTGTGAGTGTGTGTGTGTGTGTGTGCGCTTTAAAACATTTGAAATCTTTGTTTTCAAAAGTTTTGCATAAATTCATGGTCTTTAGAGCATGTGTTGTCATAGCTTTGATATTATTGTGGAAGTCTGTCATGTTATAACAATTTTTAAAATAAAATAATTGAAATCAATATCGAACTACTTGGAACAACCCAATAAAAATTAAGAACATATATGCATACTCTATGTGAGATATGTCGATGAAGATTTGATTTGTGGCATAAAATTACGTATATCACTTAACTCATTTCAGAGAAAAACTAAAAAATAGATGACATAAAAATGCACAAATACTAGTACACCTTTCGCAGTCAATTAATCCCCAAGTGTCCAATATATTTAGTTCTTGCGACCCCTACAAGAGAATTTATGATTTAAATGTTTTAGGTATATTTTTCGAGAAATTTTATTTATTAAATGATATTAATTAGCGACGTGCATATTGACTTATCAAGATATGGAAACTCATTAAGCAACTTGGACATAATAATAAAAAATGACTTTTAGTATAATATATGTATTGACAGATCAGACTACCTTGAAGAGATTTGGTGATCATCTCTATAGTATTCTCTGCAAGCATAACTCAGACATCTACAACTACACCTAGATCAAACAAAATTAGTGTAATTAGTCAGTACTATGTTATCTTCATCACGTAGTTCTCTGCAAGCCTAATTTTTCTGTAATAGATTGGTACATACTTAAGAGATGTGCTGGATATTACAGCCTGAGTTATGATGAACTTTTTGAGATTCAAAGATTATATAACAAACTATTAGACCTAGTCAAGTTGGTTCCTCTACAACTATATATATCATATGTCTGTTGGACCTAGTTAGGTTGGTCAGGTTACACTTAAGCTTGCTCATGAGAGTATGTCATAGTATTTTTTTTTGGGTGCTATTGGCTTAAGCAAGTTTATATTTATCATCAATTATGTTCATCACTCCGCTTTAAATTCTTAGATTATAAATTCAAGAGAAAATACTCACATTATTAGTAATTATACTTTTTTATTTCTTTTGTAGAGTTTAGAGCTTTTTATTTTTGTCATGACTAATAACGTTGTTAAATAGGCAATTGGAGTATTGGTAATATCAATGTTAGATCATTTATTTTGATGCATATTTTATATATACCAAAATTTTATTATAATATATTTTTTTATCAATTATTTTATGAATTAATAAGATTATAATATTATTTTCTTTTTCTCTTTTGTTTATATGCAGAATCAACAGACCAGACATATGAATTCCCTGGTGATTGAGCAAGATGAATTATACACATTCTTCTTCATTCACATTAGACCTTCTAGATATTTATCTACTATAAATTCACTTGCGATACACTCTAGAAGAACACATTTATATTTGGACTAGCTGAAAATTTCAATGCCAAGCATAATAAAAGTGACATATATTAATTGTGAGACATCAATTAAAAATATATATATAAGCATTTCCTATTTAACACATCAAATGAGTACAAAGAATAGAGATGCCAACTGGGTCTAGCAGATTGGGCACAACACGATTCAACCGTGTCTGGTACGGCATAGCCCGATTCAAAGTCATGCCTAGAAATGGAACGAGCCATGATGGACCAAAGTTCCTAGCACAAAAGGAACAGTGCTGCAAGACCAAGCACGACGACCTGTGCAGGCTGGTTTTGGTCTGGCTTGCCAAATAGGCTTGCCTGGTCAAATGAACCAAGCTAGCCTGGACTAAACCAAGCTAGCCCGA
Organism: Sapria himalayana; assembly: GCA_029783825.1. Lineage (NCBI taxonomy): Eukaryota > Viridiplantae > Streptophyta > Magnoliopsida > Malpighiales > Rafflesiaceae > Sapria > Sapria himalayana. The sequence continues at coordinate 1,319,738 of JAREIK010013092.1, read as the reverse complement.
CAAGCATAAACCTGCTTGGCACAACTCGAGATAACCCATTAGTATCCAGCCAAAAGAAGTGCCAAATGATCATGCCGGACTGCCCATTTTTAAAGTTATGCCGACACAACACGGCCCATACAAAAATTATGTCGTGCCAAGCACTACATGGTGGCACAAACGGGCCTAAAATAATGAGTATTACTAGCACAATACAGCACTGTCCATTTGACACCTCTATCTAGGAATGTGAAAAAAAAAAATCTTTTGTTCACTTAGACATTTAGATATCATGTAGAAAGACTATGTAATAACTTAAAATATTTTATTAATTTTACTAATTATTTTGTTCAACATACATGATTTTCAATATTGAAAGAAAAATTTTAACTTTTTTAATATTAAGAAATTTAATGAAAAAAAAAAAACTCAATTTAAATGTGATATTAGAATTTGAGAAATGATAATTTTTTAAAATACACCTCTTATTAGTTTTATTATTTCTATAAGAAATATGAAATTTCTCATCATATATTTTATGCTAATATTCATGCATAGAATCATATAACTAATAGCAATAACTGACATATAGTTATAACGACTGAGGCAATCATACTTTATAGGAGCATGACTGGATAGTTATTTGGAGAAATAATGAATCTTATATTCTCGTAGGTCGTATCTTATACTAGCTTATATGTCCAAGAAAGAAACTCTTTTACATCTCATCCAAAATTTTTGAGTATGCTTATTTTATTCAAAATCTCTTTTAGTAGTAAAAAGATAAATACATGTGTCATAAAGTATACCTCCATTAATTACTTTAGTACTCAGAAGAAATATAAATATATTCATCAGAGACCAAAATGATCATTATGAATATCAATGTGATATTTTCTGATGACAAATCCTATAATGACTTGATCAAAATCTCTTTTACAACTCATCATGGAGGAGTAACCGCTAACCTTGTTCCTAAGCCTACACCTTATAAGAGTAGCAACTTCAAGAAGAGGAGCCTAATGTGAGTATCCTTCTGTTTATGATTTGTGAGTCTCCTCAAAAGAGGTAGATGAAAAGTGAGAGACCAAATGATCCAAACACACAGGTATATACTAAATGTATATGTTCTAATCTTCCCCAAATATGTATTCTATCATATCAATTGATTTAGTTCAAATATGTATTACTCATCACTTATTATCTCGAGTATTCTTTACTCTCATTTTGTTACTAAATATTGTAGTTTCTTATTCTCACTCGATAACTACAATATTATGAATATTCTTTCAAAGACATTTAGTCATCTAAGAATATATTGAATAAACTAAGTACAACCATATTCAATCATACTTGAGATCTCATTCTAAAACCTTCAGATAAAACTAATAATTAGTTGAAGATAGATATACACAAATTTATAATATTAACTACTGAGATAATATTTCCCATCAGACAAAAAATCATTATTAGGTTGTTATTTTCTATTGATACATCTCACAAGTAGACAGTATATCAGTTAGATATATAGAATATATTCCTTAATAATGATCTGATAAAAAAAATATTTATGATGAAAAAAATAAAAAATAACTATTACTAAAAGTTTGGGTATGATGTATTGATTATAAAATACCTAAAACAATCTTATAAAATATAATTTAGTAGGCTCTCTTTAGCACCAATCATCTTTAATCTTAGAAAATGTGTAAGAAAAATTCTTTTTTTTTTCATATATATATTAGAAGGCCAATATGTAATGTTAGTAATATATATTAATGATATTCTATTTATAAGAGATGATCAATTAGATATATCATAATTAAAATTATTTCTACAAACTAAGTTACAGATAAATAACTTAGGATGTCTTACATATTTCTTGAGTATTAAGGTTTGATACTCAAAAGGTACGATTATTCTTTCTTTGTGGAGATATGCTTTGAACATTTTATCTAACTTTGATATTTTAGGATGTGGATTCGTTAACTCATTACTTGATTGATACATAAATTATCTACAAATATTGATTTATCAGTTGATTCTACTAAATATGAGAGAATCATAGGAAAATTAAACTATCATTTAGTAACATATTAAATATCACATATGTTATTTGTATATAAAATTATTTTATAGATTCTCCTACACATATTCATGTGCATGTAGAAGTGGCAAGTGGGTAAAAAATTAGTAAAATCCATGTAGCATGACATCACCCAAATATTTAACCATAAATCAATTCCAATACTAACAACGTTATAGATTAGATTCGACTCTACTACAAATCAAAGGCTGGGTGACAATAAAAATTAAGCAGTTATCCTAACAAGGTGGCGGAGAAAAACTTCAAAACGAAACATAAAAACAACTGAATGAGAGATGCATGAGAAGAATAGTCCCAATGATCCGGCATTATTATTAAGCAAGACGAAATATCGAAGCTACTCCTGAAACAGATTTTATCGCTAAACCTAACAGCCGTTCGTTATTTCATGAATGACTATCATATGGTGGGATTGAATCTGTTATGGACCTTTTTGGTTGCGACGTAAACATCTAAGAAACCATCGTGGTACGTTTTTCGCCTTTTTTTGATATGCTTAGTATACGTCACATTCCACCGCGTCTTCGAATCCTCCATTGTTCTTCATACGCTACCAGTTCGCTTTCGATAAGCAGCAGAGGTTTCCATCCATGGAGCAGGAAAAACGAAACTCATCTTGTATACATCGCAAAATAAAGATACACAACATGGTTTTGATTATTTTTTAAATTTAAAGAAAATGTTTTCAATCCGAAAAATAAAAATAGGTATGTTTTGGGATAGTTTTTTAAATTTAAAAAAAAATACCCAAGCCACGTTTTAATCAAAACACAACATGGTTTTGATTATTAAATACTTGTTTGATAAAACTAAAAAAATTAAGTGCTGAAAAATTAATTCTGAATTTTATTGAATTTGTATTGAAAAACTATTTGATAAATTACTGTTAATTGAATGCTGAAAATAAATATATTATTTGATAACTATAAATACTGAATGCTGAAAATGATGTATTTACATATTTACCTTTATTATTATTGCATTGCATATTAATCAATATAAATAGAATTTTTAATGATTTTTTTTTACTACAATTATTAATTATTTAAAAAATTAAAAACCATAAAAATATATCCATTAATAAATCATAAATCTAAAAAATAAATAAAAATATTTAAAAAATAACCAATAAAAACTAAACTCTTTAAAACTATCCAAATTTTTATTATAAAAATAAAAATTAATTAATAACTAGTTGATTTGATATTTACTCTCTTAAATTAATCATGAAAGAGTGCTAGGATTAGGATTTGTTGTGACGGAGGAAGGTGGAGGAGAATACAGATTTACAAACTAAACTGTTGTGTGAATGAGGAAATGAAAAAGAAATAAAAAAAAAGGACAAATTGGTATTTTAAAAAAATTTGTTGAACATTTTCAACCTTCAGCATTAAGTTGGTTTCTATCAACTTAATATGTTCAATATTTTTTCACTTAAAATTTTAAATTTTCAGCTTCCAATAATTTTTATTAAACAGATTTAAAATTTCAAACCATTGAAAATTTTAATTTTCAACAATTTGAACATTTTAAGTATTTTATCAAACAGCCAACTTTTCACTAAGATGAGTTTATTTTTTATTAAACATATTTATTTGTATAAATGTTTTAAAACTACATTTCAATAAGATTAGTTGTGAAACTTAATTTTTATATAAATATCCTAAGAAAGCATATTTAGCATCACTGATGATCAAACTCATATCTCTAAAGTATTTATCCTCTTTTGTTAATTAGACTTTTTTGTTTTTGGTTGAGTCTATTTATTGTGAATATGATATAAAATTTCATTTCATTTTCAATATAAAAAAATTTAGAAAGATAATCAACATTAACTAAGTTATATTACAAAATAAAAATATAAAATATGAGACACTCTAATTAGTGAGATGAACTACCTCACACTTTCATTCGCCCTTTTCATATGTATACTAATAATTAGTAAGGGACATTAGGGTTATGATAAGAGACGAAGTTTTAAATCTCTTAATCTCCCATGGACTATTTTTCCTCATGTCATGACCTCAAGGCTCATATTTACCTTTTACTACCTCAAACTTTGCATGGTTAGTTTTGAGGTTAGACTCATATCACAAGCTTGAATTTTACTAGTGAGACCACAACCCTCACAGACTATTTGTTCTCTTACCATGATCTTAGATTTACCCATCATGATCTCGAAGCTTTCGTGGATAAATAGACTCAACCCAAAGATGGTTGTTCTCTTACCATGATGAAGTGAATAATAGGGTTTTGAAGGGTGATATGAAAAAAATTGTAGAAGAGGAATACGACCAAAAGATGAAAAATAAAATATATTATGCGATATCGAGGCTAAGAAGAAAATAAAGAAGATGAAATATTATACTAAAAAGCTAGCATTGATAGTTGATAAATCTAATGAAAGAAAATAATTTTTGATAGTATAGCTATAAATATTAACAGTAGCATTGATTGAGAGGTAGCCTAATAATTCTCTTTTATTTTGCTACTTGTTTGATGAAGTATATGCGTTATAAGAATAAATATTACATGTACATATATACACTTAAACCCCCGTGGTTAAAGAATCTCATATTCAAATTAGCTATAATTCTAAAATTTTTTAACTCAAAGTCATGACCATTTTTTTTTTCTCTATGACTTTGGTATTATAGACATATATAGTCCACAAAGAAGTTAATGACAAAGTTGTAGTATCTTTTTAGAGCCAACTTTAGTGTTATAGAAAAAAACATCATGAAAAATAAATGAAAAAGCTATGGCTTTGAATCAATGTCGTGACTTTTCATTCATAAAAGAAAAACAAATTCATAGAGTTGTGACATTTATTTATTAAATCGTATCTATATATATCATAGATTTTCAAAGAAAAATATCACATAAATGTAACATAAAGAAAAAAGGAAGTGACTGAAACTTAGCACTAAAGAAATGTCACCTGAAGCCATGATGCCAATGAACACTTCTGTTACTAAAATTAGATAGAGATTGATAAATTATATGTTATTAAAAAAGTTTGCTAGATAAAAATGAGTAAATGAATTCATTTCTCCTTTTGGGAATATTATTAGAAGGAGAAATTGCATTTTATTTTGTATGTATAGGGAACTAGAAAATGATTGGATTATAAAGAAATTCTATGCAAATTTGAAGGATGAGCTGGGGAAAATATGTTATATGAGAGGCATTTGGATTCACTTTAATAAGATAATCATTAACGAGTTACTTGGATTTCTAGGCACAAAGGATATCAAGGATTTTAAATTTATTCATAAACAACATATTTTTCTAGCTATCGCAAATCTATAGACAAATATAAAGAGCATATACAGGGTAATATCAAAGAGCAGATATGAATATTTGATGAATAGAGAACTCATTAAGGTGAGTCAAATTTGGTTGCATTTCATATGTTTATTATATTACAAACTCTTCTTTTCTTGATGATCTGTATAGAAAGAGTGATTTTGCTCTATGTCATCCTTTTTGTTATTATTTTGATGTAGAGAATACTCTAGAAAAATCAATTACTGGGTTCCTTGAATATGAATTTTTTAGCCAACTAATTTATTTTTAGTGTTCAAATCGATTATAATGGATGTTATCTAGAATACTCTTTTTAGAATTTTACTTTTTATGTGTAGGTTGCATAATCACTAAGAATGATGATAGGTAATGTTTGGGATATGCATGCATATGTTATAATTGACAAGGTGATGATAAATTTTTTGAGCTGCTTTCACTCGTATAGTTTATATCAATTAAACTTGAAATAATCATATGTTAATTATGAGAGTATGGTTGTTATGAAGTCAAAAGTAAAAATACTTACAAATAATATCAATTCTTAGTCATTATAAAACCTACGGCTAGAGAATACGAGCGTATATATGAAATAACCATAAAAGGTGATTGAAGGGTTATCTAAAATATATAAGTTTGTGAATAACTCTTGAATAGAGATTAATTATCGTATGAGTGAGGATGTAACGAGTAGACATCTGCGAGGGAAGAACTACAAGGGGTCACTAATTGAGATAAACTCAATAGTAATAAATATCTTGTATATCATTAAGACAATGAGTCATTATACAATAACTCAACTTTTATATCCAAACATAATATAATTCAACTATTTGAACATACACCACTTAAATTAAATAAGCAAATCTATAGAACTAATATTAATTCTACAATCTCAAATATCTATTTTACTAAAATTGAGTTGTTCGAATGATTTAACTACTTATATAAATTATATGAGATTGATATTTGGAGGAAAGTTCTCTTCACTATATATACAACTCTTATTCCTGTAGCTATTGATTGGCAAGATTATATCACCAATAAGATTTTGGGATACTATCTAACCAACAAAGTTAAGCAGCATACAAAAATTATAATAATCACCATACATAATCATACATGATATAATTATGTATGGTTTGTAATAATGATCGAATAATTGATCAACCCGTGAAATAAACTTAACTCTATCACTTTAGTTGATATCTCTCATTTGATAATAGCTCATGTCTCATCTTTATCGATCCATATCACCATGTTTATAATGATTTGATCTAAAAATAAAACTTTTGATTGGATAAAAGTACAATTCTATTGCGTCACACACAATTCATTATCCCACAAAATTTGAAACATTTGATACAGATGATCAAGATGTTCTTCTAATTATTTGATATACATACTGATATTATCCAAATATATCATAACAAAATGATCCAAAAAAAAAATTACACTACTTTGTTCATAAGTATAGAAAATATATTTGACCTATTTGTAAGTCTAAATGTCATTACTAATAATTTATACCACTCATACCTCATCATACATGTTTTTTTGCTACAATACCTTCGACAATCCATACTTAATAGTATCTCGATCTTAAATTAAGTTCAAACAAACTATATTGCATCCCCATGTTGATCAAACACGTCCAAAATCAAAGGAATTGAATATTTGTTCTTTATTATTAACTTAGAGAGCCAAATTTCTAATACTTTTATTGGAGTCTCAATGATAGACTATGATTTGTCAGTATTCTTTAGAGTCTCCAAATATGTCATTTCATCATGCCTCACCTTTTTTGCTAATTTCATTGAAGATAACATTTTTTGTGGATGGTCCAATAATTGTGATGATTAGTATGTTGACTGATGAGCTTATGATATAGTAAAATTAGTTTACCAAAGTGCCAGTTTTTAGCATTAGGCAAAAGTTAACCTAGGATGAATTATTGATGAGGTGCGGCATGAGTTTTATCATTGTGAGAGAAGCTCTCACCATGTGACACATGAATTGTTGTTACCTTGCATGCCCCAGTAACAAACCTTATGATTTGTATCATCTACATTTTATTTGATTCTATAATCATATATAAAAATAATATCATTAAAGTAATAATAACTCAAATGGAAAATTTAGTCAATAAGATATATAAGCGAAGCATTCATGTAAAAATACTACTTCTGAACATTACTAGATGGTATTCCACTATTTTATATACACAGTGATTATATTAGGGAAAAAGTGTGAATTTATTTATACGCGTTGATTAAAAAAGAATATTTAGTTAATTAATGAGTGAATATAATTATGGGAAAAATAAGTCAAGGGGACCTAAAATAAAAAAAAAAATTACATTTTTGTTTAAATGAGTGAACACACACACACACACACACATATTATCTATTATTTATTTCAACTCATCATATATTATCCCACAACCTCTCATATATAGGTATTGGGACTCAAAGATCAATGCAAGTAAGACATTTTATCTATAGGTGTCAAACGGGCTAGCCTGAGCCCGACACGGTTCAGCCATTCTGGGCATTAGTCGTGCTGTGCCGGGCCGAGAAATTTCAGTCCGCATGCCATGTTGGGGCGATAAATTTTTGCCCGCGTGTCGTGCCTGGTACAGCATGTGTGACCACGCACCGAGCATGGTCACGACAAGGGAATGACAAGCTGATGCCCGGTATACAATGATGGTACGTGCCGAAATTCTAATTTTTTTAAAAAACATTGCCGCCCGACCCAAATCAATTGAACAAACCAGAACATGAGGTCAGGCTATATATATTAATAATATATAGTATTAATATATATATATATATATATATATATTAAAATATATATAATATATACTTTAACTATATATTTTATTTTTAACATATCATTTATATAGGCATTATATATATACATTACATATAATTTAATTTTTTAGTGAACAGCTTTTGGAACGCTGTGTTCTTGTTTCTCTATATTGTTAATAACAGTGTTTTCGAAAAAATAATTATTTTTTTTTTTTAACAAAGTAATCATATTTTCGGATTTATACATAAAAAAAAGATGAAGTAAATATTTTTAGTTTTTGTGTCATTTTTATTAAATCTTTTCTAAAATTAAATAAATATTTTCGTTTTCGTTACGTTTGGACTTTGGATAAATGTCCGTATTCTTGTGCCTAATTTGTTTGCCGATGCCCTAGCTGGTTGGCTGAATTGGATAACAATGGCGAGCAGTGGGCATAGCATGGGCGGGAAGCCAGAGTGGCTGCTACAGTACAATCTGATCGGAAAAATTGGAGAAGGAACATATGGGCTTGTGTTTCTGGCCAAAACGAAGAGCCCAACAAACAGGGGGAAGTCGATCGCCATTAAGAAATTCAAGCAGTCCAAGGATGGGGACGGCGTTTCCCCGACTGCCATCCGCGAGATCATGCTGCTCAGAGAGATCTCCCATGAAAACGTAGTGAAACTGGTGAACGTGCATATCAATCACACGGACATGTCGTTATATCTAGCGTTCGATTACGCAGAGCACGACCTGTACGAGATAATCCGGCACCACAGGGACAAGGCGAACCACTCGATCAGCCAGTACACGGTGAAGTCGCTGCTCTGGCAGCTGCTCAACGGGCTCAACTACTTGCACAGCAATTGGATCGTCCACCGAGATCTGAAACCGTCCAACATCTTGGTCATGGGCGACGGAGAAGAACACGGCGTGGTGAAAATCGGCGATTTTGGACTCGCGCGGATCTACCAGGCCCCGCTTAAACCGCTCTCCGATAATGGCGTCGTGGTGACGATTTGGTATCGCGCGCCGGAATTGCTTCTCGGAGCAAAACACTACACCAGCGCGGTAGACATGTGGGCCGTGGGATGCATTTTCGCAGAACTCCTGACCCTCAAGCCGCTCTTCCAAGGGGCCGAAGCCAAATCCGCGCCTAATCCTTTTCAGCTGGATCAGCTGGACAAGATATTCAAGGTGCTGGGGCATCCGACGGTGGAGAAGTGGCCGACGCTCGCATATCTTCCTCACTGGCAGTCGGACGTGCAGCACATTCAGATGCACAAATACGACAACACTGGCCTGCACAGCTTCGTCCATCTCTCCCCGAAAAGCGCTGCCTTCGACCTCATCTCGAAGATGCTCGAGTATGACCCGCGAAAACGGCTCACTGCGGTGCAGGCACTCGAACACGACTACTTTCGGACCGAACCTCTTCCCGGCCGGAATGCGTTGGTGCCGACGCTGTCCGGGGAGAAAACCGTCGCCTACCCGAGTCGTCCGGTGGACACGAACACAGATTTTGAAGGGACGGCCACATTGCAACCTCCACCACAGTCATTATCAACGGTGAATGCCGGAGGAGCATACGGCATGATGAACAGGGCGGTACCTCGGCCACTGCCAATGGGCTTGGCGAGGATGCAACCACAGGGACCATTGGTTTATAGTCTAGCATCTCAGGGAGGGATGGGCATGGCAATGAACCAGGTCGGCATTCCAATGGTTCGTGGTGTGTCTGCTCAGTCCATGCCTCAGCAAGCCCTTAGAAGGAAAGACCCACCTGGGTTAGGGCCTACCGGCTATCCTGCTCCCCAACGGTCCAGACGCCAAGGAATGTAAGTCCCACGGAGCAGAACCAAAAACTCATAGAGTGGCAGCTGCAGGCGGGAGGAGGCTGCCTCTGGCATGGCCGCCAGTCCATGGTCTGCCCCGAGCAGAGCAGACGACACCCCTGTGATGCAGCTGCATGCTCAATTGACCAATGTCATGAGCCAGCTTAGTTTCCTGAAAATGAGACACTGCCTGGCAAGGCTTGGCAAGGCCTGGCCTGGGTCTATGTCTATCGTCTACCCTCATAGCAAGTTATAAATTTGGCAGAAACAGGTAGGTTGAACACTTGAACTGAACTAGAACTATCAGAGACGTGGCTGGGTCATTCTTGGCCATTCTGGCTGTACTGAGCTGCTCAATCCTCCAGAAAGCTAACACGGCCTAACCTAAAGGCTGGGTTTTGAACATCTTCTCAATTAAATATTAATATTGTGAAAAAAAAAAAAAACATTCTCAAGAGTAAAATCAATAGGAATTTTGTGTATAAGTGTACTAAACATAAATATGTCAAAATGGTACTCCCGTTATTTGGTGGCCCAATTGAGCTACTGAGCCTGGCATGGCAAGGCTCAAGTGCCCGAGTTGGATGGGTTTGGGCTCGTTTGTGATAGGCCTTGTGGTTCTTGTGTTGGGTCGTGTAGGGCATTGTAGGTTTTGTATTGGGATGTGTCATTTTGGCCCGTTTGAAATTGGGTCATCCATAACATAAAATATTTTTAAAATTTTAATATTAAATTAATTAAATAGTAAAATAATAAAATAATACAATAAAAAAATAAAATTATAATTAAAAGGTACAACTCATAACTCAAAAAAAAAAACAATATAAGTATTCTAAATTTTAATTATTTTATGTTATCAAAGATCGACATAAATATTGTAAGCATCTGAATAAATAAAGATTAAAATAAAAATGAAGTACAAATTCAAATGAAAAAATTTAATAGATAATTTATAAAAAATTAATCTTGTAAGAACATGATGATATCATTATTGGTAGGTTGTTGGCAGTAGGCGCGTTCTCAATTTTAATCAAAATCTCACGAATCATTATCAATCATCAATTCGTTTGCTCTTGTTGCAATTGTAGTATGATTTTGAATATCAGCTTTATGTCTCTCAATCTTTTATACATGCTAATGATTCAATAATATTTGATTTCAATCTTTATCTCTTATCTTAATTATGTTTATTGCAATAGAAAAAGTAGATTTTATTATTTTATTATTATGATTATTACTATTATATATTATTAAATTTTTATTATAAGTATGTAATAGAATTGAGCAGTAATTAGTATCTAAATATAAAAATAGCTCGCTCCTATTCGATGGTTAATCTCATATTTTTTTTTTGCTAATCGAATAGAGAAGTCTTTATCTTTAAATATGATATCAATGTTTGTACTTGAAGCTTGGATACTGTTATTATCATATCTAGTATCATAATATGTAAAAAATAAAATTAATTTCTCATAAATAAATATTTTAAGCTAGTATTATGCTTCATGCATAATATGATAATATGTATGTCAAAATATTCTCTATCATTTTGACTTTAATCTTAGGGTTCATGTAGGCAGTCATATAATAAATAAATGAAAAAATAGATTAGTATTTTAAGTATTTGATTTTTATCATAAGAACTATGTCATAAAATATAGGATCATCTCTAGATTTTCTAAATGTGTTACTAATGTTGTATATAGATGTGTCAAATGGGACGTAACGGGCTGGTCTGGACTATTTTTTGTGAGCACGATCGTGTTTTCGTGCTGGGCCAGGTATGATTTATTCAATCCAGGCTCGACTTGGCCTGCGGGCCCGGCTGTAAATTTACTGTGCTAAGTCAGGCCCGTATGGGCCTGTTTAAAAAAATAAATTTTTTATTAATATTTAAATTTTTGTATAAACTATTTATAAAATATATATTATATATAGCTAATGTTTAAAAGTTTTAATTTGTAATTTAAAAATTATTGAATATAAAATATTAATAAAGTTTAAATTTTTTTATATTTTTTAATAAATTTAGATTATAATTTATTAGAATTAAATTATAGAATTTTTAATATAAAATTTGAACACAAAAATAAATTAAACAAAAAATCTCGCTAAAAAAAATTACAAAGTTACGAAGAAAAAAGCAAACTAAAAATCCAATCGTCCAATAGATATCGAACCAAAGTAAATACAATGTAACATAAATAAAAAAGAATACAATCAATATAAAATAAAATATCGAAATCAAAAATCAGAATCAAGAATAATAAAAATAATTAACTGTGTTCGTGAGGCATCAAAAATTAAAATTAGGTGGTAATGACAAATGACATATGGCGTGATATTCGCAACTGGCGTTTGGCAACGGCCAGGGGTAACCGGCAATCAAGTCAATCGTCAATTGGGATATCATGATCTTCATCAATCGCAACATCAAAATCACTATTATATGGATCATCTTCACCAGCAATCAATTCCTCCGCATTTGCAGCGGATGTAGTCCATGTCTCTGCTCCAATATGATCTTGGATGCTAAACCTCGAATCTTCCCAGTCCTTCATACATGTTAATATCTCAACAATATCTGGACATAATCTCGATCTCCTATCTGAAATCACGTTCACTGCAACAGAAAAAGCATACACCGATGTTATGATCGACACCGAAGGAGCCAGTAGATCATGTTTTATCCTAGATAGCACGGGAAATGTTGACTCATATGATTTCCACCACTATAATATATCAAGATTTTTAATATTAGAATGCAATATGATTGAACAGTAATCATTATCTAAGTACCGAGAAAATTTGCTCCTATGTGACGGTCCACCCTGTCATTTTCTCCTCGCTAACTGAATGAAAAAATTAACATATCTGAAGAAGGTATTCATGTCCGTAATCACAATCTCACTTCTATAATCATCATACCTAGTATCGTAGTATGTGAACAGGTTAGTCAACTTCTCGTGAATGAATCCTTCAGGTGTGTCTTTCAGGTTGATACACGAGAAAAGTTGACAAGTTACCAAAGATGTATTAAATTATGAATGACAGTGGAGCAGTGATAATGTGTTGTCTTAGTGGTGACATACAAGTGGACCACTAAGATATCATTATTTGGCATGAGCTCTATGATGATAATCACCTTGTATGCTATTAAAAGAATGAGTCATTATATAATAACCTAATATTTATTCTATATCCAAAATCAATATAATTTGAGTTATTTGAATGCACATCATATAAATTAAATAAACAAATTACAGATCTAAGATTAATATATAATCAAAATATCTAATTTACTAAAATTCAGTTATTTGACTATTGATTAGCCGAACTGCTAAAATGTTCAATGTGAAATCAATATTTAGTTAAAAAAAAGAAGTTTATTTGAAGTTTAATAACACAGTGAAGTTATTTTTTAGTGTCGTGACTTTGATATTATAAAAAGAAAAACATCACCATAAGCTAAAGTAAAAAGATGTGGTCGAGACTAATTGTTAAAACTTTAAAGGAACTACTTGGCATAACACTGTGACTTTTCATTTATAAAAGGAAAATAAAGCCACAGAGAAGTGACCTTCATTAACTAAGTCACCACCATAAATACCTAACCCTAATAAATAAATTCCTCCACAAAAAATCCTAATTCTTTCTCGATGCCATGATAACCCAAGCCCTACATCTACAAGTTTGTTAATCCGATGATGAAAGAGAGAAGTTCTTCAAAGAAAAATATTCGAGAAGGGAGCCATTAGAAGAATGAGAATAGACAAAAACCTAGTACCATAGAAATTCAACCCCAAAGTCATGCTGCCCGTGATAATTTTTGTTATAAAATTTGAGCATCGATAAATAGATTCTATTCTATCCAAGAAAAACTTTATCAGATAAAATGGATATAACAAATTTATTTTTCCTTTTTGAAATATTATCAAGAAGAGAAATTGAGCATCATCTTGGACACATAAAGAAATAGAAAATATATCGATTGTGAAGGAATTCTATGTCAATTTGAAAGATAAGTGGAAGAAAATATGTTATGTGAGAAATATTTATGTACGCTTTGATATGTGTATGATAAAAAATTACTTAGATTCCAATAAGTCAAAGATAGCATTGATTTTAAACTCCTGGCTTGCATCCCTATTATTTAGTTATCGCTAATTTGTTGATTGATAGACATGATACATGGAGGGTGAATTTGAAGATTACAATTTTTTATTTGATGAGAGAAGAATTCATGAAGATGAATAAAATTTGATTGTATTTCATATACTCATTTTTATTACCAACTCTCTGTCTCCGTGATAATACGGAAAAAAGAAATTTTATTATATATTATATTTTTTGGTTATCATTTTGATGTGGAAAAAATTATAGAGAAATTAATTTTTAGGATTCTTGAGGGTAAATTCCATAGACAGCTAATCTACCATTTCTTTAATACTTTATTATGTCTAACTGATAGTTTCCATAAATGTACATTTTGATAAATTACAATAATAATCTTTTTCAGAGAGAAAAAAACTTGACTTCACTATCAAAAATCTTATACAGAAAGATTTTTATATCTAAATATATCCCAACACACCCACAAGTGTTGTATGTATATACAAATAATAATTGAAAAAAATATATAATCTTTCCACACACACACACACACATGTGTGTGTGTGTGTGTGTGTTAAAGCATATAAGTTTTTTTTTTCTTGGAAAGGCCGATGGTACGGCCGCATTTTATTAATTAAAAAAGAGTTTTTTGTACAGAATACTAAAAAACTGGCCGATTATAAAAAGTCATAGGCTTGTACTTACATATATATATATATACATATAATAGAACCTCTTTAAATTAATACTCGATAAATTAATAAACTCTTTAAATAATAATTTTCTTTCGTCCCAACTTGGGCTAATTGAAAAATCATTAATTTCGATAAGATAATAAAATAATATTTTTTTTTCATAAAATTCTTATATAAATATATGATCCCATTAATATAATAAATTAATAATTCTATAAAATTACTAATGTTCATTATTTATGTAGGTTTAACTCATTAAGTAATATTTATTGTATCATTTCTTAAATAAATAATTTTCATTGTTTTTTAATAATTAAATATATTTTTTTATTCTTGAATAATAAATAATAGTAATAATAATAATTTATTTTTTATATTAATTTAATAAATATGATGCATGAATCAGTTTATAATCTCTTTAAATTTATCTAATGAAAATTTAATTTTGTTGAATTCCACAAATACTCTTTGAATTAATAAATATTAATTTATCAATTAATTAATATATCTTTAAAATTATAAAATCTTATGATCCCAATAATATTAATTAATATAGATTATATTGTATATGTATATATTAATTTCAAGATTTTGCAATGTATCTTGTTAAAGTCAAATATCGATGCACTGATTTTAAAATTATATATATATTATTTATTTATTTATTTATATTGAAGATAAAAAATCAAATTAACAATGATAAATATAATCACTTTTTTAGCATTTAATTTCTACTTTTTAGCATCTAAATAGTGCAATTTCTTTGTTTTGGCATCTTTACGTAATCAAGTAAAGAGTAATTTTTAACATTCTAAATATAATTGATAGCTTAGATTAATTATCAAATTTGTAGTAAACATTATTTTTAAAACCCAATTAATTCACATATATCACAATTTTTTTTATTATTTTCTAACATTCTTTTATCATTAAAAAATTATAAAATAAATTTATAAGATAAACATTTTATAAAATAAAGTATAGTATTTTTTAGAAAAATCATATTAATGAAAATTTTATAAAATTTATGAAATAAAATGTTTTGCATTAAAATTTATAAAATATTATTTTTTTTAGAAAATAAAGTTACACGAGAGGAAGCTAAAAAGACACGTGGGTTAGAATGGCACTTTATTAGTGTGGTGCCGTTGGCAGAAGTGTAGCTCGAAATCGCATTATTCGTTGCTTCAGCGATCAGCGTTGCATTTGGCTTATTTATTAAGTTCATCAACGTTTCATTCTTGCATGCTGAAAATTTCAGATCTAGATGCTCGTTAATTACCTTCCTGTTTCGTGTTCAAAAGTTTGCAATTACATAATCGCCAATGGAGATCAACGAGGAACCACCCGGAAAACCGCGATTTCCACTGGTACTGTTGTTCTCTCTTCCCTACATAGACTAGGAACATACTGATCATCTTCTCTGGCCTTGATCTAGTAGTACGCCTTGTCCATTTATCGTCATCGTTACCTTCTTCTCTGTCACAATGCCTGCTTCATTATCGGTAAAAACGCCACCTGGCACACCACCTCTCCGGATCTCAGTTCCACACACATCGACGCCGAGCAAGAAGCCACCAGCTCCATCGCCATCGCGATTCAAGCCATCGCCTGCTCGTTCCGCTGCAAAAACGCCCGTCGAGTCTTCACTGTCAGATGCTTCGCTGGACAATCCAGATCTCGGGCCATTCCTTCTGAAACTCGCCAGGGATTCCGCCGGTTCACCTGCCAAGGCACTCGACTACGCCATCCGTGCTTTAAAATCGTTTGAGCGGTCTACTGCACCAGGCGAGCGGAGTCTGGACCTCGTTATGAGCATGCATGTCTTGGCCGCTGCATACTGTAGCTTGCGGAGGTTCGAGGAGGCGATGGAGTTGCTCGAAAGATCAGTCGCGCTGCCAGATTTGCATAGAGGAGTCCAACATGCTCTGGCGGCGTTTTCCGGTTATATGCAGCTTGGTGATACGTGTTCGATGCTCGGGTTGGTTCAAAAGTCGATTAGGTGCTATGAGGAGGGCTTGAAGATTCAGATCCAGGCTCTCGGAGAAACCGATGCGCGGGTCGCAGAGACTTACCGGTGAGTTCGAATGCTTTTTTATGTTTCGTTCATCGATTTGGACCTTGGATTGTAGTGATGCATTGGTTGCTGTTACCGCCATAGGAAGGGCCAATGGCCTTCGCAACCAAACCACGAATCGACAACAGTCGAGCAGGCTAACCAGGCTAGTATCCTTTTCTTCTTCAAGAATCGTAGCCTGATGACCACATACAATTTTATCAGTTTTCTTTAGTTTCTCACGTGCCAATTAAAATTATCTAAAAATTATCTAATATACCCCTCAAACAAAAAAAAAAAAAATTTTCAATCAAAAAAACTACCCAAAAATTATCTAAAATTACCCAAAAATAAAAATTTTTATCAAAAAAAAAAGGCTTTATAAAAATTAGAAAATGTACATCAAATCAAAACAAAATATAATTACCACTTGAGGCAAAAATTATAATATACCCCTCAAACAAACAAAAAAATCTAAATAATATTTTTTGAAAACTTTGTTCGCATCTAAATATTTGTATATATTTATATATTTATACATATTTGTATATATATTTCACCTATATATACTTATAATATTTAAACATATACAATTTTTAACTTATATAAGTATATATATTTCACATTTAGCATATACATATTTTATTTAAAATATGCATATAACATTTAGCTTATATGTGATTGATCACAATGAGAAAAAAAATCATAAATTTAATATTAATTTGATGGATAACATAAAATGACTGTGTGTGTGTGTAATGCTAAATGTTATAAGTATATATAAAAATATACTTATATATTTGTTTAAAGATATAAATATATACAAATATTTATATGTTTATATAGAGGTTAGGTTTATATAAATGTGAAGGGTGTTTTCATAATTTAATACCAAAACTTAAATATTTTTTGTCTTGGTACTTGTTTTCTTTTTTTTTTTAAACGAGCTTTTTAATGAATATTTTCATTTTAGTGTATTTTTTACATAATTTTCCTAATATTTTTAATCAAGAAAGATTTGATAGTGCTTAAGTAAATTTATTTGGTAAACGTTTAACTTTGGTTTTGGTATACCAAAACCAAAATATTTAAAATTTAAAAACTCAAATTTTTTAATTAAGAAAAAGTGTGCACACAAATAAAATTAATTAGGTTTTATTTACCGCACTATCCATTTTCATAACTATTGATCCTTATTTTATCATAAAACTTTAATTTTATCATTTAAAAAATCATAAAAAAATCATTTACAAAAACAACCTCATGAAATATATATACTATGAGTGGTGATATTATCATGATATATATATATATATATATTATTGTATATAATATAATATAATATAATATAATATAATATTGTAGAGATAGCCTAGTCAAATTGTGGTTAATTCTATGCTACAAAAATTGGGAATATTCTTTATTTTGTAATGCATAAAACATTTTAATTAAAATTAAAATCTAACATTCAGAAATAACCACTAACCAAACACTAAAAATTCAAAATACTGAAAATATTCAAAATTAAAATATAATATTACAAACATGAATAATATGTAATAAAGATTTATTCATATGTGCAAGATATCAATAATATATATATATATATATATATATATATAACATTCCAAATTTTATATATTAGACCAAAATATATATTTGTGAGATATAAAATTATAAAAAATTACAAATTCAGAATAAATACGTAAATTTGAGAATTTGAGGAGGATGCTCTGGAGGTTGTTTTGCATTATTGTTTATGTGATTTGGTAGGTTTGTCAATGTCACGAAAAAAATTTGGTACTTATTAATCAAAGTATAGATCCCTGACATAAGAGAAGTTTCTATCCAAAAGTTATATAAATAATTGCTATTGGAATTCTAGCGACACGTCGGACATGAACAAGTTAGGAAGAGGAGTTTGTCCCTCTTCCAACAATAAAATATCAAAAATATGTCAAGAAAAGAATGCACATATTTTGGAGACCCAAAGAGTTGGAATAACAACCCTAAAGAGCAAGAAAAGAATAGCAATAGTTGGAATTACAAATAAATTATGACTTATTTATTGGGATTCATAATTTAATAAAAATTAGATAGAGCACTAGCTGTGATGTTGATATTAGACATTGAGTCCTATGTATTTGTAAACTAAGTTGTGATATCCCTTGTATGAGGAATTCTATTTAAAACCTAATTCCACGCAGTACCATAATTACATGATCTCTATTTAGAGTCCAATATATATAACAGAATGACCACGCTAGTATATTTATGAGTACAAATGATCTCACTGATCCATCTATTCACGCTCAAGAGATACAATGAACAAAACTTTATCATTCATAACTATGAAAACTAACTTATGCTTGGATTATTATGATACAACTCCCCCTTAAAAAATTATTAAATAACATGATGCGAGTCTGTATAAATCTAAATCATCGTCCACATTGGAATTTGTGTATCCAAAGTAAAGGTTTTTGCCTATCCAGACACTAAGATAGATGAGAAGTCATTTGTTGCCACCTCAATATAGGTTTTATTACAGCCCAGTGAAATTTATTTGATTTTGAGAGAAAATGACTGACTATATCAATAACTTGTGTTGTATTCATTTTTGTGCATACCATAATTATATATAAGATTATCAATAATTGAGGCATAGTCAGATAGGGAACATGACTCATGTTTGTTCTTTTCTCATTAGTTTTGTGATTATGCTATCCTAAGAAATATTAGGTAAATCTCGTGGCTCGGAATTATCAAACAACTGCTCAATTTCTCTCCTTTGATCAGAATGATCTTTGGAAGCAATCGATATCAAATAAATACGAATAAGAATTTTAATGGTTAGGTCTCATATTCTCAAAAAAAATCATATCTCTAATCCAAATAAGCTTCTTAATGATTAGGTCTCATATTCTATATATCTACTCTGAATAAACTCTTCATGCTCATAGTTAATGATGATGCATGGATGTGTAATATTATTGAATTTTGATTGTTCATCTTTTAGGATATGAAAAAAAAATTTACAGTTGAAACCTCATAAATTAAAAACATATGGGATGTATTTTCAAGTTTAAATTGTATTAAGAACATCTTTATCATGGATGGTGATATGACACATGCTGATGAGTTAAACAACCATATGCTTAGTTTATTCCCAACATTTCTTCTCAATAGTTTAGTTCTTACTCTTAGTGTTGTCATTTAATTGAGGCATCTTGGTTATTTTCTTTTCATGTCTAATGTCATGGTTATATAGTAGCTATCAACTTAACATTGGTAATTTCCTCCATCATCAAAACACATGGAGATTAGTTTCTCATTAATGTCTCTTTCAACTCTATTTAAGAAATTCTTAAGGATGGAAAAGATTGTTTCGTACTCCACATGTTTATTATTATTTTTTGGTTATTTAGCATGTAATTATTAATGTGTTTATACATATTTGAGAAGTAATTGAAAAATTTTACTAAATACCTATTTTAATAGAATTTAATGAATATTAGTAAAATAATATGTATTTTGAGTAAAATTGATAAAATGAGTGGAGCGATCACTTAGAGAGAACAAAAGTAAAATAGAATCATGATATTTCTCATATCAAGACTTAGTTATACCTTTTACTATCCTATGCAAAAGTTCTGGTATTTTTTTTTTGGTTATAACTTTTCAAAATTAGTTATTACACTTTTTGTACGTCACGATTTTATTATCATGTTGTTATCATCTTTTTAATATATTATATTATCTTCAAAGCAGTGATATTATCTTAAAGATATGCTATTATCTCTAAAATATCAAAAAAACCATGATTTTATTTTCACGCCATGATAATAAAGTACTTCACTAGTACAAAAAAGTATGACATATTTCAGTACCGCCTAAATTATTATTGAGCTAAAACAACAATAAAATTAGTCATGATAATATTTTCTACAATGACTTCGTACTATAAAGAGTATTTACTCTAGTTGTTATATCAACAATCATAACTTTTTATTGTAGAGTATTACCCTACTATTGATATTTCTTTTAATTGTGATTTTATGCTACAATAAGATAATATAAATATCAAGATTATTCTCAGTGCCATAATTTTGTGTGTCAGAAATAAAAATAAAAGTCATAACCATTCTCAACATCATAGCTTTGCATTTCAGAGATAAATTATCTCATCGATAGCATACTAGTGGCTATGGCCTTGCTACTCTAGAGGGAAGATACTTGAGTTGTGACTATCTTTATCATCATAACTTTTATACTTTAAAAAAAATATAATGAAATTATAAAGTTGGGGCCTCAATTCACCACCATGACTTCTAACTTAAAGAATAACACGAAACTATGAAATATAAAAACAATATTTAAAAGATTTCAAAAAAAAATAATGAAGAGATACCATTCAAAATATTTTGTAAGAATTATTTTCTAATGCTAAGCTAAATTGAGACATAGGATTGCTATTTAAAATTAAAATTTAGATTTTTTATAGTATCGTAGGATTATATGTGTTAGTCATGGGACATAAATACATAGTATGATAAGAATGAAATGACAACTGACAATCATTATAATCTTAACATATGAAATAAACTTATATATATAAACTTGAGATTGAGAGTTAAAGTTTAATTATTACTAGTATGATGCTTACCAACCCCAAAAGTATATACATATTTAAGACCAATCTATTATGCATATAATATAAGAATTAAACTTAAAGTGATGTGGGAATTATATATAACATCTAACTAGGGGCTTCAACATTATGAGAGTCATTGATCAACTGTATTGAAGGGTGATATGTATGTATTGGGACAGATGAAAGCGTAGGTGTATCATATGGTGATGATAATATTTTAAGTCATTCTTTTTATATGTTTCTAATAGATAAGATTCATAAGAAGATATATGTTAATTATCACAAGTATGGTACTCATGAAACTAAGAACACGGATGTGTTTAGTATCATATTATTTTGTGATATTAAGATATTAGAAGTCAAAGAATAGAAATTAAAACTTGAAATAATCATAAAGTACAGTTAATGCATTGCTTAAATGGAATAGATGTACAAATGATCAATGAATGAAAATAATTGACAATGCAAGTATGACAACTTCTTTCTTGTATGCCAAGAGGGTATATGAGTATTTTCATACTAGTCTATTTGTTGTCTGACAGATGGATATAATGTTATCTAAATATTAAAAAAATATTATCATAGATAAGAATGTGAGCTAAACATAAAATCTAAGTATCTTTCTAAAAATTCAAGTTTTTCTATTCAACTTGAGTTGTAGTTAGTTCACTATTAGTTAGTCAAACTACCTACACAATCCTTATAGGATCAACATATGAATTTAAGTTTATTATTTGTATGACTTATATACTTATAAAATTATATCAGGTAAAAATAATTATTTAATGAACTTTTGGGACCATATCAAAAAAATATAAATTTTAGCACAATAATAAAGTCATAATAAATACTTGATCTTTAGTTTTCAGACTTAAAAGTGTGTATTTTTTTAGAGTATTTATAAATGAATGTGATAAATTAAAGAGCCTCATTGAGTATTGTACTCTACATAGAGCATACATTAGTATGAATAACATTGATGATGTTTGATTTCCTCGAGAGTGAAAGAGAATGAAAAAGTATTCTATGATTTTTTACAATCATATATTTTATGCATTCTTCAATAGAGGATGCATAGTCAAATGAAAGAATATTCCTTCTAACTAAAAATTGATTTAATTACATGACTAAGGATCATATGTTAGAGACTAATATTTACATGGCTATAGGATAGACAAACAAAATTCATTTTGTTTTATTCTTTAAGTGGTAGGGTATGTTTTTCGATGTCATGGGCACAATTAACACTTGCAAACCTATGTATATATTCTAAATAGGATTGGATCTTATGTCGATGACTTCTATAAATCACTGTAATTAGAATAATAGCAACAAAAATTACTTACACATCATCCAAGCATTGTAGTATCCTTACTAGAATAGAACCTCATACAACACCACTGTGGCAATAGAATCTCGAAGACCTATTTGCAAACCCAAAGACCTAGAATTACAATCTTGAAGAGCTTGAAATACAATCTTTTTTTGTTGTGTGTAAAATGAAAATTAAAAAAAAACTCCTCTAAAGAGAAAATTCTTTCAGTCTCTCTCTATAAAATCAACTCACATAGGGGAGGAGGACTAGTCCAATTCTTCTACCAAGAGTAAACCGTAAGAGCTAAAAAAGGAGAATAGTTCACTTTTTTTTTTTTTTTGTTTTAGCAATCAATTTGATGTGGGTACTTCTTCCATACAAGAGGCACCATACATGCCTCTAGAGAAAAACGGGAATATTCTTGTTTTTTTTAATAAAATATGAGATTTTATCTCATGTTTTTGGTCCATTATATTTGATATTTATAAAAAAAAAAACTAAATATTAGTAATTAAAATAAAACAAATAAGTTTAACATAATAATTATATATTACTATTAAATTAACTAAAAAAGAACATAACTAAATATACCACAGTCTATTCAACTTGGATATATCTAACAAATCTTTCCCTTTGCCCTAGTTGAGAGAGATTTATTTAAGTACAATTGACTTCTCTTCATATATATCTTTTATTTTATGATAATATACATTAAAATGTTTCGACATATTATGGAATGTCAAAATTTTCAAGAGATGTATAGCACTTTGATGTTGCTCCCTGTAGGATACACATCTTGTTGCATATTTAAGTCCGCACAAAACTTTTTCATCAATATAATTTTTTTGTAAGCTTCAGCAATTGTAATAAATTAAGTCTCAATGCTGGATAATGCTATTTAATTTCGCAGCATAGATTGTCATGATATAGCTTTTCATTCAAAGATTATTACATAAATTGAGGTAAATTTGGATTAATCCAAATTACTTACTAGCATTCATCATATATGTTGTATATATATAGTGTTTTTGTATACATAGTATATAGGTTTTTTTTGTGTGTGTGTGTAATATATTCACAAGATATATGGTAAATATATAATATATATATTGTATATATTATATATAATATATATGGTTTAAATGTTATATGTTTTGTATATATTGAATGTATATATATATAAAATATGTATATATAGATCTTGTGTATATATATATATATATAGTATACATATTGTATGTATATTAAATAATATGTATGCATTATGTGTATGTACTATTTTTTTTTGAATTCATAGTATGATGATGTGGCATGGTGAAGGGTAGGGGTGAGAATTATTCATTTTAGTACGTTAAAATATAAGTAATTTTAGTTTTAATGCACTAAAAGTTAAACGAAAAAAATTACATCTCAAAATATAATTATTTTAAGTTTGGGACACAAAAACAAAAAAT
The DNA here is from genome assembly GCA_029783825.1 of Sapria himalayana. Lineage (NCBI taxonomy): Eukaryota > Viridiplantae > Streptophyta > Magnoliopsida > Malpighiales > Rafflesiaceae > Sapria > Sapria himalayana. The sequence goes on along the minus strand of JAREIK010013092.1, from coordinate 1,295,428 downwards.
TCCCTAATATTAATATGATAAGTACACTGGAAGATGATTATTAAAAATATTGTTAAAAGTCCATGCTTGTAGTATTTACAAGATTAATTAATAATTTTTAATTCATTCATTGCTTGAATTTTGATATTTATGTAAACATAATAGTAACTTTAAAGACATGTCATGATATTGATTTTTTATTCTTATGTCATTGGATGAAGTTTGGCAATATTTTTTATGCTTAGTGAATATCGATTGGAAAACTTATGTATTGGGTTGCAATTTTTTTTTTTTATGATTTAATGTATCGAGCTAAAAAATATTTTAATTTTAGTATTATATATATATATATCATCATTCAACTCTCTCATATATGTGGTGTGTGTGTTTGTGTGTGTGTGTGAATTATATTTTTTTTTCATTTTTTATATGTGACTTGTTGATGTGTAATTTTAAAAGATTAAAATTTTTTAGAAATTTAAATATTTTTTTTCAATTTGGCAGACTAAATAAAAACAAAGATATCAAAATATATATATTTTTTGGTTTAGGGCATCATAACATAATTTTCTAGTATAATTTGTCAAAAAAATCTAATATTTTTAATGTATCCTTATTTCTCAACTATGCTTGGAGATTAAGGCTAATAATTAAAACCAAGCTTGAAACCTAGTTTTTTGGACTGCCTAAACCCATTAAATCTTACTCTAAGGATGTATCATCCCATTATGACATAGTAGTTATGTATAATGGCATTTTTCCATGGTAATTGGACCAGTCAGATCCAATCCAATTTGTTGCGGTGCATGACATGGCCAGGTCACATTGCACCATCCTCGTTGCCTCATATAATACCCCATTTAGTGATGACAATTAGGATGATTGTATTTGGGTTGCCTCAAAATTGAGCGAATCATAGAGTTGAGATGAGTACATGCTTGCTAAGATAAGATTGTCTTTCATGGATAGAGGTGTCAAAAATGTCATGTGGTGTGCTAGCACAGCCATGACTGTGCCACCGTACTAGGCTAGCATGACATGATTGACTCGCATGGTACAGGGCAATGTTGGGTCATGCCAGACCAATTATGTCGAAAGCTTATTGTGTGAAAATGTAATGGGTGGCTAGCTTATGTAGCCGATCAATTGTAATTGATCACATAAGTAAGATTCAGCTTATCTTACAGGACTTGATCTATGACCTGTAGCTGTCTCGAGTCCTCGAGCTAGTGGACCATGTCATTGGGCTAGGCATACGGGTTGTGCTTACCCTGACTCAAACTATGCCAATGGGACAGCACGGTCTAGGACCAAGCCCGGTTTCAGATCATGCCGTGCTGAGCCAAGCACTACGAAACCATGACATGCTACATGCCGTGTCTAGGCCACTCGACCCAGTTGACACCTCTAATCATGGCCTACTGACATAGCCCATACCACAAGTTAAAAGTCCAAGTCAACACTCCTATATGAAATCAACCACCCAAAGATAATTTCTTACATAATGTGGTAGGTGAGTATTATTTTAAAGTGCTATGCTAGGTGTATGACTCATATGTTTCTAGAATTAATTGTTATACGATCGATATTGATTCTCATTTCTCATCATCAAGTCTTGTATCAAGAATCGAGTGAGTTTCATATTAGTATTCTTAGAAGAATTTTATTTATTTTCTCTATTAAAAATACAAGCTGAGTGAAATCTAGTAAGTTTCTGCGCAAATTGGTATCAAAAACTTCCTTCCAACCATGCAAAACTTATTTTTTTTTTTTTAAAAAAAGAGAGTTTTAGTCAAAATAAAAAATCAAGTGAATTCTGAGTTATGGAGACTAATTCAATGCATAGAAGTATGAGACTGTGTACGTGATTTTTATTTCACTAATATTTCATATTGTTGAAAACTAAACATTCTTTTTACTCGTCGATTATCTTAAATCTTGGGGAAAGTAAAAATTGATGAGAAAAAGTGCTAAAGACTATGTACTCATGCAATGTTGGCCACCAAATATTTGGTCAAATTCAAGAAGGTCGAGGAAAAAATTTATCAAGTTAAATTGTCAAGGCATAACTATCCATTTATGAGGAAAAATTTATCTTAGAATCAAAAAAAAAAAGAGAAATAGTTACTAGTATGTTTTCTTTGTAACAAAAGACATCAAATTTGATACTATTTTAATCGAAGTAAACTTGTTGCTGTTATTTTAGGGAATAGAGAATCAAAAAAAAAAAAAAAAAAAAAACTCTTAAAATAAGGTCAATTTTGTTTAGCTCGATCAAAATTAAGTAAGTCTAGGATATAAAGAGGCTTGATGTCTATGAATATTAATATTATTGGCCATAATATCGAAATATTAGTGGAAAGAATTGTGTTTGATCTTTTTATTTCTAAAGGGATCAAGAAAAGACTAAAGCTCAATAAAAATAATGAGTGGATTAAGATGATAAATTTTAAATAAATTTATATACCTAGCATCGTACTTAGTATGATGGTCTAATTGAGAGATTAAAATGTAAAAAAAAAAAAAAAAAAAAATGATCAAGATAATTCTCTAAGATAAGTATAACTTGGTAAAAAATGAAAAATGCTGTATACAATATAATTAGCAAAAAAGATGATATAAGATAAAAATGCTTAGAGCTTATCACTAATACTCCTATATCATTGTTAGAACTTGTGACTCGTTTTAAGATGTTATGTCTGCTAAGTTGTCCAAGAAATTTTCGCTGGATATGGAGGGGGACCATCAAATTGAATTGGTCCTAAATGTCGTTGCAATATAGTTAAAACATCATATCTAATAGCTCTCCTAGAACTCAAAGATTGGGAAATCAAAATACAATTGATCATTGTGGTTTTATATTGACTATCTAGAAGGTACTCTAGATAGTCATAAATAGAACCATGTTGAGATGTGATAGCACAAGATAACTGGTGTATAATCTCATAATTAGAACAATAAGTGTTGAAGTTATCAGAGAGGAACTCTAAAACACTATAATTCCTAATAATTTTTATATTTTTATTTGATTAATTTTAATTATTTTATAAAATAACTAAAAAAATAAAAAAAAATACTATTTTCAAAAAGTAAAAAAACAAATAAAATGCATGTGATCGTCAGTGAGAGTAATAAACTATTTCAAGCTATCTTGTGTCTCAACTCTACTAGATCTCTAAATATCTAAATGAATCACATCGAACAAGCCTTTACTGATAATTTCTTATCTGTTTGATGAGTAGAATAAGAAACCCTGATATAATTTCTTATCTGATAATATATATATATATATTAAAAAAATAAAGATTGCCCATCCTACCCTTCATGATAGCTATATCATTTTGATTTGATCTAGAAAGAGAAAAAAAATAAAGATTGGCGAGGGGATTTTTATCTCTAAGGAGACTTCTAGAATAATCTAGAAAGAGAAAAAAGTGATCTAGATAGTTATGGATGGTTTGAGATATTTTTAGTTGAATTGTAGAAGATCTCATAGACATAAATGCTCCCTCTTATTCTAGAATATTCTAAGTATTTCTTTTATAATATGATTATGACTTATGGCATATAATCTTAGTTCTTGGTGAAAGAGAGTTCTTGCTGTATAAGGGAGCACTCTCCATTATTGTATTTTATTTAAATTTTTAAGTTTTATTTGTAATATATTATTCTCTGTTAAATATTTTTCTCTCTTACTAAGCTTGTGAGGGGATCTGATGGGAGTAATTTTTGTGAGAGGTAAAAGCAAGCTAATTTAGTTAACACTAGATCTTATAACACTAAATATTTTTCTCACTTACTAAGCTTGTGAGGGGATCTTATGGGAGTAATTTTTGTGAGAGGTAAAAGTGAGCTAACACACTTATACCACTAAATCTTATGATCCATGACATACTATCCTAATAAGATCAATCAAAATTATCACATCTTCGACAAGACAAAAACAAGGTTCAAAACCGACAACGAATAAGCTAACAAATTTTGTGATCCATGACACTAACGGCCTGTTTGATAAACTAAAAAAATTAATTGCGGAAAAATAAATACAGAAAAAATTAAGTGCTGAATTTTATAAGTGTTGAATTTGTATTTTAAAACTATTTGATAAGTTACTGATTATTGAATGCTGAAGATAAATATATTGTTTGATAACTATAAATGTTGAATACTGAGAATTATGTATTTTACATATTTACTATTATTATCATTGTATTACATATTATCTAAAATAAATAAAGTTTCTAATAATATTTTATTTTTCATTATAATTATTAATTATTATTTAAAAAAAAATAACTAGAAACATATCTATAAATAAATCATAATACCAAAAAAAAAAAAGATAAATATTTTTAAAATATAACAAATATAATCTAAATTTTTTAAAACTATCAAAATATTTAATATAAAAACAAAGATTAATGAGCAACTAGTTAATTTTCTATTTAATCTCTTAAATTAATCATAAAAGAGGATTAGGGTTAGAATTTAAGGTGGTGGAGAAGGGAAGAGAAGAAGACAGATTCATAAACTGATGAATGAGAAAACGAAAAAAAAAAAAAATTTTAAACCATCACTTTTAAAAAAAAATTTGTTGAAAATTTTCTTCATTCAACGATAAATAGGTCACAACCTACTTATTATTTTTAATGATTTTTCATTTAAAATTTTCAATTAAGTGATCACTAAAATTTTTTATCAAATACATTAAAAAATTAATACCATCGAAAATTTTTATTTTCAATAGTTTGAAAAAATTGAATAGTTAAAAAAACGACATTTTAATACATTCAAATGCACCAATCACAATTTATTCATACTCTAGTCACATTAGCATTTAAAAAATATCACCTAGATTAATAATAATAATAAATAAATAAATATATATATATATATATATATATATATATATATATATGTATGTATATCTATATAGATATATAGATATAAATATTTAGATATAAACACACATATAATATAGGTTATATAATGTGTGTGTATATAGTGTGTGGGTTTCGCTACGAAAGAAAAGGTTGAGACTTGAGACTGAATGTATGGGAGTTGTGAAAATCCTCAGGTGCTTAGCAGAGGCGAATGTGCAAGCGATGAACTTTGAAAGAGCGGAAGAACTGTGCCGGAAAACACTAGAGATTCATCAAACACATAGTGAGCCGGCATCGATTCAAGAAGCTAGTGATCGCCGATTAATGGCTCTGATATGTGAGGCCAAGGGGGAATTTGAACTGGCTATTGAGCATCTTGTTTTGGCAAGCATGGCTATGGTGTCGAACGGGCAAGGCTGCGAGGTTGCAGCCATAGATGTGAGCGTCGGAAACGTGTACATGTCCTTGTGCCGCTACGACGAGGCGATCTTCTCCTACCAGAAGGCGCTCACCATTTTCAAGTCCTCGAAGGGAGACAACCACCCATCGGTGGCGTCCATTTTTGCACGCCTCGCCGACTTGTACCACAGGACGGGAAAGCTCCGCGAATCGGAATCTTATTTCGAAAGCGCAATTAGAATATACGCCAAGCCCGCGCCTGGAACTACTGACGAACAGATTGCGTGTGGCTTGACGGAAATTTCTGCCATCTACGAGTCGCTCGACGAGCCCGGCGAGGCGCTGAAGCTCTTGAACAGAGCGCTGGCACTGCTCGACGATAAACCAGGGCAGCAGAGCACCATTGCTGGGATAGAAGCGCGAATGGGAGTGATGTTTTCCTTAGTCGGAAGACACGAAGACGCAAGCAACTCTTTTGTGAGTTCCATAGCAAAGCTGAGAATCAGCGGCGAGAACGGAGCTTCCCTGGGGGTCGTGTTGAACCAAATGGGACTGGCTTGCTTGCGGCTGTTCCAGATTGACGAGGCGGCCAAGTTTTTTGAAGAAGCGATGGAGATCATGGAGCGAGAGGGCGGCCCTTGCCACCGGGATACGCTTGGAGTATATAGCAACCTTGCTGCAACTTACGACGCCATGGGGAGGTAGGTACCCACCCTCCTGCCCCATTCGTTCCTCTATATTACTTAAATTGCTAAATTGGCGATTCACCTTCCAACCATCGATCTGTGGAAATGACCAAAAACACCCTGACTTATACGCCAGCTCATCATTCTGAGTGAGGGTATTTTGGTCATTTTGTTATGAAATGGCCTATTAGAAACCGGCAGCTAAAACCCAAAAAAAAAAAAAATTTTTTTCTTTGATTAATAATTTTATTAAAAAATTATTGAATATAAGCATGAATTTTTAATTGGGTTTACCTCCCATCAATAATAGGCTAATTTAATTTACAAGGAGACTAGGAGAGTATCGCAGAGGTGGATGATGGTGGTGCTTGTAACAGGGTAGAAGAGGCAATAGAGAAGCTTGAACACGTGCTTGAATTAAGAGAGGAGAGGCTTGGAACTGCAAACCCAGATTTTGAAGACGAGAAGCGCAGGCTAGATGAGCTTCTCAAAGAGTCCGGGAGGGCTCGTAACAAGGAGGCAAAGTCTCTCGAAAATCTAATATGCAACACCACCTCCAGCACCAACACAAACAAGTCAAAGAAAAGGCGATCGTGGGCTGGGTTGGGTTTGAGATTTTGATCGCACCGTCCGTGCTAACTGCTATGGTGAGCACTGCACGATCACGTGTCTATGGATAGAGCTGCCCCCCCCCCCCCAACCTAACCCTGATTTGAGAAATACATAATGTTCCCCATTTGTTGCCCCATGGTTTCCACTGCTTAGTCCAATTGCGATCAACGGTCATCCATTTATAAATTATATATTTTTTCATCTCACACACACATACACGTGTATACATACACACTGTTTTTTCCAAAATATGTATGCACACAACACACACACACAAAATATGTAAATTCGGGTGCCTGGAATGTGAGCATGACACGGGTGCCTGGAATGTAGGCACGATACGGGTAGAGGTGTCAACTGGGCTGGCCCGACATGAGGCACGGCATGATAATACTCATTCCTTTAATAGCATACAAGGTGATTATCATCATAGTAGTCCACTTGTATGTCACCACTAAGACAACACATTATCACTGCTCCACTGTCATTCATAATTTAATACATCTTTGGCAACTTGTCAACTTTTCTTAATAGTTATTTCATATGTACAATGTACATGCTTATTCTCTAGTCTCAAGTATCAAAAATAATAAGAATTGATATGGTTCGTAAGTATTTTTACTTATATATTCATAAGTATCATACTCACGTAATTAATATGTACTTCTCATAAATTTTGCAGGTGAAAACCATATGAGTTAAAGCAATTAAAAAGGATTCTCACCACCTTATGAGTCATAGTACACTCATATTGAAGGTAAAACTCTTAGGAGAATTTTTTATATAATACCCAATCCAATCAATAACAAGTTCATCTAAGACATGTGCAATTGATTGTCATATAAAAATGTTCATATTTTAGCTTTGTAAGTATGATATTCACAATAATTACATATCCAAATTTCTAATTTTAGCTTTAAATATTTTTAAAGCACTTTTATAAAAATGTGAAGAGCTTGCAGTGGATGATAAGCTAATAAAACTAATATCATTGCCATATTTTTCTTTATAAATATCATATAAATTATTTAGTAATAAAATTACATCATTTTTAATTTCGTCAATTTTATTTTGATCAAAAAAGTAAATAACTGGTAGCCATTCATCTAAAGCATCAAATTTTAATCTAGGGTCTACAATTAAATCAATATAATAAATTAATGGTATATCTCCCCAATATTTTTAAATTTTTTCTATCTTTGCAAAAATGATATCTTTAAACATTTCAAAATTTAAATATTTTTGGAGTATGATATAATATTAGATATTAGCATAATAACTCGATGAAAAGTTGGATAATACACACCATAAAAAATATTTGTTGAAGTATCAAAATTTTCAAAAAGATCTCATAAAAGGTTTGCAATGTGCTAATCATAATCATTTAACAAATCAAGATCTATATTAGAATTATTAGTTGATAATTGAATTTCATATAATTGTACTATTTTATATATTATAATATTTTGTAAAAGTTTATAAGTAGAATTCTATCAAATTGGCATATCTAAACTTATATTTTTTTTCTTTTCATATTTTCTATTTTACAACAATCAAAAAATAATTCATGTTTTGCTAGCTTGAGAACTATTGATACTATATGCAATGCCTCTAATTTTTTCTAATGTACTATCAACTTGTTTTAATCCATCCTTTACAATTAAATTTAAAATATGTGCACAACAACGTACAAGAAATAATTTACCATGAACTTTATTTATTTGCCAAAATCTTTTTAATCTATTTACTGTCACATTATTATTAGAAGCATTATCTAATGTTATTGTAAATATTATATCATGAATACCTAAATCTATGATTTCATCATGTATTAAACCTACTATATTTTGCCAAAATATATTATTGTAAAAATATATTTTGACTATTACATATAAGTGCTGTGGAGTTTATTATGTTGAATGACACAATTCTTTTATTTAATTTTCATTCACTATGTATATAATGAGCAGTAATACATAAAAAACCAGTGTGTGTTAAAGATGTCCAAATATCAGAAGTTAAACAAATTCTCTTGAAATTTTGCAAAATAATTTTTTAAATTTTATTTTTCTATATGAAATTTTTTCATAATATATCTTTTAACAGTATTTCCAGACCAACCCTTAAATTGAGGATTAATAACTCTTTGAATTGTTCCTAAAAAATGATGAGTTTCTATCATATTAAAAGGTTGTTTAGGTCTTATTATGTAATCAATTATTTCTTCACGACAATAAGATTCATCATAAGAAATTATTTTTAAATTTCCACTCTCATCTTTACCTAATTGCATATAATTTCTAATATCTACATTATTTTTAGTATGTTCATAATGTTATTTTAGATGACTTGTGCTTGCATTTGATCCACCACTAAGAAATTTACTACAAATTTTGCATTTTGCTTTTATTTCCTTTTATTATTTTCTAAAATGATTTCTACTCTATAAAAAAAATTCCATATATTTGAACTAAATTTCTTACTCGATGATTCATGTGAATTAGAAGAAAATGCACATGCACTTTCCATTTTTTAATTATTAATATAAAATTATACTAAACTAAAAATAAATAAACCTAAAAATAAAAATATAACAAATAAAAAGTAAAGTTAGAGGATCTTACTCAATTGACGAACCGAAGTCGAAATTTCTTCAAATCCTAATTACTAAAGCCACCAATGCTTAAATTGCATAAAAAATAATATTATGCAAATAAAGAAAATGTCAAACGATCATATGATCGTTAGAAGTTTCTTTCTAATTTGATTTTTGTAATTGAACTAAATATATAAGTATAAGTAATATAATTACAAAAGTAGGGCTTTGGCGGGTTGGTAGAGTGCATTCTTCTTAAGCTGAAGGTTTTAGGTTCAATTCTTGGCACATGCAACTATCAAAATTTTTTATTAAAGGCATTAGACTTTATGATTATGGGCCAACTCAGCCCAGGTTAGGTAAGCCCATTAGTGTAAAGCCCAGCCAAGATTAGCTAAACCCATTTTGTATAAAGCTGGTGGGTTGGGCTGCGGACCTTTAAAAATTTAAAAGTCTGGCCCATCCTGCCCGTTGACTAGTCAACGGGCTTATAAGCCCAGCTCGCCATGGGCCGCAGCCTGCGGGCCTAATATTCATGGGTCTGGCAGCCCGACCCGGTCCATTGAAGACCTTTGGCTAGAGGTCATGACTTAAAAATACATCCCAATTTTTCTGTAATACAAAGTTATGATATTGGACAAAATCTATGACTTGGGATCTAGTGTCTCTATAATACAAAGGCATGGTACTGGAAATAAACATGGCTTCATTATTTATTTTTTTTGTTCAGCATATTGTAATTGTGTTGGGAATGGCCATAACATTGTAAATGGCCTCTCATGTCAGAATTTGGCCGCATCACTAGAAATTTGCTATGACATTAGCATTGATCTCTTTTGATCATCATATAGTTGCACCTTAAAACGCAGATGCAGTGGCATTATGAATATTTCTCATGTGTATCAAACTATTATTATTAATTTTCTAGGCTGCCTAATTTTATTAGTAAGGTGATATTTTAAAATCTATTTAATGAAAATATCTCAATAATAGAGATCCACAAGTGTATGGATCATATAAAAAGTAAATTAGACTTTCGACTAGATATCAATCCCACAAGAATTGCATTAATTATTTAGTTATTCAATAGTGAGATAACTCATTTTTTAGTAAAATATATATTTGGATTGTTAGACAACTTTAGGTCCATGAGTTTATTCATTTAATCTATGTGATTATTTTTAAGATGAACAACATACAAGGTGATTGTCATTATTGAGTCTATCCAAATGGTGGTCCCTTCATAGTTGTCCCATAAGTGGTCACCATCAAGATAATAATTCATCTCTACTTAAAATTAAATCATAATCTCATACATTTTAGAAAATTTCATCAACTACCTTTGATTGTTGTTTTATATGCATACTCTTATTCTCCAGCCTTTTGTATCATAAACACTAAATATTGATATTTCTTATAAATATTTAAAGTAAACATTTTAAAATTCTTCTAAAATGTGTATAATGGATTGACATATAAAAGTATTCTAATTTTCAGCATCGTAAGCATCATATTTATGATAATTAATATATCTAAATTTTGGGTTTCAATATATATATATATCATGAATCATATTCAAATGAGTTGTCATTTCTTTCCTACAATATCCAATTTATCTGTCATGATCCATCGCTATAATCTCCCCAAACATACCAATAGTCGAAATAATAATTCAAGATTTTATTTAATCAAAATCAATTAATATCCATAAAAATAATAAATCAAATGCATTCATTATAAAAAAAACTAATGTCACATCACATATATTCAAATTACATACATCCGTGATCCATACTATTTTGGTAAAAATTTCTGAATTTATCTTAGATATGGAAGGTTTTATAGTCATGCCCCCCAAACTCTAGATATTGCTTTAAAATTCGCATCACTTGCTTGCTTGTGGAACCCTTAAAGAGTGTGAAATTCATCTTTGATAGTTGTCATGGATTTACCTGTAGCATGAGGGAGGGAAGAAGAATGAGTGAGATTCAATGAATTTTTCTATCTTTTACTTTTATACTCGGATAATTTTACATAATCAAAGACACAAGTCATGTCTTTAAAATGAAAGTTACTACTTCATCTTTCATCTCTTAAGCTTGATGCCATGACCCTATAAAGTGGGCATGAATCTGGACTTGATCCGAATCTTTCTACAATAATAAGTCACAGTATTAGCAATGACCATGATGGTTGAACGTCTCTATAACACAAAGTTGCATCATTATGAAGAGCTTCTCATATCAATAAATGATGAAGGTACTATGATAAAATCATGGCATTGACATTAGTCATTCTTCATTATTATATGGCTGTAGTATTATGATATAACTATGGCACTAAGAAGGTTGAAAAATTATTTTGTAGTTCCCTTCATATATCTTCAAGTGGCTATGGTACTATTGGTGGCTATGATATTGACCTTTTCTTCTTTCATAAATCATTTTAGCATGGTAGTGCAAGAATACTATGGCACTGGCAATTAGCTCGAGCTTAAAATTCATGGCTTACTTTGCTTTGAGCATAAAAGTCATAGCATTGAGAAATATCCTTAATCAAGTAATGCTCTCTTAATTTTTAGTATCTTAAAAGTTACAGCTTTGAATAATTTTTATAACTTTAGCATGAGTATTTTTGTTCGTGTAACTTTCTATAGCTCAAAAATTATACTTTGTAAAAAGTCTATGGCACTTACTTGAGACTGCCAAGCCATATCAAAGATAAAGTCATGCTACTTAAACATATAATGACCTTAAGCACTAGTGAGTACTTGGTTGCTATGACATAAAATTAATGTTGTAGTCATTTAAATTTTATGAGATAGCTATGATTGTGACTTCGTGATAATATTATAGTCACAAGGAATATGTTATACAGTAAAAAGATTGTGCTAATGAGTTATCATTGTCGTTACATACAAGGATCTTTATAATCAATTAGATAAAGTTTTAGTCAAGAATAAAAGTCAAAATTATGCAAAAGTCATCATTCTCTCTACTAAACACATTTAAAAACATATTGATTTCATCAATATTTATCAAAACTTGCCAAAACTACAAAGTCATGAATATAATTCACAATTTATTTCATTATATGCCTTTACAACATTATTTATAAATATTTAGTAGTTTGAGCACTGACTAAACTCTCATACAAAAATAATTCATTGTCCCTAAGTAATAACTTTCATTTATATGAGGAAGTATTTATTATCTCTAAAAATATATATGACTAAGTTTGAGTATCATAGGGTAAAGGTGTCAAATGGGTCAGGCAGTCTGGGCACTGCCCATGGCCTGACCAAGTTCAGCAATGCCTGACCCTACACATCACGGTTCATAACCATGCCTCGAGTTGGGCCAAACTTTTCCATTGCATGGCTTGTGCCGTGTCTTATGCTGGGCCAGGCACAACCCATGTGCATGGTGAAATGACATGGTAAACCAGCCCGGTGACCCCTCGATGAGGTCCCCATCAGGCGGTCACTTGGGTGGTTCATTTTTTAAAAAATAATAGGCCAACCCATAAGTTGGCTACCCATCAACTTTCATGGCCATGAACTCGGGGTCATACCACCATCTACCTTCGAGTAATGGCAAAGATGCACGACTCGTGCATCTTCGCCTTTCAGCATGGTTAGGCACATGTGTGCACTTGGCCCTAGCCACCATGCCGTGCTAGGCCAGTGGACTGCACCATTGTGAAGTATTGTGCACTACACGGTCCATTTGACACCTCTATTATTAGGTCTAAAAATTAGTAGAATAACTTTAAGGCTCAAGCAGACATGTTAATAGTTATGGTAGAGTTTGAGTTTTGTGGCTATACTTATCGATCAATGGATCTGTATATTCATTTATGAAGTTGATATAAGTATTTATTTAAAGTCCATTGCTAGTTCATTAAAATCTCTTTTCCTCCTTTGAAAGATCTCTAATATCCATGTAATCTTCTTAGTATAATATATTATCTTATTTTTGTATCTTTCTTCCTTCAATATGGTTTCATCTACACTTATTTCTTGGGCTTTTCCATCATTCAATGTCATAACTTTAGCAAATGCCATAGGTTATTCTTTTATGCTGATTTTTTTTCTCTTCTTCATTAATCTCCAAAGTTTTGGAATTGAGTATCTTCGTGACTTTGTCTTTCAGTTTCTCCTTACTATTTTTCTTTTGTAACTCAAAAGTCATATCATTGAGTCAAACCATAGCTTTATCTTGAAGTTTTTTCTTGTTTTTTTTATTTTGTAACTCTAATGTAATGGTGCTCTACATAGCCATAGATTTATCTTTAAGCTTTTGATGAACTAATTCATTTTATATCCCTAATGTCATTACCCAAGAGTCATTACATTATGCATAATAGCATCTTTGTCTTCAAGATTTTCTGATCCATTTTATTCTATAATACCAAAGTCATGATGTTGTGCACATCCTTGGCCTTGTCTTTGATTGGTTCTTCCATAATTTCTACCTCATCCTTGTCTTTCTCCATTGATCTCTCAACTTTCTTGGAGTTGTCAATATAAGACTCCTTCGAGGTCATGACTTTAAAGATTATTACGACATCATAGAAGTTATTTTCATCTATATCCTCATTTTTACAGTTTTAATATAATTCTTTTTCTTCATATTTTTCATTTTCATCGCTATTATAGCTTCAAATTTATTCTTCTACTTTATATCATTCATCTTCATTCGACCAATAGTGTTCTACAAAATGTTTTCACTAGAACTCCACTTTTTATTACTTTATGGTATGAAAAAGATTATTGATTCTTTAAAATACTATTTCATCATCATCTAGATCTCATAAGCCATTGTAAAGATTGATCTTTACTTAACCAAAAAATAGAGAAAACATCCTCCTTTCTTGAAATTGATAAGGGCCAGTCCCATGGCCAAAATAGTCATCACAATATTAATGGTATATAGTTATCCTCTTCTAAATCCAATACAATAAAATCCACAATAAAAATATAGATACCCACCTTGACCAATACGTCTTCAATAAATTCATTTGAGTGCTTGGTAGTATGATCTTCCATTTGAAGTGCAAGTGATATTAGAGTAATTTTGCTAAAATTTAATCTTCGAGCAATTAATAAGGGCATCAAGTTTACACTTGGTCTCATGTCACACAATACTTTTCTAATGGTGTAATCTCCAATAGTGTGAGGTATTGTAAGGCTTACATAGTTCTTCATTTTCTTTCAAAGTTTTCTTTGAATGATTATACTATATTTTATGATCATATTTACGATCTCATATATCAGCAACTTCATCTTATTACTTATTATGTCTTTTATAAATTTCATGTAGTTTACATTTGAGCTAGACCTTTGGCAAATGACATGTTTACTTCTAACTTTTAGTATATATTAAGAAACTTCTCAAAGTATTCATTAATTTTTCCTTTTCTAAATCAATGAGATAATAAAAGATTCAATGAAAACTTAACCTCAACTTCATTATAATTCATTTATTTACCTAAATAGCTTTGGCTAACCTTTATTTGCTCCTATATTTATTTGTTTTCTTTTTTCTCATTTGCATGTAAAACTTAGAATTACACTTCTTTTGGAGCCATAGACTTTTTTGGTATCACAACATCATAACCTTTATATTTTTTTGTTCTCCTCAATCAAAGTCATGGCTTCTTATAAAATTTCTAGAGAAGCCTTGACTTTTGGGTAGGTGTGGCACTATCACCCCAAAATAGTTCTTGAATTCTCTTGTTCAAAATATATCTGTAGCTCTAGAGCCATTACTTTTGAGAAACTCATGCCACTATCAATCCCAAAAGTTCTAGAATCTTTTTTAGAATGCTTTTGTAGCTCTTTCTCACTTCTAAGCAATATTGAGGACTAATTCTTTAAATTTGCTTCCATATCAATTGGTAGTTCGTTTACTTCACTTCTCTTCATTGATAATACAAATTATTCAAGATTATGCTCAAGTTATGGTTCTTCAAATTCTTTGATAATTTTTTTAAAATAATTGTACTATATTTCATGATCATATTCACAATCCCATACATTAGTAACTTCCTCTTACTACTCATTATGTCTTTTAAAATTTTCATATAGTTTGGCATTTGAGTTAGAGCTTTGAAAAAAAAAATCTTCATAGAGAAATCACTTCTAACTTACTGGAATAAATTGAGAAACTTCTCAAAGTATTCATCAAATTTTTCTTTACTAAATCATTGAGAAAATAGAAGATCCAATGGAAACTTAACCTCAACTTCATTCTAATTCATTTATTTACCTCAATAGCTTTCAATAATCTCTATTTGCTCTTATATTTCTTCATTTTACTTTTCTCCATCTTCATGCAAAGCTTGGGATTACACTTCTTTCGGACTCAAAGCCTTGTTTGGTGTAACAACATCCTATGCTTAATGTTTTTTGTTCTCTTAAATCAAGGTTATGACTTCTTGTAAATTTTCTAGTGGAGCCATGACTTTCGAGAAGGTAGTAGGATTATCATCCCAAAAAGTTCTAGAATTCTCTTATTCAAAATATATTTATAGCTCTAGAGCCATGAATTTTGAGAAAGCCATTCAACTATCAGTCCCAAAAGTTCCAGTATATTTTTTTAGAATATTTGTATTACTCTTTCTCACTTCTAAGTAATATTGAAGAGTAATTCTTTGAATTTGCTTCCATATCACTTAATAGTTTATCTACTTCTCTTCATTACTAATACCAATTATTTGAAATGATGCTCAATTTTTGGTTCTTCAATTTTTTTGAGGGTTTTATTTGAATAATTATATTATATTTCATGATCATATTCATGATCTCATTTTGAGTTTGGTATTTGAGTTCTTACTACTCGTTTTGTCTTTTATAAATTTCATGTAGTTTGGTATTTGAGTTTGAGCATTAGAAAAATCTTTTTAGAGCAATCACTTCTAACTTATAGAATATATTGAGAAAATTATCAAAGTATTCATCAAAATTTCCTTTTCTAAATCATTGTTGAAACACAAGATACAACGGAAAATTAACCTCAACTTCATTCTAATTCATTTTTTTACCTCAATAATTTTGGGTAACCTTTATTTGTACTCTAGTTCTTCATTCCCCTTTTCCCATTACATATGAAACTTGGGATTATACTTGGGATTATACCTCAAAATTTATAGCCATATCTCTTTATCAACCACTTTTATGGTAATGTCTGAAAAAAACAACTTTACTATATTTACTTTATTGCATTTTATGCTATTTTTCATCTGTTTATATTATTATTATTATTATTATTATTATTATTATTATTATTTTATTTGTTATGTTATTGGTTTTAGATGACAAAAATTTTATTTAATGAAGTTTCTAGAGAAAAAAATGATAAAGCTAAAATTTTGCCATGCATCAAGGATAGACTTGTCATTTACCATTGTGAATAAGACCTTACACATGCAATCATTAATATTTGTATAAGATTAAAGTTATATAGGAAATGATCATTTGAGCATTTATATATTTTTAGAAAATAAGAGAGAAGGAGCTTAGGCTTGGGAGAAGAATAAGATTTTGATTTTATTATTTTTCATTTCTTATTTCTATGTCATCATGTAGAAGGAAAATAAGATTTGAAGAGAGCTACATTAAGAAAACCAATCATAACTCCCTCTTTGATAATTTTGGATTATAGGGAAAAGTTTAACCTTGTGCAAAGGTGATTTTGATGGTTCTAGTTCATTTTGAAGTTATTTTGACATATGTTTCAAAGTGATTTTGGGTAAAAATTGGTTTGGAGGAGTTTATGTATAAATAAAATGATAAAGTTTAAAGGAGATGTTAAAATCAACATTTCAAAAAAAAATAAAAAATAAAAATAAAAATACTTATTTTGTTTTGACCATAAGTTATGTTATGATCATCCAAACTGAGTAATTTCGAATAGTAAAACCCCATAAAAGATAGCCCTAAAAATGTATAGAAGGAATAAATATTAAATTGTAATTCTAATGCTCTCGAATATGGGATTAAAAGTATGTTTTGGGTATAATATGTTTTAGGTATAATTATGGTATTTTGGCCATAAGTTGAGTTTCACTCATCCAAATTAAGTGATTTAAAATTATGGGCAAACTAAAATTATAGTAGAATAATTTACTTAAAAAAATTGTATACAACTTGTAACACCAATGTACCTAGACATTTGTCAAATGAGTAACTATATGCAAAAAAAAAACTGATTCTATTTGCAAATTAAATATTCTAGATATTTTGTATCATAATTTGAATTTTACTGATCCAAATTTGATGATTTAAATTGGAATAAAAAACTTATAACCATAAATTCAAATTAGTATAAGTAATTATTACATATTTATGGAGTTCATACCTTTGACATCGAGTATAATATTATGTAATTAAGTGAGTTGGACATGCCAACTAGTTTGGTATTAAAATGTCATAATTTGATTTTGAATTATCTAAATAAGATGATTCCAATTTCTACTAAAATTAGATTCATAGTGATATCATTTTTGGTTATTCTTTAAAAATGACATATATATGATGGGTAAGGGGCAAGTGACGAGGAAGCCTAACCCAAGAATAGAATATTGAAGATAGGAATCAAGGAGTGAAAATTATTTTTAGTTTGATCTTCCGTACTCTCTTCTTGTTTCAAGTTTTATCTTTATTTTTCATACTTATTTCCTATTTTGGTTTTGTGTTTATTTATCAAATTAAATTTAAAAGTTTTTATTTCAATATGCATTTGTGTTCCATTTGAACCATAAATGAAATTATAATTCTTCATTTTTCTTTTCTTATTTCAAGTATTATGATTATTATTTTACTATTGAAATGATTTAAAGTCATAGTACTAGCAATGAGCATAACTTGGGCCTAATGTCTTTATAACATGAAGTCATGATATTATCGTGGCATAGTAAATGTTTTCTCATATTGATTCATGGTCTTAACACTATGATAAAGTCTTAGTATTTGCATTATTCATTATTGATTATTATATGATCATAATATTGTGATATAGTCATGACACCGAGGAATTGTGTGTCATATGGCTATGGTGGTGGTAAAATCCACTACATATAATTTGTCTTTCATATATCTTCAAGTCTTTATGGTGCTATTGGTGGGCACGACATTGGTTTACTCTTCTATCATATATCATGTTGTCATAGTTCTATGAGAATATTATGGCACTAGTAATTAACTCAAGTTAAAAATCATAGCTTTCCCTTCCTTTGAGGATAAGAGTCATAACTTTGAAAATGATCATGCTCGAATAATATCCTCTATAATGTTAGCATCCCAAAATTCATTGCTTTGAATAATCACTTCAACTTTGGCCTATGTAGTCTTGGCTATGTAATTTTTTATAGCTCAAAATATATGACTTTGTAAAAATGTCAAAATTTTAACTTGAGACTACTTAGCCATATTAAAGAAAAATTCATGATGTTTAGACTTTGTCATTACCTTGAGCACTAGTTGGATATTTAATTGCTATGAGATAAAATTAATATTATAGCTATTTAAATTTTACGACATAGGTATAGCTACAACTCCTTGATAATATTATTTTAATGAGTGGAATGATTATGATTCCAAAAACTAAAAATGTGTGGCAAAAAGGATGATTATGCTAAAGAGTTAGTAGGATCATGATGTATAAGAATTTCCAGGACCAATAAGATAGAGTTTTGGCCAAAATAGATGTAAAAAATATGAAAGAATCATTATTCTATCCTATCCACTAAACACCTCCAAAAATATATTGATTTCTTGACTATTCATCAAAACTCACCAAAACTTTAAAGTGATAAAATTAATCCATAATTTTTCTTATTCAATGCCTAGACAATATCATAAAGCACATAAATACATATGAATATTTGATAGTTTGAATACCAAAGAATGGCCATAGTGTTGATAAATTTTGATAGCACAAAGAATAGCCTTTCTTATGTCTCAAGTGGCTATGGTTCTGGGAATATTCATAGTGCTGGGATTGACTTCTCTCATATATCATATGACCATGGTACTATAAAAAATATCACAATATTGATAGTTAGCTCGAATATAAATGTCATGGCATTACATTCTTTTAGAAATATGAGTCATGGCCTTGAGGAATGATCATACTCGAGTAATATTCTCAATAATATTTAATATTCAAAAATTATTGTATTAAATAATTTCTATGACTTAGGAATCAGTAATTTTAGCTATATGAATTTTTATAGCTCAAAAGTTGTAGTTTTTTTAAAAAGATACAGCTCTAACTTGAGACTACAAAGTCATATTAAAGTTAAAGTCGCAACATTAAAAAATTGTCATGACTTTTAGCACAAGTAGGATACTTGGTTACTTCGATGTGAAATTAATGTTCTAGCTATTTAAATGTTATGAGATAAGTATAATTATGATTCTATGATAATATCACAACAATAACAAATATGTTACACAATTGAAATGATTATACTATTGAGTTGGTAGAGTTATGACGTACAATGATTATTATGACCAATTAGGTAGAGTTTTCACAAAAAATGAATACCAAAATTATTCGATGCTTCACAATCTACACATTAGTCAAATATTTTTATAAACCTACTGATTTCATCACTATTATTTGATATCAATAAAAATTTCAAAGTTATAAAATTGATTCATAAATATCATATTTTCATGCTTACACATCATTAAAATTTACCAAAATACTTAAAAATATTTGGTCATTTATATATGGAACAATATTCACCAATTATAGCAACATGACATATACTATCTAATATTTCTATTAATAATAATTTCATCCAAATCTTTGGGATATGTTGTACATGTTTAAAAAACAACTAATATCCAATGTTGGTCACTTGACATAAATCTTTGATATGTATTACCCTTTAGGTCACATTTTTATTCATCTTGATTATCATAGAGTCATCAGTCATATAGGAAATAAATTAGTCAGCTTTTGGAGTAAAGAGAAAAGAGGTTTCAAAATTAGCCAACATTTGGAGTGATGAGGAAAGAGGTTGTTGGACTAGAAAGGATGTGAAGGTCAATATCACTAACAATATAGTTTTTTCTATCATATTAAGGACTCATCCTCTCTATCAACTTTATCTCCTCTCTTATGCTATAAAATAAATTTTAATAGTCACTTTTGAAGTGTTATAAGTGATCACAATAAAAATACGTCACTGTAGATTTACCATTGGATTTCTTACTAGACAGATAGTTTATTATCTCTCACATTAAATGTACAATATTGATCATTTTTCTTTTCTCATTTTCTTCCAAAATAAATAAAAGGATAGTGTTATCTCTTTCTGCAATCTCATTTATGAAACTATTATTACTGATAGTAATGATCAAGATATTATCCAAGTCAAAGTACTAAATGATGCAATTAATATTTCCAAAAAAAATATTTTCATAAATGTCCATGATTTACCAACAATTAGAAGTTGCTCACATGATAGTAATGATAAAGATATTATTTGGGCCTAAAGTACTCCATAGTACAATCAATATTTTTTAATTATTAGGAAGTGAACTAAGGAGTAAAGATGTTCAAAGTGCACATTCTAAGAACATTTTCATATATGTCAATGATATATAGCAATTTTAATTTGCTCACATATGCAGACATATCATTTACATATGACAATTTAGGTAGACTAGATGAAAAATTGGCATCATCTTGTTTCCTGATCTATTTTTTTCATATATCAAATATAATTTTTGACACATGGCATCTTCTCATGTGATGAAAATTGTTCAACACATGGCATCCAATCTTGATCACTTATTCTATCAAGTTTCAAGTCATTGATTATTTAATCAAATAAATTTTATTCTATAAGAATCGAATAGAATATTTTTGTGCTCTACTTGCATTCCAACAAATCTCCTGAGCACACCTTTATTTTTTTTTTGTGCTAGACACACGAGTAGTAATATAAGCAATCAGAACAAGAAAAAAATAAGTTGAGCATATGCGAAAGAAAAAAAAACAAAACAAAAACTATAGATATTGTTAGAACCAAAATCAAATGCAACATTGAGGACATTAAATGGTAACACGAACCCAAGGGAGGAACTTATTTTCAAGCATGGTTCTTTTCTAGTTAAAATAAAGTAAGGTTTTGTTTTTCATATATTTTATTGAGTATAGACTTGAAGAAATGAGGAAGAAAGAGAGTTTTTCTCTCTCCTAGTATTTTATTTATTTTTTATTTATCTATTTCAACATATTTTTAAGTAAATGCATTTTTGCTGTTGTTTTTGTCTATGTGCTTCATGTCACACATCACATCGTATGTCACTCTTTATTCATTTTTATTTACTTTTTTTTCTTTCTTTATCTCTTTGTGACAACCCTGGCGAAAACAAAAATTGGGGTTTCCCATTTTTTGTTGTTGTTCCAAAATCATCTTATGCACACAAAATTAAAAAAAAAAAAATCAAAAAGTGATTAAATAATATATTTATTAAATTAAAATAAAATTAAATAAATTTAATCACTTTTTAATCTTTAATTTCATTAGAATGTGATTTAATCAAGTCATCAAATTTATTCATGTTTTACATGCCAAAAAATAATATTTAAAATATGCAATAATAAAAGATTGCTAGAAAACAATTGTGTCTACACAAATTAGGGTAGATCAGGTTTGTGTATTTTGGTTTGGATTTAATTTTACTTTAGCCTTGTGTTAATTAATTTAATGAAACCCAATTAGGTACTCTCATTAACTATGTGATTAATTATCACAAAATAATAAAATTGTAAAGTTTTTTTTTTAATATAAATTTTGTTTTTGAAAAAACAAGGTAGTGAGGATTTGAATCACGCATGATACATCTTTTCAGAAAGTCATGTGTATTGTGACTTGAAAATTAAATAAAGGCCGAAAAAGTCTTTTGGCATTGTGTACATGGTGCAAGTTTGGATCTATGAAAATTTTAAAGAAAAATGTGAAGGTTTGCAAAAGCACACACAAAGCTTCTATATTATTTTCATTTGGTAGCTTTTTCATATGTACCAATTTCACTTCTATAATAATTGTTATAAAATATTAAACAAACTTTGGTAATAATCTCATAGAATGTAGTAGTAGATTTTCTTCTCATGTCTTTTATTTAAATGAGGTCTTGTAGAGGAAGTGCAGTATTAGTGTGTGGTTTCTGTGAAGAAATAGTCAATATTCATGCTGTGCTCATACTGTGTTGTGGGTGCTCAAAAATCTTTGGGAGAACACTGGATCCAATAATTAAATTTCATCATTTAAAGTGTTTTCAATTATATTTTTCTTTTTATTTTTGAAAATGTGTTATCCAAACTTTGAATAATTTAAATTGTGTGATTTAATTACTTGAATATATTGTCATTTTTGAGGCTAGAATATATAGTTGTGCATACTTATATATTATACTAGTTTGGGCAAAATGTATTAGTGTGTGTGTGTGTGTTTATGGTGAGTTTTATGGTTATATATATATATATAATTAACATATTTCATATTGAAAATCTATGAAATTTGAAATGTTGTTTAGAATCTGCTACATATTTTGGTAAACTTTTAAATGGTTAAAGTTAAAAGATATTAAATATAATTTCAAATTGATTAACTTTGTTAAATTCAAAATTCATTTTGAAACCTTTCTTAGTTTTTGAGCATCATCTTGGGTGGACCCCAATAGATATGGACAATATGTTCGATAAGATGTTGAGTTTGGTGAAGATAAGAACAACTACAGCATCATTGATCAGAGTTGGGAGTTCATATCTTTTTATTCACATGAGCTAAGCAAGGAGGCATCATGTGTGTGCAAGCAATGCGAGTTAGATAGCTCACCTGACCAACAACAATAACAAGTAACACAATAGTCAACCTTTTAGAGCTCCAATGGTGACCATGTACTTAGCCCATCACCAAACTATATATTTGAAGACAATTGAAAATAGTAAATCATCATTGATTTGCTTGTGCATCACCATCAAGTAGAGCATGAAGGGTAGAATGTAGCATGTGAATGTCATAACCACCATGGATCCATTTTGTTATGCAAAACTCAATATGTAAATGAGTTTTTGCTAAGTTTTACTGGTGAGGGGGTAATAAGGGCATTTAGTTTTTAGGTTATTAAGAAGGGACCCAAATTGTAAATACTTTCCATTGGGATCCCTAGTCGTTATAAAAACCAGCCCAAAACACAATGCATTCATATTTTACACACCATAAAATAACATAAAAATATGTAATAATAAAAGACTGCTAGAAAACCACATTACTATAAAGGCTTTCAAAAGCTAATCACAAAGACCTAAACTACAAAGATTCCTAACCCCAACATCTTATGAACCTTAATCTGATGTCATTGTTGTATCCTTTAGCCATGTTGTTTATGGTGCTATTTTGTATTTGAAATCAGTAATAAATCTAATCTATATTCTAAGAGTTTAACAAAAAAAAATTATTGAAAGAATAAAAGATAGTTTTGGGTAATTGTTAATTTACAATTTTACTAATTTTGGATTGCATAATTTAGTCATTGAAATCTTTTAGTTCTTTGAATGGCATAAAACCATTAAAAATTTTATCACATCACTCTTCTCATACAAAAACTTTGTGAATTATGCTAAGTAGACACATGAATTTAAATATTTTATTTTTTAACCCTAATTATTTATATTTAGGTTGAGTAATGAAAAGTTGCCTAGGAATTATATAAATTAGCTTTTCAAATTCCATAAGAAATACATAAGATCATAGTCTATTACCGACTACACTAAATAGAAATACTTTTTTTAGTTTATTCAAGAGAGAGACAAAAACAAAAAAAAAAATTGATAATAAAAACAACTACAGGTCTCACAAGAAATGTTGTTTACCAAACACCTTAAATACTTTCAACCATTGCTCTTAAGCCCAAGAAATATGCTTAGAAGATGACCTCCAATTAATGAAGTATGATACCCATCCAGTCACTACCTTCGCTCGTGCCTTCAATGCCACATGACCAGCTTCATGCCATCGGCAGCCATGTTGATGGTACCAACAAAATTCATTGGTTTCTTTGGGGCTTAGGACCTGATTTCTCCAATTTCTCTACTACCCACATGGTACAGACACCTCTCCTCCACCTATGACATAAATCTAGCACCTTTAGCTCCAGCGTTCATCAATACCCATGCCTCTTCTCCACATAGGTGTGACATGAACAAAATCATCCACCATGGTACTAAATTTGTTGCTTGGAAGGCCACCATGCTAATCGATGCAGACAATGCTATGATCGGCACCAACATGACCCCTCGATGCACCTCGTAGAAGCTTTAAATGCTTATTGCTCTATGTCTAGGCATGAAGCTATAGATTTATTCTTGGATAAATGGGCTTCGGCCCATATGACTCCAAACCACTCCATTTTGGAATAGTCCACCATATACATGAGTAAGGAATGTGTGATTGTATGGAATCATGCATCCCTACCTATTACCCACAATGGCAAATTTTCATCTTCCATAGATCTTGATCTATTAGATATTTTGGTTATCCCTCACCTTACTAATAATTTTTTGTCTATTAGTAAATTAATGCATGGTTTTCTATTATTCACTACATTTACTAATAATTGATTGCTATTCAAAATTACCAAATGTGAAGGTCAGTGGCAACCAGTAAAAGAGATGGTGGCTTATTTGTCCTCGAGTGTGGAAATTTTGCTTTTATTTTTATCCTTAAAAACAAGACTCTTCATGCTTCAAATGATTTATGGCATTCTTGCCTTGAACATGTGAATCACTCATTTATATCTTTTTAAATAAAAAAAAATAGCTTTATCTTACCTCTTTACTAGCATCTCTTATATTCTGTGATGTATGTCAACTTGAAAAGAAGCACTATTTATCGTATTATTTAATTAACCATAGATCATCTAATGTTTTAGATCTTATTCTTTGTGATCTCTTGGATCCTTTGTCCCTAAAATTAACTTTGGGCTTTGTCTACAACATTGTATATATTGATCGTTATTCTCATTTCACTTGGCATTATTCATTGAAATTCAAATTTGGCTTCTATGCTAATTTCATTAACTTACAAAAATTTGCAGAAAATCAACATTTTACTTATATCAAAATTTTTCAAAGTGACAGTGGTATAGAATTTACTACAAATTGCTTTCAAGTTCATCAGTATACCTATGGTATTCATCATCAACTCTCATGTCCATATACTCCTACCAAAAATGGTCATGTAGAAAGAAAACATCAACATGTAATTGAGACTAGCCAAGCTCTACTTTTTCATTCCCATACCATTTCTTGGAGGTAAGCTCTTACTTTGAACTTTTATATGGTTCCTCTCCAAATTATGATAATTGTCATCCATTTGATTGTCATGGTTATCTGTGTCTACATGATTATATGCCTAACATAATTTTTTCAAATAACATTCCTTGTATTTTTCTGGGTCACAACTCCTTTTATAAAGGTTTTTCTTGTCTTGACCATACCACCTCTAGAGTATGTATCACTCATCATGCTCATGAGGAAAGATATGGGTTGTATAAAATGCAAAGAATGAGGCAGATCCAGATTGTATAATATGTGGGGAATGAGGTGCAACAAAAGATGGCATCATGTCTATAGGGGAAAGACTAAGTTCTAGAAAACTTGAAAATAGGAGAGAGGATATCAGTTAAGCCTGGGAGATGGTGCTAGAGAATGTTAGTCTCACTAAAATGAGCATGATGAATGATATATACCCTATAGATGGTAGGGTCAAGATTATGGAACCCTTTGTAAGAGGAGCTATAAACTAGAAAAATGCAAGGAATGCTACGAGAAGAAAATTTGTTGGGCATATAATCACGTAGACAATGATAAACAGAAATTCAAATGGATACAAATTTTCATAATTTGGAGAAGAACCATATAGAAGTTCAAGTGGGAACTTAGCTCCGAGAAGTGTCATAGGCAAGTAGATGATGATATCGGCTGTAGTGCAATGTTTTTGAGCTCAAATCTTGTCTCTTACAAATAGGCCAAGCATGTTGAGTTAGACTAAAACTTTTTTCGAGAACTTGTTGTTACTGGCAAACTTCGCATCTAGTATGTGCCCTCTCACTTATAGGATGCCGATATCTTCACCAAAAGTATGTCTCAACTTCAGTTTCATTTTTTTCACTCCAAGCTCCACGTCTGTTCATATCTAATGCTTAGCTTAAGGAGGGGTATTGAGGATCCTTTGCCTTGATCTAAGGCATTCCATATATCTATCCATTGACAATTGACCATTGACCACTGACTTTCCATTTATTTTCTAATCACCATAAATGTGTAAATCCTTTATTATGATGTTATATAATCTATAAATGTGTGTGGGTGCATGCATGCATGCATTCATGCATGGGCGCGTGTGTGTATGAAAAGCTTTTACCAATAAAAGTGTGGTGATTTCCAAAATCTCATATATGATTATAATTTGTGTGGATAAAATTTGTTTTGTTTTAGTATAAATACTCAACTCCATCTTAAGTGATTGGTATTGTAAGAATAATAACTTTATGATATGATAGTTTTAAATTGTATTGAATGTTCAACATTAAATATTGGAAGTCTTTCTTACATTGTAAGAAAAAAAATAATAGATGCTCATTGGAGCAATAGATCTTAAATACTATGCAAATGTAGCAACTTGATTGAAAAACACATTGAATGAATGTTGTTCATACTCGATTCCAATATACAATTTTCTAAGGATGTGATAAATATTGACTAAAAATGATTGATAATAAATACATTTAGATAGGCAATCACTTTGCCTATCTTTCATTTTCCTTATAAGATTGAGAAAGACAATTCAGTATTGTAACAATTAACAAATATATTTTAGATTAAAACTATGGATATTTGCAAACACAATATATAAGATTATATTTGTTTTCCATATTGAAAAATTCAAGTGAAAATGAATATTATAGATTGAAAATATTGTTGATAAATTCTTTGAGAAATGCAACCATAATATAAGTAAATACATTTGTTTTTATCTTATGCTTTACAGGTTTGGTCCACCATATTGCAAAGAGAAAAGTAATTTTAAAACAAAGAAATTTAGAAATAAATTATTTTTTTACTGCAAGGCCGACAATTTACTCATATCTACATATTTTCACTCAAATATCTTTATTGTATATTTTTTATGGCATGTCCTTATCAGTTATTAAAATTAATGTCTGAAAAAGATTTTTTTGTAAAATGACATATTTGGTATGAGTGTTATTGATATGTATGTATAGTGGAGTTTACATGATTTACGAACTTTCCATGAAAAACTAATGGACATAAGATTGTTTAACAATTCTATTATTCATATTACTGAAAATGAGTTGTCTCATTATTGAATAAGATTATTGCTGATATAATCACTATGGATCAATATCTAGAAGTATGCTTTATTATTTAAATAGCCCATGCACTTGTAGATCACTATTGCTTAGATATTCTTGTTTATGAGCTTTAGGAACATCACCTAATTGATAAAATTTAGATAACATAATAAAATTGCAACAATCTATAATGTCAAAAGTAGAGTCATTGCCCATATATTCTTTTCCACCATCATAATTTTTATACTGAGAAAATCATTCTTGATATAGAGACATTTAATATGATGATCTAGAATCAATAAATCATGTCTCTTTATTAGTATTAGCAAGACATGCAACAGCAAAGTGGGTGTTTCCATCATACTTCACCTTCTTCATGAAGCCAGATCAGCCATTTTCCTGCCTTGAAAACATCTTTTTACAGTCCCTCCTAAAGTACTCTAACTTATTATATTTTCAAAACTCGAGCTTAGACTTTTTACTTCTTTTTCACCTTCCTCTAAATAGTAGTTTGCTTGCTAATAAAAAAGAATGAATGTGATAAGTTATGTGTCTCACAAGCAACATATCACTCTAGGATCCTTCCATATTCTATTTTCTCATATCCTTGGACAATAGTGCTCCAATCACCCATTTGTATGATTGTTAAATTGAACCACTACAGAGATGATAATTATATTATCCCATAAATAAATAGTGAATAAGTATCATAATTATTATATGATAATCATTGATTTCATAAGTGTTTAGCACTCATAGCACTAACTTTTTACAATTATTTTTGACCTTTTTAAATTTCATGATGCTTTTATATGAGAAAAATGTATAAAATATGAGTATTTCATATAATTATGTTTCTAAAAAATTTTGATGAATATTAGTAAAATCAGCTATAAATCAAGTTAATTAGAGAACTTGATGGAAAGAAAAAATAGATAGTAGTTGAATAAGGAACATCCATGATAATTTTAATATCATCACTTTTTATATGCTAGAAAATGCTTATTAAGTCGCAACAACCTCTCTTGGTTGCAATTTTATAAATAAGTTACTGCATTCATTACTTATCATGATTCTACCACCTAATTGAAATATTTTTCAACTATACAATAATTCCTCATGGCCATGATGTTATTTGGAGTGGTAATTGCATCTACTCTAAACATATTTTTAGTCATTACCTTATTTTCACTTCATGATAGCCTATGCTTGATGTATATGTGAAGCTGTGACATAATATTTACAAAATCAAAATCACATTTTCCTAAGCAATATATACAATGATATTTTTTGAAGTCATGTCTTTTTCACTCTTGTGGTCGAATCTCTAATTTACTAAATCTTTTTGCATCACAACTTTATCTTCACATGGTATGCTAGAGTCATGATATTATTCATGATATTCCATGATATTATGATCCAATAGTGGTCCCTGGGTATTCTTTATCATGATTACAACTTAGTATCATAACATTGAATTCAATAAATACTACTATAAAATAATAATACCTCAAAGACACAAAATTTAGATGTAAAAAAATTCAAGAGAATCTAAGGGTAGAAAAAATGATGGAATCATGTGCTAGTTAGGGCATAAATATCACCTATGATTAGAAAGATAAGCTTAGGCCAAACATGAAACAAAGTGGATTGGGAACCAAATCTAAAACCTATATCCTAAGGCTGGTTGTCCATGAGGATACCAATTTCAACTATATGATTCTCAAATCTCGTTGCCTAAATTTTTTTCCTAATTTCAGGCTAATTTGAAATTTATGGTTAGTTTATGTAATTATGTAAGATAAATATATTTTTTGTAATAAATAATCATGGTATTGTTATATTTTGAATATTGATATATATGGATGTAGGGTTTCGCTATTCAATGGATTAATGCATATTAATTGTGGTGGATGCTAATAAGAAAGCAATATGATACACAAATGAGGTGGCCATCAATAAAAAGCAATAGCTCTATGATTCTCTTCCTCGTGCTATGGATCCATGCATAAAAACCTTATGTAAATAAAAGTTTAATTGATGTATCATACTCACAAAGACAAAAGTACAAACATCATTATCACCATTCCATTGTTGTTCTTATATAAGGACTACCCTAAAATGATATAAAGGTTATACAAAATATCTTACCTAAGGTTTTACTAATTATTGGAAATTGTGTGTTGGTTATGCTAAATGGTGATATGTAAGCCCCGGGACATATGCAAGAGGAAGTGAATCATTAGGTATTGTTTTGATAGCCATGTGTTCATTCTCCTCTTGGTATTGCATGACTTATATTAGTGGAATTACTAGGGTGAAATATAATAATTGATGTAAGTATGATGCTAATGAAATCAAAAATACAACTATAATTATGACGACATATTTGTATGATTTTCATGAAAATTGAGACTACAAAATAGAGATGCATAGTCAAAGTAATTGTCAATATCATTTAATGTATACTCAAGGCACATGATATCCTATTGAATGGTAATAAGGCATGACAAATCACATGTACTCTTATTCTTCATTCAACAAAGACATATGACATTGACTAATGAAAAAAAATTTATCATACATAATAAAGTAAATTAATTTTAGAATTTAAGTATCTATCTGAAACCCAAATATATCTTTGTAACTACCACAATATTTAATGCACTGTTATTTGATTAATTTGTCATAACAATTCTAATGAGTTTGATATCTAGATATATGTTTATTATATTATTTGTATGACTCATATATTTATTGAATTCTATTGGATGTAATACACATCCAGTAAAATTTTAGTATTATACTAAGAACCATCAAGTTTTTTGGCTTTGTAGCAAAGTCACAATAATTAGTGATTTGATTTGAAAGAAAATTACATGTGTCAACGAAAATCTCCTTGTTATTTCTTCTCCGGTGACATTCACAAGCAGGGAGTCATCTAAGCATAAATTAATCAAGCTTCTATCTTTTTGATCTAGCTTCTCCTATTCAACAATAATAAATTACTTCATTTCTTCTTAAGCTTACCATTTACATATGTTCTTGGGTTCTCAATTGGTGACCACAAATCTCTATCTGTTATAAAATAAAATTAAACCCGCAATAATTTGAAAGATAGAAAATTCAAATGTAAAGCAATAAATTACATCAGGAAATAAAATACATTCAAAAGAAAATGAGAAATTGGAATACATGGGAATGAATTTCAAAGAAATAGAAAAAAGTTTGGAAATCTCCAAACAAGTTTCCAATGTGGGCAAGGTGATTTTCACCTACCCCCATATTAAAATAACATTCTCCCACTTGAAAATCACTTTCTTTGCTTGTCAATACTTGCTTCCAATCTTGTTAAGCCACATGAAGTTCTACACCATTCAAACTTATCATTGCTGATTGGTTTGGTTAAAACATCCACTATGTTTTCTTCGGTATCAATCTTTTGCAAATCCACACTTCCTTCTTCTACTTTCTCTCGTACAAAATGATATTGTACCCTGATGTGTTTTGTCTTGGAGTGAAATACTGGATTTCTTGCTAAGTGTAGAGCACTTTGACTATCACAAAATAAAGTAACATTATCTTGTTTATATCCAAGCTCTTCCAACAGTATTTGCAACCAGATTGCTTCTTTACTGGCTTGTGTAGCTGCAATATATTCTGCTTTTGTCGTAGAAGTAGATACAATAGGCTGCAATTTTGAAACCCAACTTACAGCTCCTCCAGCAAGGGAAAAAACATAACCTGTTGTAGACTTGCTATTATCAACATTTCCAGCATAGTATGCATCAACATAACATCTGACAATAAGATCTGAACTTCCATAACATATTGTAGTATTTGAGGTTCCTTTCAGATATCTGAAAATCCTCTTCACGGTACTCCAATGTTCTAAGCCCGGATTTGCCATGAATCGACCAACAACTCCCACTGCTTGTGTAATATCTGGTCTTGTACAAATCATTGCAAACATTAAACTTCTTACTGCTGATGCATATGGTACTCGAGACACCTTCATCCTCTCTTCTTCTGAGCTAGGACACATACTTGAGGATATTTTGAAATTAACAGGAAGAAGAGTAGAAATTGGCTTACTATCTTGCATGTTGAAGCGACGCAAGATTTTGTTAAAATAATTTTGTTGAGAAAGCCAAATCTTCTTATTATTTCTATCTCGGTAAATTTGTATCCCTAGAATCTTGTTTGCTAGTCCCAAGTCCTTCATATCAAATTCCATAGCCAACTATGCCTTCAATTCTTGGATTCGACATTTGTTTGGGCCTACTACCAACATGTCATCCACATATAATAGTAAAATGATGAAATTATTTTCTTCAAACCTTTTGTAGTATGTACAATGGTCTGAACTGAGTCTATTATATCCAAGGCTCATGATGAAGGAATCAAATCTCTTATACCAACACCTCGGTGCTTGTTTCAAACCGTATAGAGATTTATTCAACTTACAAACCAAGTTCTCCTTACTAATTTCAACAAATCCTTCTGGCTGAAACATATAAATTTCTTCTTCAATTTCTCCATGAAGAAAAGCAGTTTTAACATCTAACTGCTTCAAATACAAATCAAGTGTAGTACATAGAGTCATTACTACTCTAATTATTGTAAAACGAACCACCGGAGAAAAAATTTAATTGAAGTCAATACCTTCTTTCTGAGCATAACCCTTTATCACCAATCTTGCACGATACCGTTCTACTTGATCATTGCAATCCCGTTTTATCTTGTAAACCCATTTGTTGCTAATAACTTTTCTTCTGATTGGTAACGGTACTAGCTTCCAAGTCTTGTTCTTGTGTAGAGCTTCAATTTCTTCCACTATTGCTGTCATCCACAGAGATGCATTTGAATTATTTGAAGCTTCTTGAAATGTTGAAGGTTCTCCATCTTCTGTTAGGAGACAATATGCAATGTTGCTCTCCGTAACATACTCCGAGTGCCAAGATGGCGGTCTTTTATTAAGAATTGACTGACTAACCCCTTGAGCCTCAGACACGACTTGTTCTTGTGCTTCATGCTCTAATTCTTTCTCCATTGACTTTGGAACATCTTGTATTTGATCATTTTCTACATGAACAGTGATAGTTTCTGAAAGTTATTTAAATATGCTATAATCTTCAATTTTTTGTTTAAAAATTACATCTCTGCTGATAATTACCTTGTGGTCAGTGGGTTCCCACAGGCGATACCCCTTTACTCCTTCAGCATACCCTAAGAATATGTATTTTCTGGATTTTGGATCCAGCTTTGCTCTTTCTTGGGTGTTGTACATCACATATACAGGACATCCAAAATAATGTAAAATAGAGTAGTCTACTAGCTTACCCGTCCACATCTCTATCGGTGTCTTCAAATCAATCGATGTTGATGGCGATCGATTTATCACATAGCATGCAATTTTTGCTGTTTCCGCCCAAAAGGACTTGGGTAGTCTTGCAGTTGTTAACATTACTCTGATTCTTTCTGCAAGAGTTCTGTTCAACCGTTCTATTACTCCATTTTGTTGTGGCGTGTATGTGACTGTGAACTGTTGTTTGATACTTTCTTGCTTACAAAAAACAAGAAATTCACCAACTGTATACTCACTTCCATTATCTGTCCGCAAACACTTAATTCTTTTCCCATATTCAAGTTCCACCCATGCTTTGAATTCTTTAAAAGTTAAAAATACATCTGACTTTTTCTTGATTGGATATACCCAACATCTCCTTGAATAATCATCAATGAAGGATACAAAATACTTTGCTCCTCCATAAGATATTTCAGGTGATTCCCATACATCAGAATATATCAAGTCTAGCGTATTTTTACTTCTTATATTTGATCTTTTAAATGCCAATCTATTCTGCTTACTAGTAACACAATGCTCACAAAAAGATAAATTTACTGTTTTGAGCCCCGGAAGTAACTTTTTATTAGAAAGAATCTTCAAACCTTGTTCTGACATGTGACATAGTTTAAGATGCCATATCATTGTTGATTCTTATTCCTTAGTAATTGATGCAATACATGCATCTACTTCCTGTACTGTTTCTCCTTTAAGCATGAATAAATTTGCCGTGATCTTTTATCCCTTCATTACCACGAGTGAACCTCTCACAATTTTTATCATCTCATTTTCAATATGAGTTTTGCATCCAAGACTATCTATTTGTCCCAAAGACAATAGATTTTTCTTCAAGTCAATCATATGTCATACATCTTGAATGGTACGAATCATACCATCAAACATTTTAATTTTGATAGTACCCATACCAATAATTTTCAAAGTATGATCATCACCCATGTGCACTGACCCACTTGAGATTGGTTCATATTTTTGAAACCAATCTCTCCGAGAAGTCATATGCCATGATGCTCCCGAGTCTAGCAACCATACATCACTAAACTATTTTTTACTTTCAACCATTGTTGTTACCTCACTATACAAAATACTATCTTCATCATTGATGCTTGCAACATTCCCTTGTGTCTTAGATAACTCATCATCTATATTTCTTTTCTTAAATCAGCAATCTCTTTTTTAGTGTCCTTTCTTACCACAGTTATAACATTTAATATTTTTCTTACTTCGAGATTTTGATCTACCATAATTCTGACTCCCACTGGGGCCACGCTCCGTTGATCTCCCTCGTATCATCATCAGCGCATCTATTTGTTATGCATTTACATATCTATCCTCTTTGTTTTTACGTCTATTTTCTTCTTCTAAGATGGCAGAGGCAATATTATTAAAAATTAAACTATCAGCCAATACACCATTCGTTAGATTGATGACAAGTTAATCATACGAATCAGGTAAATTCTGAAGTAAAATCTCAACACGTTCAACTTCTTATATCTTATGACCCAACATAGTAAGTTACGAAAATAAAGTATTCAAGAGTGTTGATATGATCAGTTACCGTAACAGATTCCATCATTCGTAAAGTGTACAGTCTTCTTTTTAAGAAGATCTTGTTGTGAAGTGACTTTGCCTCGTAAAACCTTGTGAGAGTATCCCAAATTTCTTTTGTCGTATTCTTTTCTGCCACACTCGATAATACTCCATCAGTAAGTGCCAAATGCAGGTCAGCTACTACATTACTATCCATCTCATTCCACTTGTCGTCAGGAATTCCGATGAGCCTTTTTCCAATTCCATCTAAGCAATTATCATTCCTCAAAATTGCCTTAATTTTCATTTTCCACAATGAAAAATTACTTCCATTGTATTTTTCTATTTCAAATTTTGCTGCCATGTTTCACTTTTACAGTGAACAGTAACCGAGAATAATAATAACAATTTGTGTTATTACACTAAAAAAAGTTCCCAGGTAAGTGGAGGGGTGTAATTACCCTCTTAAAAACTACAAACCTTGAGACTCTTATCGCCCTTTTGACAGAACTTTTCTAAAATGCACTAACTACAAAAGTTGCTAACTAACCTCCTCCGATACCACTGTTATAAAATAAAACTAAACCCGCAATAATTTGAAAGATAGAAAATTCAAAAGTAAAGTAATAAATTACATCAGGAAATAAAATATATTCAAAAGAAAATGAGAAATTGGAATACATGGGAATGAATTTCAAAGAAATAGAAAAGTCCTTTATATAGAAAAAAGTTTGGAAATCTCCAAACAATTTTCCAATGTGGGCAAGGTGATTTTCACCTACCTCCATATTAAAATAACACTATCCACCAATAAATTTTCTATTTTTTTGCTTCTAAAGTTCAAAAACCTTACCTAACAATTTTTTTATCTCCACTCACATTGACCCAACCATTACTAAGAAAACCCTAGTACAAATCTACAATCAAACCCTCATTCCAACCTAAGCTTGCCTCTAATACCAAATGTTAGGAATCAAGCCTCTAAATTACTCTAATTTCAAGTAAGGGGAGTTGCAATAATATATTCAATATTGGGGCATCACTGAAGGCATCTATTTCATGTCTTGTTAATAAGTGATATAGTGACATCATAGTTTATGTTTTAGATCACTTCAATCACAATAATATGTTTCACATCAAGAGATAACTTCAATCATGATAACAAATTTCCCATCATGAAAATTTATGTCGTAGCTAAAAGGACAAGACCATGACTCTCAAAAGTTAAGTATAATATTGAAGCATTCTTGATGCTCAAGAATCACATCATGATTTCAACACATTTTGATGGAAATTCTATTGTTGCATATGAAAGACTTCAGGATTAAAATCATGTGATTTTCCACTGATATTACAACATGAATGAATGGAGTCTCAATAATGATATAATGTATAGTCTTATGTCTTAGGCTTTAAAGACATTTTTTGTTATATTATGCAAGGACTTGTACATGAAAAGTAGAAAATATATTTCTTATGAAATAAGATAGTGAAATTATCATCATGATCCATAATATTTTGTATTATTTTGATTATACTAGATATCACAAATTCCTAACATAAATGAAAAGTATTTTTAATATCTTAGGATTGCCAATTGTGGACTTCATGAATGAGGTTGGAATTTGAGCTGAAAAATATACATGTGAGAGAGAGTTATTTATAAGAGAAAGAAAAAGTTAAGAGATATTTGTGTGGAGAACATATGATGTTAAGGACATGTCATATATATATATATGCACACACACATATGTAAATATGTGTTTGTAAAGTTATATAAATTTATATAAATGGTTTATATAAAATTTTTTATTTTTATATACCAGAAGAAAAATTAGTTTTTATGTTTTGGTGTATTGATTATAAAATATTTTAAAAAATGTCCAAACTTTTAATTTTTTTTAAGAGTTCAGCAACTTAAAATATTTAAGTTTTAGTGCACTCAAAGCTAAAAACCAAATATACCCTCCCATTTAAAAAAATTGAATGAGTGAGGCACAAGCTCAAACTATCTAGTTCATAAGTGAATTGGCACAACTCCTTCAATAAGCTATGAAAGATCATTCCAATAACAAATTGCATTAGATGAATGAGCTATCAAATCTCTTTCACTGAAGTGATAGCTCGAATAAAATGGGGGGATTTAAACCTATGAACTTCACAAAGACAAAACCACACGTTACCATCAAGTCACAAGCATAAAATCGAAAACTAAGCAAACACACACACACACACATGAATAGAAATATATATATATATATATATATGTAGATGTAGATGTATAAATAAATATATAAATATATAAACATGTGTGTGTGTGTGTGTGTTTATATATCTGCTTGTATTCATATACAATTATATATATATATATATGTATGTGTGTGTGTGTGTGTGTTTATATATGTGTTCATAAAGACATATATTGATATATATATATATATATTCCTATTCATGTGTGTGTGTGTGTGTGTGTATTCACTTAATTTTTGATTTCATGCATGATTGAATGTGATGTGTGATTATGTATTTATGGAGATTGTGGCTATAGGTTAGAATTCTTATTTTTCCTCTTATTTGTTTAATTAAAACTTTAAAAATCATATAAGTAGTTTATGAATTTAAAAAAATAGTTTGCAAATTCAAAAAATTAATTTATTTTTTTTTTAAATTTTAGAGAACAAAATTGCATTGAATTTAAGTGTATAAATACTTAATTATTTTCAAATTTGATGTATTTTATTTTATTATGAAAATTTAAATTTCTTTTTAAATTAGTTTGTGTTTGACAAACAAAAACATAAGTTGCTGACTGAATTAGATGCTCATCCCTCTCTCCTCCTTTCGGCTCTCATGAATTCCTCATGAATTTCTTACCTCCCTTGACAAATCCTTATTCTCTCTCTTGATTTTAAAATCAAGTTGTCAGAATTGTTAGGATTGATATGGTATTGAGGTTCCTGATGTGTCTATTACTAGGAGACTTATATAAATTCAAGCCGATATCTAAGGAACCCCATGGCCTAGTGGTGATTTTGTGCATTAGACCTCACCTTGTCATGCCCTAGTGGTGATTTTGTGCTTCCTAATCAAATTAGCATAAACTTGGTCGATAACGCACTAGCATCCATGGCGAATTTCACCAATACTAGTAGGTCCGAAACTCATACAGAATCGTCTAAACCAAAAATTGACTTGAATGTTTCTGATGATAATATGAACTCTTCACATGTTTTTAAACAAGATGATTATGGTAAGGATGTTTCCTCAAACAAAATTGTGCACGAAATGAACTTGAAATGTGATTTAGATAATATTGATTGGGCTCCTCCCCCAAAAACCTTTGGAAAAAACAAAGCTTCTTTGAGCAGCTTGTTTCTGGGAATAGGTCCCTCAAAAATACAATTAAACTCTTCAATCATTCTCATTCTGATTTTAATGTTTTTTTTGAAATGGAAGACCTAACCCAAAGTATTGAGCACTGGAAACTCTATCTAGTTGGTTACTTTGTAACTAGGCATCCAGGGCAGTTCCTGCTGAATAAATGTATGGATGAGCAATGGAAATCCAAAGCTCAAGTTATTCATCACCCTAGCGGGTGGATTTTCTTCAAGTTTAAATATTGGAGGATATGAAGGTTGTTTTAAATTCTGGACCATTCCTAGCATTCGACATGCCCCTATATGTAAAGCCATTACCATTAGGATTTCACTATGGAGTGAAGGAAATGGCCAAGATCATGTTATGGGTAAAATTGCCTAACTTTTTCATCAACCTTTGGAACCCACTAGGAATGGAGCAAGACCACTAGCTGTATAGGTAGGCCATTACACACGGACAAACTCACCTCAAATATTTCTAAAATATTCTTTGCCCAGCTACTAGTTGAAGTTGATCTTGATGAGAAACTTCTGAAGGAAATTACTCTTAATTTACCAGATGATTCCAAATCATTCAGCCAGTACCATATGAATATCTTCCTCCTTACTGCAAGACATGCTCTATATTTGGGCACACTAGAGATAACTAAAGTACCAAAGCATAGACACACCAAGCTATAATCATGTGGTTAAAACCCCACAGAAGACAGACTTGAGTGATAACAAAAGTCAAGAGGAGGCTCAGCAATTACCTCCAGAAGATCCCCTTGTAGAAATGGAAGAGAAACAATGCACTCCAAATAACAAAAGGAAAGCAAGCAACAGTGACACCCCATTGGCCCACTCAAAAGATCCAGAGGAGGTGCAACTACAAGAAAATGAGAAGGTGGGCTTCACTATAGTGCCCAGGATAAAGAAAAAAGAGAATCCAAGAAAAGGGTCCTCTCTTAACCTTCAGAACAAAACAAGAACTATAGTGAAGCCAAGTAACGGTGTTCCCCCTCATGGTAGAAGATAATTATGATTCAGGAGTCCTAGGCTCCCAATAAACCGAGCCTTATTTCTGCCAAGACCTCTTGCAGTTTTTTGTGTTTTGTTTCTTATGGGTGCTTGATTGTGTTGTTTGGAGCTTTGGAGGTTTGGTGAGAGAGGACAGTTGTATCGCTCTCTTGATGCTTTATTAAGGATTTATTGGGGAAAGGTGAGGGCACCTTTAGGATGGTGCTTGTGGATTATGGTTTCTGGCATTTTTTGGATACTAAACTACTATATTTCTCATCCTACCTATTCGAACG
This sequence comes from Sapria himalayana, assembly GCA_029783825.1. Taxonomy (NCBI): domain Eukaryota; kingdom Viridiplantae; phylum Streptophyta; class Magnoliopsida; order Malpighiales; family Rafflesiaceae; genus Sapria; species Sapria himalayana. The sequence continues at coordinate 1,256,303 of JAREIK010013092.1, read as the reverse complement.
GATTCCCTTTTAGAGTACCTGTGATTCAAGTATCTACATGGTTACTACAGCTTTCAAAGGTTGTACACATTGAAGGCATTAATCATAGGATGATAGTTATAGTTACTTTTGTATTCATTTCCTTGCATGATTTGGTAATGTTGAGATGTATGGAGAGGCTTGAGCATGTAATGCCTTGTTCAGAACAGCCGGGGACACCCATGGACGAGAGACCATTTCATAGTCACGTGTACATGAGTGAAAAAGTGGCTTGCCACCCCGGAGAAAATAGTTCACAAGCTTCACGTGAACTAGGCCCTTCCTAGATATCTCTGGATCATATTAAGGTTGTGAGTTTAACACTATCTAAAACTTATATGTCATGTATCTCATGTGTATTTCACTACTATGTTCTAGTAAAGAGATTATGGGAAGAGGGGAGGACTCCCTCAAGAGACTACTTGTGGATAATCGACAAGGGTGGCTGGAGAGACTCTGTAACCCTAGTGCCTTTGAGGGCATTCATCACAGGATGAAAGATACGTGTAGCATATTATTTAATGCACTGCAAGGCTTGGGAAGACTGAGGTGTTCGAAAAGTTATCTCTGGGTAGGGCCTTGTTCAGATTAGCTGGTGGCACCCATGTAAAAGAGACCATCTTATAGTCTCTTGTACATGAATGACAAATGGGTGCGCCACCCCTGTAAAGCTCACTCTCAAGAGACTCAGCCTCCTCAAATGTCTTGGAGCTACATGCCTATCCATCAGTTACAAAGATGTGAGATACATGCCTATCCATCAGTACATGTCTCACTCCTCTACCCTACTTACGTCGAGTAGATCTCCCTTCTACTTCTGCAAAAGCCCTCTATCTAGTTACTACATTGTCTTTAGGCTAATAAGTAACCCGATTGCAAGAATCTTTGGAGCTAGCATTAAGGCCTTGGAGTGAAGTGTAAGATTTATTTCAAATATTTCACATCATGAAAATTGCATGCTGGAACATTAAGGGTTTTAATTGCCCTGTCAAGCACAAGTAGGTGCTAAGGCTAATTGGGGCTCATCACATTAACATATTAGGCATTTTAGAATTAAAACTTAATAGAGAGAAACTTGATTGGTTGATGAAACCCAAATTTAAAAAATATAATGCCTATGATAACTTTGCAAATCATAAAAATGGAAGGATTCTTGTGCTATGTGATAAGTCTTCTATTGAAATTGAATGGCTGTCAACTTTAGTGTAGCACATTCATCTTAAAGTTCTAGACAGAGCAACTAGAGTTAGTTTCAAAATGACCATTTACTATGGCCTACACTCGATCATAGCCAGAAGGCCCTTGTGGGAGTTCCTCTCGTCAGAAGATGGCTCAAAGAGTGACCCTTGGATCAATTTTGGTGATTTTAATTCCCTCATCGGTCTCCCACCTCACCTGGACAAATGGGAAGGTCTCCAGTAAGCTGGATAGTGTCCTCATAAATCACAAGTGTGCAAACTTGAACCAAAAGATTTACACCTACTTCCTTCCCCCAAGGATCCTATCAGATCATTGCGTGGCCTTGGTATCCATGGGACAGAGAGAAGTAACGCGGAAAGTCTCCTTTAAGTTTTGCAATATGTGGATCTCTCATGCTGATTTCACTAATTTGGTCAAAGATATTTGGTGTAGCCCAATAATAGGCTTCCATATGTTATGCATGATCAAAATGCTTAAGCTTTTAAAAGACCCATTAAAAAAATTAAATTCCCTCCATTTTAGTCACATTAGTGTAAGAGTGTCACTGTTAAGAGAGAAGTTACACATCTAACAAGAAAAATTGCTTCAAGTCTCTCCATGTTCTTCTATGTGCGATGATGAAATCACACTGAGAATGAAATTAAGAAGGGTGGAAGAGGTGGATTTATTATTCCTTAAACAAAAATCCAAAATTAGACACTTAAAAACAGAGTGATAGGTGCACCAGATTTTTTCACACTCTTATTATTGCTAAACTCTAGAAGAGTAGAATTATATCAATCGTCAAGAAAGATAGAAATATTTCCAACTCACAATCCGAAGTGAATGAGGAATTCCTGAAATTCTTGTCTACTTTTTTGGGGTCCACCAAGTCGAGGTCACCTATTAAGCTGGATGTCATTAAAAAAAGAAAATTATTGGTGAAGCTGACAAGAACAAGCTTTTTCTAAAATTCTCTAATCTAAAAATAAAAAATGCATTCTTTACGATTGAAAATGATAAATCTCTTAGCCCTTATGGTTATACATCAGAATTTTTCAAAACCACTTAGAATATTATTGGAAAGGATATGATATGTTCTGTGATAAGTTTCTTTCATAACGGAAAGTTGCTTAGGCAAATTAATTATGCCTACATAGCACTAATCCCAAAGTCCTCCCACTCTTTTACAGTTAGAGACTTTAGGTTTATTTCGTGCTGCAAAGTCATTTATAAGCCGATATCAAAATTGTTAGCCTCTCTCCTTCAATTAGTTCTCAATGATATCATAGACCCAGCATAGGCAGCCTATGTAAAATGTAGACTAATTTCGAATAATTTTCTGCTTGCTCATAATCTTATTCATAGATATTCATGGAAAATGATTTCTCCGATAGTCTAATTTAAACTTGACATTCAGAAAGTCTTTGACACGGTAGATTGGGAATTTCTTGATTGAAATACTTAGGGCATTAAATTTTTCATCTCACTTTGTGGACATAATTAATGAATGCATTTCAACCACCTCATTCTCAATCTCAATTAATGGGCAGCTTCACGTAATCTTCAAGGGGACGAGAGGGTTGGGACAAGGTGATTCGCTTTCCCCTTACCGTTTTGCTATATGCATGGAGTATGCTTCTAGGCTCCTGCATAAGGCATCCAGGGCCAAGGTGTTCTCCTTTCACATTGGTTGCTCCATTCTAAGGATCACCCACTTGGTCGATGACTTGATAATTTTTTTCTCGGGGTGATCTTGCTTAATGTAATGCAATTCTGGAATGTATAAAAGAATTCTCAAATTTGTCGGGGCTCTTTGTAAATTCTAGTAAGTCTAATATATTCTTTACTGGGGTAAATAGAAAGGCAAGACATCAGTTGATCTCCAACTCAAGTTTCAGTCTATGAATATTGTCATTCACCTTCATAGGGGTTCCCCTCTCTTCCAGTAAGTTGGTTACTGCCCACTTCACTCCCCTCTTGCATAAAATATTAGCTGCCATATACTTTTGGGTGAGCAAGCTCTTATCAATTGGGGGTAGGCTCGAGCTTCTTAAAATGGTCATCCATGGAATAAAGTGATACTAGTTCTCTATTTTCCTTCTCCTAACTTCTGTAATAAACTCAATTGAGAGTGTATATAGAAGATTCCTCTGGTGGGCACCCCAAAGTGGTAGATTTCACCCAAAAGTCACATGGAGCAAAATATGCACCCCTATGTCTCATGGAGGTGTGAGGATGCTAAACCTAGGCATTTGGAACAAAGATTTCTTCATTAAGACTTTATGGCGTATTTCCAAAACAAGAAGATTCTTTATGGATTAGATGGATACATCACACCTACCTCATTTCTCAAATTGTATGGAATATTATGGTTTCCAAAACAAAGATTCTTTATGGAATATTATTAATATCCACTCGGGCAACTTTATACTTATCACGGGAGGAAAGTGGCAAACCAAGTATATTGTATAGAGTTGGAGGGTAAATGGGAGAATTATGTATGAGGCCTATAACTTTCTCACAAAATCACATTGTAGGATGAAAAATACAATATGGCCAACAGTTATATGGTTCAAAGATTACATTTCTAAGCATGTTATCTTCTTATGGATGGCAAAAATGATGAGGCTAAGAACTAAAAATAGGTTGTTCACCTCGCAGAATTTAGCTAGTGAATTATGTGGAGTTTCAAAATCATTTGATCATCTATTTTATAATGTGCATTTAGCAAATGTATCTAGCAGGAAATGAGGAGATCGGCACAAATTCTAGGAGAAGAACTTGGTATACCCAGTTAATTCAAACTAGTGAAGAAGTCCTCCCATTCTCCTGAAAATATCATTAAGAAACCACACTCGCAGCCACAATTTACATCATTTGGAGAGATAGAAATGCAAGATTGCATGAAGAGAAAGCTAGAGACTCCACTACTATATTGAAAAAGATAAAATCTAAGATTTATATTGTATTTGGAAATTATTGTAACAATCTAATATTAGATTAGTTTGTAACAATCTAAGGTTTATAGTGTAGTTTATTAATTATCAAAAAAAAAAACATAAGTTGCACTTTAAATTTTGGTCTCATTTTTTAAATATAAAAAATCTAAGATTTTTTTTAAGATATAAAAATATAATATTTAAAATACAAAATATTAAAAGAATACAAGGTTTTTCTTTTTTTTAAATAATGGATGATGTAGTCAATAATCTAAGGCTTTCTGTTTTCGTGGCGGAACCTGTGTGTTTTTGGAGACTTCGTATTCCAATAAAAAAAAGCCACGCCGAAAGAAAACGAAATTTCAGTTCCATTGGTCCACGTTATCAACGTGACGAGGTGTGCGAGTTTTATTGGACATGAAGCGTGGCACAAAACTCTGGCCCAATAAGTGGCAGAGATCCCCGGTCGCTCCTTTATATTGTTCCGAAATATAAACGAGCAGTAAACTCCGTAGACGCTGTAGACATTGACCGTCGCTACTGCAATCGCAAAGTGAGAGGCTTCACCGCCGTCCATGGCTCACCAGAATGCTGCTCTTCCTCTCGTCTTCGTCCTCGTCCTCGTCGGTGAGCATTCCCCCATTCAATTTGATTTTATGAAATTATTTCTTTTATTTGGCGATTTCACGTTTCCTGATTCGTCACCTCTGTGTTTCATCTATTTTGCAGGATTTCTATTATCCCTAACTTTTGCAAAAGAGGAGAGTACTTTATTAGGAACCGTTATTGGAATTGACTTGGGGACGACCTATTCGTGTGTCGGAGTATACAAGAACGGGCATGTCGAAATCATCGCGAATGATCAGGGAAACCGTATTACGCCTTCATGGGTGGCTTTCACAGATTCTGAAAGATTAATTGGCGAAGCTGCTAAGAACCAGGCAGCTGCCAATGCTGAGAGAACCGTCTTTGATGTCAAGCGGCTAATCGGGAGAAAGTAATTGAATTCTGTTCGCAAATTCATGATCTGTTCTCGTTTGAAACATAAAAGGTGACGTTTGTTTAATGGCAGATTCGAGGACAAGGAGGTTCAGAAGGACATGAAACTCGTTCCTTACAAGATCGTGAACAAGGATGGTAAGCCTTTTATCCAAGTTCAGATTAAAGGAGGTGAAACGAAGGTGTTCAGTCCAGAGGAGATCAGCGCCATGATTCTAATCAAGATGAAGGAAACTGCCGAAGCCTTCTTAGGGAAGAAAATCAAGGACGCTGTCGTAACTGTCCCTGGTTAGCGCCGGTTTAGATTCTGCATTTCACTGAGCTTATGATTTGTTTATACTCTACCTTTGTTGGTTTGTGATTTTCAGCTTACTTCAACGATGCACAGAGGCAGGCTACTAAGGACGCAGGCATTATTGCAGGCCTTAACGTGGCAAGAATTATTAATGAGCCAACTGCAGCTGCCATAGCCTATGGGTTGGACAAGAAAATGGGAGAAAAAAACATTCTCGTGTTTGATCTTGGTGGTGGTACTTTCGATGTTAGCATCTTGACCATTGATAATGGCGTCTTCGAGGTTCGTTCCACCAATGGCGACACCCATTTAGGAGGTATTGATTTTTGAATCCAGAATTGATACAGTATGATAAGTGTTTTGTTCTTCATTCGGTATTTTCGTTTCCTCTTCTTCCAGGCGAGGATTTCGATCAGAGGATCATGGAATATTTCATTAAATTAATCAAGAAGAAACATGCCAAGGATATCAGCCGAGACAACAGAGCTCTGGGAAAACTCCGCAGAGAATGCGAGCGCGCAAAGCGAGCACTGAGCAGCCAGCATCAAGTTCGTGTAGAAATTGAGTCGCTCGTTGATGGCATTGATTTCTCAGAGCCACTAACCAGGGCACGATTCGAAGAACTAAACAACGATCTGTTTAGGAAGACCATGGGTCCCGTCAAGAAGGCAATGGAAGATGCTGCTTTTGAGAAGAATCAAATTGATGAGCTTGTTCTAGTTGGCGGAAGCACTAGAATCCCCAAGGTGCAACAACTCCTGAAGGATTATTTTGATGGAAAGGAACCCAACAAGGGCGTCAATCCAGATGAAGCTGTTGCCTATGGCGCAGCCGTCCAGGGCGGTATCTTGAGCGGTGAGGGTGGCGATGAAACCAAAGGTATGTTCTTGCACGTATCTATATATGATGTGTATTTGGGTGGCAATAAAACAAGAATTCATGTTTCTGCTTCGTGATTGCAGACGTTCTTCTCCTTGATGTTGCTCCGCTTACGCTTGGTATTGAAACTGTTGGTGGAGTGATGACGAAGTTGATTCCCAGAAACACAGTCATCCCTACGAAGAAATCTCAGGTGTTCACAACTTATCAAGATCAGCAAACCACGGTCTCAATCCAGGTGCCATGTTCTGCCATCAATGAAATATTATAAGAATTCATGAGCTTCACTGCTAATTGTGTCTCTGTTAATGGCGATGGTGCATTGCAGATCTTTGAGGGAGAGAGGAGTCTAACCAAGGACTGCAGACTGCTTGGGAAATTTGATCTCTCTGGCATTCCTTCTGCTCCAAGGTATTAGGGTTTCGTACTTTTTAAGAGTATTCAAGTAATTAGGGAAATTTGATCTTTCTGGCGTTCCTTCTTCCCTGACACCGGCTAATCTTCGTCTTACAGGGGAACTCCACAAATTGAAGTTACCTTTGAGGTGGACGCAAACGGGATTCTCAACGTGAAGGCAGAAGATAAGGCCAGTAAGAAATCAGAGAAGATCACCATTACCAATGATAAAGGTCGGTTGACGCAGGAGGAAATAGAACGGATGGTTCGCGAGGCGGAGGAATTTGCAGACGAAGACAAGAAAGTGAAGGAGAAGATAGATGCTCGAAACAGCTTGGAAACTTACGTCTACAACATGAAGAACCAGATCAATGATAAAGATAAGCTTGCCGATAAGCTTGAGTCTGATGAAAAGGAAAAGATTGAGACCGCGGTAAAGGAAGCTCTTGAATGGCTAGATGATAACCAGAGCGCAGAGAAAGAAGACTACGAGGACAAGCTCAAAGAAGTAGAAGCTGTCTGCAACCCGATTGTTAGCTCTGTTTATCAGAGGTCTGGCGGTGCTCCTGGTGGTGGTTCGTCGACGGATGACGACGAAGATGATTCTCACGATGAGCTTTGAGACTGAGAGTCACCGTTTTTCTCATTTTATATTATTTTATTTTCATTTTTTTTTTTTTTGTTTTGCAGAAGGGAGTGGACTGTAGTTGGTCTTCTATTTGTGGTGGTTGTACTTTGCAAGTAATCTTTTTTTTTCCCCCCGAAAGGTTATTCTTCCCTTTAGTGGAGGATTGAGATTAATTATCGTTGTTAGACTGGTTATTAATAAAATTTTGTCGATATAGTCCTCGTTGCTGTATATGTAACATAATTTAATAACTAAACTTTGTATGGCTTAGAATTATATAATTATATAATTTAAATTCTTATGCAAAGAAATAAAATTGTATTATAGAAATGGTTACATAATAAACTATATGCTAAAACTGCTCAATTTCATTTCTAAAAACATTGTAATATTCAAATCGACATAGATTTAGCAACACATTTTCTACCATCAATGATGAAAAAGTGAATCTTTAATTTTGTCACTATTTTAGTGATAGAATAAATTAGAAATAGATTTAGAAATGTCTATAAAATATAATACACAAATGATAACTTAATTAAATAATATTAACACAACCATAATTTCACAATGGTAATATTCATTACAAAAAATTAGTAACATATCACAAACAATTATGAGTTATTGTCCTAATGAGTATTTTATTGTCCTAATTAGTAACAATATATGATGTCTTTCCCAACTTGCACATAATTTTCTCCAACATCAAATTCTTCAGTTACATTTTCATCCTTTATTATAAAATTTAACATAACTCATCATTAATATATTTATATAAAATTTATGCCAACATTAGAAACTATTATCTCCCTACTAAAAAATAACATAAAAATGAAGTTACTCATTATATTTAAAAAGTCCATAAATAATAACTCATTAGTTAAGGTAAACAAATATACTTGAGTTTGCATATTATTTACCATGAATGCGAAACAATCAATTTTTTTAATTTTTTTTTTCTTTTATTAATTACAATTTACATATGAAACTGCAATTACAAAATGAGAAACTTACATTAATATCATTTGACTACCTGTTCACAAATGATCCATCATATTCTTCTTATGTAATTGCTTGAATACCTCAAATGGTATTGGTGGATGTCCCAACTCATCCTACTAAAAATAAATAAAAGTTAATTTTAAGGTACATCATACATTATCACACATATTAATCTTTGCATTCAAAAAATTTAAATAATAAAAAAAATGAAAGATAATTATACCAAATTTATTGAATGTTGTTAGGTCGCCTTTGAACCTCCAATACATTTTTGAATATCCTGATCATTCACTCGCTTTCTCTGATCAATGATTGTGTGAAGTCATCTAGGACAATGCCTTGAACTCCTCACTGTTATAGTATTCCCTTCACTTTATCCAAATACTTATTAGGACATTATTAGACTTGCCATTTTTATCATTTTTTTTTTCTATTTTCCAAGCTTGTCATTGTTTCTCAAAATTTGCCAAATATTTCCATGTATTTTTTCATCAAGACCACCAAAGCATTTTTCTATTTGTACTTTTTTTTTAAAAAAACCAAATAAGACAATAATCCATTATATTGTATTTATTTTAAGAATAAATCATATTAGACCAAATTAAAAATATAAGTAAATTTATATATCTTTCATACTTGAGGACACTTTACTCCACGTTATACTCTTTGAAATTAGTTTCTCCTTAAATATCTTTCTAATTGTATGAGATGTACAAGGAATAAACTTATAAGTAAATTAATATTAGCATGTACATATACATATAAACAAAATACACTACTTTTTCTATTACTAAGTTAATATTTAATTAATTTATATTTATTATCCAAAATTTTGAATTGTAAATATTATTTTAATTCTAAATGATAATGTTCCATAAGTAGCATCAACATACGTTGTTATTAGTTTAAATTATCAAATTTCAAACATTATAATATATTTATAATTTCATTCATATTTTTTTTTACATTTAATTAAATTAAAATATCTTGCTGGTGTCAATGTTGTAGTACCAATGCATGGGACTCCTAAAATATGTGGGACAGAGCTATCAATACTTTCAAGTGCAAAATGAGATGAAAATAGAATATTTATTGTAGTCAATCTGTAGTATTGCCATCATTGAATATATGTAGATTTTCTCCTCCATGAATTGTTAGTTGAATTTCTCTACCCATATCCACATATTGAGATCATTAGCCACTTGAATGGTTACCTCTCATACCTAAATTAAGTTATATAAACATTGGAATATATAGAGGTAATAAAAATATGTTATGAAAATATTATAATAAAAAAAACCATAATAATAAACACATTGACATTCAAAAAAGTAAATAAAAAATTATCATTTAGCATCCAAATTATAACAATTACAAAATAAATATGACAACATAACAAGATATCAATAAATTTTTAGTTATCATCAGAAATTTCTAACGAATCATTTTTATTTATAATTCATCATTATCTGATTCTTTAATTAATTACTCCTCATCATCTTCTTCAACGTGATCATGATTAATATCCAAATAGTTTACACCTTCACCAAGTAATGTTTGAAGCCTATCAATTGCCCCATAAATGATTGAATGAAGTTTCACGTTATTATTTTGAAATATTGATACAAGCGATGAAGTGACAATAACATCATTTTTAATAACATCCACAGCTAATCTAGGTTTAATTTTACATATTGTCCACTAGTCATATGAATTTCTTCTTGTAGTTAGATAAGTTGCATAACACATGTGTTCTGCTTATACCGTAAAAATAAATGGCTCATACTTATGATAATATTTTTTAAGATGGACATCAATAAGATTGTATTAATGATGAATTCTAGTACTCATATTTAGAATATGATCAAACTATTCACACTTAGAATTGTCCTCTTAATTGATAAAGCAAGATACTCCCTATATAAAATTTCAATTATTTGATTATGAAAATCAATAGTAGATGTAGCATAGTTAGAACCCATGATGCAAATATCAATGTCCATTGCAACTTTATTTGAACCATGTTTCACATTATAAAATTTGTATCAATTTACATAATATATGGAATACATCTGTAAACTTCAAAATGTTTTATTTGTAAGATCTTTAATTTGTCTATTATATATATTTGATGACAAAAATTATACCAACAAAATGATAAAGATTAAATTCAAACTTAAATAATCTTGTGTGTAATAGTTTAGAACCAAGAATGATAAGTTATATACTGACAAAATTTTATAACCAATTTGTGAAATTATTTCCAAGCTTTGCATCAATTAAAGTATTATCAATATGAGGTTCTATTTGCCTTAATTCATTAGCATAAATTCTTTAAAAATAACATTGAATATATTTTGATTTATTAAAAAACTATATCACATACTATGACAAAGAAATGAAAATATGAAATTATTATAAATCTTACTCAATATAAGGTATAGCTTCCTCGTCGTTCAAAAAAATGTATGTGTACGTAGTATAATACTCTTGGTCATCTAAAAAATATATTGATATTGCTCTACCAAATAATCAACCTGCTTGTTTACAAATAAAAATTATATCATTTTCTTTTGATCCATCCCCCATACCATATATATTATTTGGTGATAATTTGTTATGATGATTATATAAGTGTGGCCAAAAGTAGTACAATAAATAGCAAAGCCTCTTCCACCAAGTAGGCATTACATATCGATCCTTCAACTTTGGCTTTATTTCGAATATTGTTTTTCAATTTTCTAAGATACTTGTAATAGATATATATTAAAAAAAGAATATTCGTCGGATACATTAAAATCTTTAGATAAAAAAATGAAATTTATATAACCTCTCAAATGAATACATCTATATGTATTGCACAGGGTCTAATATTATGGATTCATAAGGCAAGTAGACCAGAAGATATTTCATGGAGTTGAAGAAGATATGAGGAAAAATATGTTTGGGTCTACATAAAATATTAAGGATGTCATTTTTTAATTACTCAATTTCTTTATTTGTTATGATAATCCAAGTTAGATTCTTAAAAAAATATTTATTTCATTCAATGCTTCCCAAATATTTTGTAGAAGTAATTCACTTAATGCTATGGGTATTATCCAATGCTTGAACACATGGTAATCATAACTTTTCATTCCAAATAATTTATGTTTATTCATATCAACATATATTCCCATGTTAGATGCATATCTAAAGAGAACTTGAGCTCCATCTACCATTTTCACAATATTTTCTTTTGATTTGTCCCTATGTAACTTGGGACATGAATAGAACTCTTTCATACCATCTTTTGATTTGTTATCATCTTTTGTTTTTCCTTCCACATTTATGATAGTATAATAAATATTATCAAAAAAATTCTTCTCAATGTGCATCACATCTAATTTGTGCCTAATTAGGTTAGTTTTCCAATAAGGCTAATCCTAAAATATACTTATTTTCTTCCAACCATGGTAATAATTCTTTAAAATTTATGCATTAATGTAGAGGTGTCAAGCGGGCTGGGTCAACCCAGTTCAGCATGGGCACGACACAATTTAGCCATGCCCGTGCTCGGCACGACACGCTATAGTGTCGTGCCCAGGCCCATCGTGTCGTGCCCACACATGGGCACAACATGCATGACCACGCACCGAACGTGGTCGATATGAGTCGATGCCCAACAGGCACAGCTCGCTGAGTTCCGAAAGGGTGAAGACGCACGGCAGCATGGCAGCATGCTGCCGAAGCCCTTTTTTAGGGGTTTGTCTGATCCGAACCGGGCCAAACCCGGTGGTTTTTGGGCCGTGAGTCTATGCCGAGTCAGCACAGTATAGTGACCATGCCTGGCTCGGCATGGTAGCCGGGCTGGGAGGCCTAAAACCAGGCCGGGCCATGCCGACCCAACCATTTGACACATCTATATTAATGTATTCTGCATCAACATCCGTAATAATTTTGAATTCATATCTTTTAATTATATCTAATATTTTGTCACTTGACCTCAAAGGTGATGCTTATTTTATGACTTTCTGACCTTTGCTAAATGTATCAATATTCATCTAATATATATCTTTCACATGTAAGAGCTTATGGTGATTATCAAACCAAGAAGTCTTTCCTCATTTGCTTAGATAAAATGTATTTGAGTCCTCCAAACAATAAGAACAAGCTAGTTTCTTTATAGTACTCTATCCTCAAAAGATTCTATATGCTGGAAAGTTACTTATAGTCCACATAAATCCTGTTAATATTTTGAAATTCATCTTTCAAGATATATCATATGTTTTGACATTATTTTGAAATTTATCTTTCACACCCTACTTTGCATCACAATTAGCAACATAATTTAAAAAAAATATAACAATCCATCTCTAATTAGTGATGGATTTTTTTTTGTTTTGAAATTATTTTATAATTTGTCATTTCTCATTTTAATTCATTTTAATTTCATTCCTAATTTTAGAAATGGAATTGAGCATTACTAATTTTTATTTCTAATTGTTTCTTTTCTTGTAGTGTCTACAACAACCCAATTTTGTGCAGAGTAATTTTAGAAGCTTGATTAAGTCAAGTATGTTTCTTTTAAAATTATCTATTCTTTCCCTCCCTTTCTTTTAACCTCCTATATTACTTTACTTTCAACTTTTTTTTGAGCTTGTGGAAAGATGAACTTGCACTATCTCCCTATTTATCATTTTACTTTCACATGATGAAAAAAAGCTTTTAGAATTAAAAATTGTTAATTTACTTATCAGATTAAACATTCCTAAATTAAGTTAATTTTAATTTTAAGCAAACTAATTAACTAATCCAATTTGACTAATCTAGTTTGCTCAACCCATGCAGACCATGACATCCATTGGATAAAACATACTTGCAGTCACTTTATCTAAAAGAATTACTTTAATATTCATTTTATTAAGATATTTTCATGCCGTGGTCACCACATTTGTCTTTTATACACAATAAGAGAGAGAGAGTGAGAGAGAATAAACATAGATCATGACATGTTAACTTGTTCAAGTGCCTACACCACTATTTTAATAAAATGAATGAGTACGCATGACTAGGTCGCAAGTGAAATGATGACTAGGTCACATATTGACCCATGCCAATGCCCAAGATGAGATATGATAGTCTCACATGAGTTGCGTAATGGTACTCTGCACATGTGGCACTACTTTGTGGTCATGGCTGACTATAATACAAACTAAAACTAAAATTAGTTGAGTCATTCCTTGTTAAATATTCTAGAACATTCTAACATGTATGAAAAATAATAAAACAAAATCTTGAAAATTACTAGATTTCTCACATGTTATAGAGAATTCAATCATTTCTTTTGATTGCTTGAAACAAAAACACAATGACTCTTAATGCATGGAGGCCTCTTGATATATATACAAGGTGAGAGTTTACACTACAAGAATTATAAAATTAGATTATGTCTAAAAAACATAGTTTTTATATATAGACTACATGGTCTAGGTGAGTATAATTAAAATTGTGAGCATAGTTAAAAATATCATGTTTAGACTATGTTTTTTAGACATAGTATAAATAGTCAAAAAAATTAGGTCTTTAATTATATTTTTACAGAAACCATAGTCTAGGTGAGTGTAGTTAAAAGTATGCACATAGTTAAAAGTCTCACATTTAGACTTCATTTTTTTGACGTAGTCTAGATAATCAAAAAAATGTAGTCTTTAAAAATATTTAGACTAGATTAGACTACATTACTGATTAGGAGAAAAAAAATAAATTTTTAGTTTTATATTAGACCACATTATTAATTAGGAGAGAAAATATAAATTTTTAGTTTTATATTAAACTACATCTTAAATAAGACATGTAGTCTTTTATTTTATAAGATGATGTAAGACAATGACTTCATTAAAAACAAAGTCTTCATATATCATAAGATGCTATATAAGACTACGTGTAATTAATAACATAGTTTTTTATATTAAAAGATAATACGAGACTACAATTTAAGTAATAATGTAGTATTTTGATATTATAAGAAAATATAAGACCACAATCAAAATTAGGAGAGGAAAAAAAATAAATTTTTAGTTTTATATTATATTTCATCTTAAATAAGACCATAGTCTTTTATATTATTAAATAATATAAGACTATGACTTCATTTAAATTATAATCTTCTTATTTCATAAGATGATAAAAGACTATGACTTAATAAACAATGTGGTATTTTTATATTAAAAGATAATATAGGACTACTGTTTAAGTAATAATATAGTCTTTTGATATTATAGAAAAAATATGGAAGACACTATTCTTAATTATGAGAGGAAAAAAAATAATTTTTAGTTTCGGATTAGACTAAATCTTAAATAAGATTGTAGCCTTTTATATTATAAGATAATATAAGACCGTGACTTCATAATAAACATAGTCTATTTATATAATACAATGATTTAAGACTATGGTTTGATCAACAACATAGTCTTTTAATACTATAAGAAAATGTAAGAATACATTCTTAATTAGGATAGGGAAAAAATAATTTTTAGTTTTAAATTATATTATGTCTTAAATAAGACTATAGTATTTTATATTTTAAGATAATATAAGACTACAGCTTCATTAAAAATAGTCATATTATATCATAATATGATATAAAACTATGTTTTAATTAACAACACATTCTTTTTATATTAAAAGATGATATAAGACTACTATTTAATTAAGAAAGTAGTCTTTAGATATTATAATAAGAAAATGTAAAAAACAATCTTAATTAGCAGAAGAAGAAAAAATATATTTTTAGTTTTATATTAGACTACATCTTAAATAAGATTGTAATCTTTTATATTATAATATAATGTAAGGCTGCGGCATCAATAAAAACATCGTCTTTTTATATTATAAGATGATATAAGACTATGACTTAATTAACAATGTTCTCTTTTTATAGTAAAAGATAATACAAGACTACAGTTTAATTAACAATATTGTCTTCTTATATCATATGATAATATAAGATTATGACTTAATTAACAACGTAGTCTATTTATATTATATGATAATATAAGATTACATTTTTAATTATAGATGTAGTTGTTTAATTTATGAAAAATTGTGTAACGTAATCTAAATATTAGACTACATTTCTTACTAAAAACATAATATTTTCCTAAATTTGACCATAGTCTATTTAACTTTTTGTAGTTGTGCTAATACTTGCCTCTAAAATTTGGGATTCAATATTTTATTTGTATGTGGCAAAAGCAAGGTATTGAATATAAAGCACAAAAAATTTGAAAAATATTTTTGAAATATCATTGATATTCCCAATATAGAGTCTCACCATAAGGATCTTTGCATCTATGTTTGAACGAATGAGAAAAAATGTAGAAAATCACAAAATGTTGGTAGATATTAGGTTTTATTGATATCATGATATTTTGTTGTTTTAATTTTTTTTGGAAAAATCAATGACTTCTAGGAGATAATTTTATCACCATGTAATGGACATATTTGAATGCACCTATTACACTTGTACTTCAATTATTTATCATATGATGATGAGAAATTGAATATTATGTTAATCTAATAGGTATAAATAATTCTTAATATTTATATCAAAATCTACTAGTCAGATTTCAACCAAGTTTCAATCCAATGGCTAAAATTGATTAACAATAGATATTTAATTATATAATAACTAGTTTGATAAAAAATATCAATAAATAACTAGAATTGACTCATTTCATATATAACAAAATTGAGGTCTTGTATATATCTTTTAAAGTTTGAAAATTATAAAATATCTTAGTAGGCATATTCTTACTAATTTTATTATTTTTAAAGTATTTTTAATATTTTTTATTAATTTCCATTCAATTAATATTCTTGTTAAAATATTTATTTATATTTATCAATAGTTATAAACTATCATTAAATCATAAGTATAAATATTTGTGTGTTTACCAATATTTTGATATTTGATAAAAAGTAATAACAAATGTAATTTCTAACCAAAGTTTATACATAATAAATTTTTTAATAACAATTTTTATTAATATTTTGATATATAAGCTAGTTTGATATCTTGACTATTCACTTGCTGGTATCATGATCTATTGAAATTCTATACAAAGATAGATCGTTGGCTAGACTTTAGAAGGGTTTTCAAAAAAATTCTAAAAGATTATAATGGTTTCAAGGTCTCTTTCTATTCTAGATTTTCTAGAATAGAAAATCTAATCCTATTTGCTGATTTTCTAAACGAGGTGTAAACACACATCTAATCCTATTTGCTGATTGTATATTGTTGTGATTTTAATATGCTTTCTAAATTTGTTAATTAAATTGTGTCTCAAAAGCTCATTGGTGAGAGACTATTATCAATAAAGATCTGTAAATATATGGATTATATAAGTAGTAAATAGGAATTTTGTCTAGACATTAATTACCTAATAATTGTATCAATAGTTTGGTCAATCAAAAGTGAGGCAACACAAATCTAGTAAAGTATATATTTATGGATTTTCATTTGAATCTTATATCTAAGGATCTATCTATTTATTTTATGTTATGCATGTTCTAATCATTCGAATTATATTTGATTTAAATATAGAACAAATGTTATGAAATTACTTTTTGCTTTAATGACATGCAAGATAGTTATCACCATTGAGCCAATCTTAATGAAGGTCTTCTTGTAAGATACTTTATCACCAAGATAATAAATTATCTTAACTTGAGAGTCATCCATAATCTCATACTTTTTATACAAGTCATCAACTATCCTTGATAGTTGCTTTGAATACACATTCTTATTATAAGCCTCATGTGTCATAAAAATTAAGAACTTTTGTAGCTTATAAGCATTTACACATTCACCTTTATAAGCACCATACTCACATAATTAGTATACGCTTTCCTCAAGTTTTACCTATGGAAATGATATGAGTGGAAGTAACTCAAATGATTGTCACCACATTGTGAATCACAATGCGGATTCTTATGTCATATAGATTATTTGTCATTGTCCTTCTCGATAATGATGTGATTATCATACTAAAGGTAAGACACTTAGAAAAATATTCAATGAAATATTCACCTTAATTGAGAACTAGTTCTTCTAAGATATGTACAATGGATTAACATGTAATATCATTAATGCCTTTAATTTTATGAGTGTAATACTTCTAATGATTAATATACCCAAATTTTGAGTTGTAGCATATATGTTTTTTTCGTGTATCATGGTTAGAAGAGCTCACTTCTTTTCTACTTTATGCATGAGTGAGCATCATTATTTACTTATCACCATCAACCAATACAACTTGCAGAAACCCATCAATAATCAAATCCCTAATTTATGTAATATTTAATTATCACATTAATTAAATTATCATTCCTGAATTTTAATTAAATACATTTTTTATTATTATCAAAACTATTTATACATCACATAATTAAAAATACATAAACCCGTTACCTCACATTGTTTTGATTGATTTTTTTCATGTAAGTGCAGGAAATGAAATATTAAGAGGCCGGGGATACATCAGTAGCACAATAACGGAGGTTAGTGGGCTGAAATTTTTGGAGCAGAGCCAGACCCGTTCCATGTTCCGACCTGCTATGGTTAAATGAACCGATATATATTTTTTTAATATAAAATGTATTGTAATTTTATTTTCGGGTGGCTGTTTTTGGACCCATGGAACTGTTCATCATCTTTCTCTCTTCTCTCTGTGCAATTTATCGCGACTTTTCTGTGTGCTGCATACTGTAAGACATTTCTGTTTGGTTTTAATCTGTAATGCATAAGTATTTTTTGATGGATGTAGGTGGTCATACTGAGCGACTAGTGAACCACGTTATTTTTGGTGTTGATTTCTTGTTTTTGATTCTGTCATGGATGTTTGCTGGATTGGGATATATATTGCTTGTTTTCTGTGTTTCTGTTATTTCTATATCTTAATCTCACTACCATGGAAGCCCAATTACCCAACACCTATTTTCTATGTAACACAAAGTCATAATATTATAAATGATCATAACTCTAGTGTTGATCTCTCTCATTCATCATGACCACATTTCTAGGAATAGTTGTGTCATTGAGAATTTTTTCTCATGTGTATCATATGATATGGCTATGATATTGAGAATGACCAAATGCAACGAATGATTTCTTATGTGTATCAAAAAGTCACGAAACTAAGATAGGCCATGATATTGGCCTTGACATTTTTTATATAGTAATTGATTACTACAATATGAAATTAATATTATAATTATTTAATTATTATGAGATAAATATAGCTGTGACTCATTGATAATATCATAGCCATAAAAAAATATAGTATATAGTTGAAAAAATTGTATTAATAAGGTAGTATAATCATAATATATAAAAATTAACATGATTAATTAAATAGAGTTTCTGCCAAGAATATATGCCGAAACTATTTGATGTAACATATATTACAAGTAGCAACCAAAATCTATTGATTTCATGATTATTTATCAAAATCCATCAAAACTCTAAAGTCATAAAACCAATCTAATTTTGTCCTATTCTTGTGCTTACACATTATCTAATAATACCAATATACTCAAGAATATTTAATAATTTGAATGCTAAACAAACTCTCACACTAAGACTATTGTTCATTTATAAGTAATAACTTTTCTTTCAATAAAAAAACTCAACTTCATCTATTTTTTTTTTATAATTAGGTTTGAGTATCATAGTATCTCAAAATAGTAGGGTAACTTCTTATAGATATATTGATATCATGGGGGGAGTTTGAGTTATGTGACTATACTCATTAGAATTTGAGTGTATACAATCATTTATGTGATGGATATAAGGTATTTATTATATCACACATGCAAAAAAATAAATTCCTTGGATTGCCTCCCAAGCAGCCTATATTTAATATCTATAGTTTGACCATCAATGACTTTTATTCTTAATCAAAAATATTCTCTTTCCAAGCTAACTTCTCCAATTAATTAATGATCAATTTTCTTCTTATACTTAGGTATTAATCACTGATGTTGGATATGTAATCATTCTAACAGGATAGGTTGGATGGATTAACTAATGATCAATTAATTAATGACTTTTTCTACTTTTTATTCATGTCTTTCCTCTTTAATTTTATCAAATCATTCACTAAAACTTCACTATTTCTCTTTTCTTTTTGCATGAATAAGATTGCATCTTTAATTTATTCTTCTAGGTTCTCAACCTCAACTATCTCTGTACTAGCTACTAAAATTTATGTTGTTGTGCTTTCATCATACTTTTTGACTTCCTCAATTTTTTTATTAGCTATTAAAACTTCTATTACAGAACTTTCTTCAAACATAACCAAGTTAGTGGTTTTATCTTTTTCCAACCATCATCTTCCCCTCTCATCTCTAGTGGCATTTGATCTTCCTAAATCAGTTGGCATTTGAGTAAGCACATCTTTAAGTGAATATTTAGGAAATGGATGAGGAATATAAAATTAGCTCTCCTCATGACTTTTAAATCTCTACTCTTTATAACTCGCTGCTAGCTGCTAATAGTTTTGATTAATGTTTTCATATAGTGTATAATAGAATTCTATGCTTTGTGAATAATAAGTCACCTCATCTTGATATTTTGAGATATTCTCATGCATTCTTATCTCATTTATTCCTAAATGATAGTCACCTATATCATTCTTATCATTTAGCTCCTTAAGAATTGTTTAGGATTTTCCCAAAAGGATTGGATATACACTAACTTGTGATTTATTATTTTCTAAGTTAAAGGTGTTAGCCCAATCTAAAAACTTTTCTATATAGATTGAAGGCTAAAAAAAGAAAAGAAAAGGATACAAATAAAATATAAAATATAATTATCTACTTTTCAAACACGATAATAAGACTAGTTATTAGATATGAAAAAATTTATTAAAATTAATGCTATCTAAACTGCTAAAAAAGAATTATTATTTCTCAAGGATAATTACATCAACTCTTATTGACTAATAAAACTAAATAATCCTTAGTATTGGTATCAACAACTTAGTATTACTTAGTTATACTATCTAATTCTGTTGGTTACATAGGGTTCTAAAAGCATTAGTGAGAATATCTCAATAATAATAATATATATGTATATTAATCATATAAGTTTTAAAGAGTACTTTCATCTAGATATTAATCCCACATAGATTAAATTAGTAGTTTGGTCAAGTAACAATGAGATAAATAATTTATTAAAGTAGATATTTATATATTTTGGTATGAATCTTAGATTTGTGAGTTTGTGTAATTAATTTATATGATATATGTTGGAATAGTTTGAATTATATCAGATTTGATTATAGAACGAAGGTTATGTTGTATAATGAATCTTTGTCACAATGACATATAAGATGATTATCATCATTAAGTCAAACCCAATGATGATCATCTCGTAGCTGTACCTTTATTAATTTACTATCATGATAATAAATTATTTCTACTCAATAGTTATTCATAAGACCATACATTTTAGGCAACTCATTAATTATTTTTAATAGTTACTTCATATGTACATTCTTATTCTCCAGCCTTAGGTGTCATCAGGACCAAGAACTAGTCATCATCCTCAGTAATGATGCAACTCTCACACTAAAGTAAAATACTTATGAGAATATTCTATAAAATATCTACCTCAATCATGAATTAGTTCTTCTAAGACATATTCAATACGTTGACATATAAAATTATTTATACTTTTAGTTTTGTGAGCATCATACTTGTAATGATTAACATAGCTATATTTTGAGTTTTAACATATAAGTTTGTCTCATGCATCATAGTTTTAAGGGATTTCATTTTTTTCCTAACATATGCATGAGTGAGTCTAGTAGTCTACTTATCATCATCTATCATGATAACTCACACAAGCCCACTAATAGTCAAATTCCTAATTCAAGTTCTATTTAGTTTCACATTCATTAATTTTCATCCTACAATATAAATCAAACATATTTATTAATATCAAAACCATTTATATATCATACAAATAAAATTACACAAACCCTTGACATTATGCTATTTTGATTGATTTTTCCAAATTTATTTTAAAGATCGAAGTTTGAGACTTGAAAGTCATGCCCTCCAACTCAAGAAATTAGTTTATGTCTTGTATCCCTTGCTCAATTGTGAATTATATATAGAGTGAAAAAAAAACAATTATTAGGGTAGGTTGCTATACTTTATCTTCTACTTGGTATGTAGAAAGAAGAATTTTTTTTTTGTTATTATTTTCTCTTTCCTCTTTGATACTCTAATATTTCTATATTTCTTTAAGTAGAAAGTCATATCTTTAGAAAGATGCTACAACTTTGACCTTTATCTCTTGAGGTTAGATCTGGCTCTAGAAAGTTGTTGACTTGTTTGACTAACAAAGAGATGTGAGTTAGTTTTCCAAACATGATTTGAAGTCGAGGTACTATCAAGTACAAATAGCTAAATGTAACAAATCAAAGATGACATGTGTGATGAGCCAAAAATCCTATAAATTTGTGGTGATGCTATTTGGAGTTACAAAAGTACCAACTATATTTTGTATTCTTATGAATAATGTACTATGGTTGTTCTTTGATCATTTTGTTGTCATATATTTTGATGATATTGTTGTGTACAAAAAATCAATAGAAAAGGAAAATATTCAATTGAGACAGGTGTTTTAACCTATAAGGATAATGAACTATATGTCAGGTAAAAGAAATATTTTCTTTCTAACTATAAAAATAAATAAGTGTTGGCTACAGTTAGATGGGGGCCACCGACAAAAATGATAGAACCAAGATCATTTCTTGAGTTGACCAATTATTATTAGTATTTTATTTAGGGATATTCTCATATTACTATGATATTTACTTATATGTTCTAAAAGGTATAAGTTTGGAAGTAGAATGAAACATGTCAAACAAATTTTGATCATTTGAAATAATTTATCACAAAAAATTATCTTCTAGTCATACTAAATCATTCAAAAAAAATAGAAAAAACACATAGAAGTTATTTTTGGTATCAAGATTTAAGATAAAAATCACTAACATAGCTACTAGTTATTTATAAACACAAGAGAAACTATTTCCTAAACAAACCTAATGACAAAATTTATTTGCCAAGTTTGACTATGCATTGGAATACAAGCTAGGAAGAATCAATATGGTATAAGATGTGCTAAACCAAAAGATAGTATTTGTGACTATTAGCTAGTCACATGGATACTTGAAAGATTATATAATGAAATATGTCATGGAGAGAAATACTTGAAGATTTTGAGTGGAAAATGATATACCCTTCACCGAGAAACAATAACTATATGTCTCTTCATTTGAGTAGTTACAAAAAGAAATCATAAATAAATACAATGATTCTAAATGTTCTGGCCATCCACCAATGCATCATACTATAGTTCTAGTTTAAGAACTATACTTTTGGCCACACATGATACGATAAAGCAGAATAAAACAAGTCTTTTACGATCATTATAAATCACAGAATCTCCATGAGAGAGTCCTCATATATTTCACAATGAGATTTTCTAAATTTAAAATTATGAGAAGCATTATAGTAATAATTGATTGATTCTCATTCATTTATGTCGTAGAGAAATATATAGTCGAGGAAATTCCAAAATTATTACTAAAGAATAATGTGAATTATTGAGATATTTCTAACTTCATAATTAATAATCGATATGAATAATTCATAGGTTGATTTTGAACATATTTGTTTAAATATAAAATTTTTTCAAAGTATTCATCCTAATTTTTATTCAGTATTTAGCCAAAAATATTTGATGCTGCATTATTTTTTTTAAACTACAAATGAAGACAAGTAACAGAATAACTTCTATATTTATTATGTACAATATTATAAATATTCATAAATTGTCCATTAATCTATTGACTATTTATATTCTTGCAACTCTTATTATGTATATTAATTGGCATGTATTATTAATATGTATTCATTGGTATATTTATTTGTGTATTGATGTATATATTCATTGATGTAATTATATATACATTAATGTATTCATGTATTAAACCCTATAAATATGAAGTCTTTGTATGAGTCAATATATAATTGAAGAAATAAGAAATCTCTCCCCTATTTCTCCTAATATCTCTCACTCTCTTGTCCTTCTATTTCATAATACGTTATTAACACGAAGCACTGTTTGATTTTCAAGAGATATATTGATGGTATATTGGAGTATTATTATGTCGAATTTTGTGAAATTGGAATTTGTGGCTCTTGATATCATGGAAAAGAATTTATTGTCATGGATACTAAATGCTGAAATCCATCTAGATGCTAAAATCCATCTAAATGCAAATGGTCTTGGAGATACAATTAAAGAAAAGAATACAACATCCATTAAAGAAAAAACCAAAACAATGATTTTTCTTTGTTGTCACCTTTATGAAGGATTGAAAACTAAATACCTCACCGTAAAGGATCCACTTGTTTTGTGGAATAGTTTAAAGAAAAGGTATGAACATCAGAGAATGGTAATTCTCCCAAAAGCTTGCTATGACTGGATGCATTTGAGACTGTAAGATTTTAAATATGTGAGTGAGTATAACTCAGCAATATTTAGAATCAGTTCTTAATTATAGTTATGTGGAGAAAAAATTACTTATGAGGATATGTTTGAGAAAGCATTCTCCACTTTTCATGCATCTAATGTGCTCCTACAGTAGCAATATCATTAAAAAAGCTTTAGAAAATATTCTGAATTGATTTCACGTCTTCTTATGGCCAAAAAAAACAATGAGCTTTTGATAAAAACTCATGAGGCTCGTCCAACTGGTTTGGCTTCATTCCCTGAAGTGAATGTGGCAACATATCACCCTTATAATGGATAAAGTCAAGGCCACAGTCATGGTCTTGGTCATGATCATAGTCGAGGTCATGGACATGGATGAGGATGTGATTGCAATAGTTACAATTAAGATCGGCAACCTAAGAATATGTTAGAATATCAAAAGGGAGAGAATATTGAAAAAGACAACAAAAGTGGTGAAAACAGCAAAATGATGACAAATTTATGCTATCGTTGTGGCATGAAGGGCCATTGGTCACGTATCTATTGCACACCAAAACATTTGGTTGATCTCTACCAAGAATCACTGAAAAAGAAAGATAAAAAAAAGTAGTAGAGACAAATTTTTTTTCTAAGGATGAGAGTATTGATCATGACCTTTATGATATTACTTATCTAGATATTGCTGATTTCTTTATTCAGCTTGAAGTGAATATTAAACACTTGTTTGGTGATGAAAATCTCCAAAAATAAAATATTTCCCATTTATATTTATGTATTTGTTCTATTATTATGAAAGTTTCTGTACTACTGAATAATAAAAGTTATTTTTGTTATATATTATTTTATGACTTATTATATATATTGTTTCTCATGAAGAATATGAAAACTCATCTGGTGGGATCCTCAACCAGTGACAATGATATGTGTCTCACAGATTGTGCATCAACATATATCATACTTAAGGATAAAAAATTCTTTTCCTTTTTAATAATGCAAAGATCAGATGAGAATACAATATCAAGTAGTGCAAATTAATTTAGGGCTACGGAAGAGTTGATATATTGTTACTCGGAGTAACAAAAATTCATATTGATGATGTATTATATTCTATAAAGTCTCAAAGAAATTTATTGAGTTTTAAAGATATTTGATGAACTGGATATCATATTGAGACTATAAATGAAGACAACACTGGTATTTATATATTACCAACATTATCTCGAGTAAGAAAAATATATTGGAAAAATTACCTACTTTTTCCTCTGGTTTGCACTACACAAATATAAGCACAAATGAGGCACATGTCATAGTAAAACCAGAAGTTTATTGATGAAAATAATTTTAATGTTTGGCATGATCATTTGGGACATCATGGGTCTATAATGATGCGGAGAATCATTAAAAAATTCAAGTGGGCATTCACTGAAAAATCAAAAGATTTTGTTGTCCGATGAATTTTCATGCGCTGCTTATTTTCAAATGAAGTTAATTATAAGGTCATCACCAACAAAAATAAGGATAGAACCCCTTGCATTTTTGCAACGTATACAAGATGATATATGTGGACCTATTCATCCACCATGTGGACTATTTTGATATTTTTATGATTCTGATTGATACACCACGAGATGATCACATTTCTGTTTGTTATCAATGCATAACCAAGCATTTGCTAGATTACTTGCTCAAATAATTCGGTTATGGGCTCATTTTCCAAATTAGCTGATTAAGTCAATTTATCTTGACAATACTGGAGAATTACTTCCCACGCTTTTAATGATTATTGTATATCTATTAGAATAACTGTTGAACATCATGTAGTATATATTTATACACAAAATGGTATTGCGGAATCATTTATTAAACACCTTTAATTGATTGCAAAGCCAATACTAATAAGGACGAAACTCTCAACATATGCTTGGGGCCATGCTATTTTACATGCAGCAGTACTGATTCATATTAGACTAATAAATTATCACGAGTTCTCTCCAAACAATTAGTTTTTGCCCGTGAACCAAAATTTTCCTATCTAAGGATTTCTAGGTGTGTGTTATATGTTTCAACTACTCCACCACAAGGCACTAAGATGAGTTCCTAAAGAAGATTGGGAATACATGTTGGATATGAATCTCCATCGATAATCAAATATTTAGAGCCATCAACTAGAGATTTATTTACGGCTCATTTTGCTGATTATTATTTTGATGAATCATATTTTTAACTTTAAAAAAAAATAAACAATTGAAAAAAACTATTAGTTGGAATCAATTGTCATTGTCTTATCTTGACCCTCCACAGAGGAATGTGAATTAGAAATTCTAAAGATTATTCATTTGCAAAATTTAATAAATTAATTACTAGAAGCATTTACTAATCCGAAGAGAGTAACTATATCTTACATACCAGCTACTAATGCTCCATTTAGAATTGATGACCCTATAAAATAATTTGTTGCTGATGAACTTAAAGCATCAATGAAACATAGTTGACAAGTTGGTTCCATAGATAAAAATCCTAGGAAATGAAAAGGATCTAAGGATCAAATTGAGGAATTGATGACTCTAGAAGAGTCCTCAGTTTTAATTCCAGAAGAAATTTAGGTACCTGAAACTTGTGACAATCAAGAGATCTCGATAAACTATATCACAACTGGCCAAAAGTGGAATTATAATAAAATAGATGTCGATAAAAGATTTGTCTGTGATGTGGTACTCAACATTGTTAATGACAATAAGGACATTGTGTTGAAGTCTGTCGAGAAATATAGATAGAGATATGATAGACCAAAATGGAAAAATACAATTGAAGTAGAATTGAATTCTCTTTCAAAACATGAAGTTTTTGGTCCTATTGTACGTACACCCGATGGTGTCAAACCTATAGGATACATATGAGTATTTGTGTGAAAAATAGATGCGACAAATAATTTTGTCAAATATAAGGCGTGATTAGTTTCACATGGATTCTCTCAAAGACCTGACATTGATTATGAAAAGACATATTCCTCTATAGTGGATACAACTACTTTTTGATATTTAATTAGCTTGGGAATACATAAAAAACTTGGTATGTGTTTAATGGATGTAGTTACGACTTAATTATATGGACCACTTGATAGTGACATTTACATAAAAATATCAGAAGGATTAAAATTACCTGCAACACATAATTCAGGTCCTCGAGAATTTTACTCAATAAAATTATGCAAACTTTATATGGGTTGAAACAATTTGGACGCTCGTGGTATAATTGTCTCAGTGAATATTTATTGGGAAAAGAGTATAAGAATGATTCTCTTTGCCTATGTGTATTTATTAAGAGATCTGGATTCAAGTTCGTTATGATTACAGTTTATGCTGATGACATGAATATTATTGGAACTACGAATAAGCTTTCAGAAGTAGTAGACAACTTAAATAAATAATTTGAGATGAAAAATCTCTGAAAAAATAAAACTTTACATTTGTTTGCAAATTGAACACTTAGAGAATGAAATTTTTTTTCATCAATCAACTAATATATCAAAGGTGTTGAAATTTTTCTATATGGATAATGTCCATCTGTTGAGCATTCCAATGGTTATAAGGTCATTAGATGTCAATAAAGATCATTTTCAACCTCGAATAGATGATGAAGAGCTTTTTGATATTGAAGTACCATATCTTAGTGTTGTTGGAGCACTAATATATTTTGCAAGTCATACACGATCTGATATATTATTTTTTATAAATTTAATAGCAAGATATTATTCTTGTCCTACAAGAAGATATTGGAATGAAGTTTAACATATAGTGAGGTATCTTCGAGATATGATTGATAAGAGCCTATATTATCCCAATGTACCCAAATTAGAATTAATTAGTTATGCAGATGCGGTATATATGTCTGACCCTCATGATGCTTGATCATGAACGGGCAATTTGTTCACATATGGCGATACAATCATTTCATGACGTTCAAAGAAATAATCAATTACATCCACATCTTCTAAGCATGCAGAGATCTTAGTAATTCATGAAGCAAGTCAAGAAAGTTTTTGGTTAGGATCTATAATACATCATATTCGAGGGTCATGTGATTTGTCTTATAGCAAGGAGGTCACGACGACCTTGTATGAAGATAATACTACATGCATCGTTCAATTAAAAAAATGAGTACATTAAAGGGGATAGAACACAACATATATCACCAACATTCTTTTTCACTCATGATCTACAAAAGAATGATGATATTGATGTTCAATCAATTCGTTCAACTAAACTATCTAGTTTATTTATTCATCAAGACTCTACCTATACTAACATTTAAAAACTAGTTCATAGCATTGTAATGTGCAGGCTTAGAGATTTATAGTGATATTTTATATAAAATTCTTTTTTTTCTTCACCATGGTTTTGTCCCACTGAGTTTTCCTGGTAAGATTTTTAATGAGATAGTATCATGGACATTAAAAGGATGATATTTTGAACAATATTATGAATGCCCATAAATTCTATATTGATCTATTGACTATTAATATTCTTGTGAATCTTATTATTCATAGATTAATATGTATTAATTGGCATGAATTAAGAAATATCATTAGTACATTTATTTGTGTATTGATATATATATTCATTAACATATTTATATACACATTAATGTATTTATGTATTAAACCCTATAAATACGGAGTCTTAATATGAGTCACTATATATATTTGATGATATATTTCTTATATATATCTCTCTAGATCTCTTATACTTTTATTTCATGATATATTTGATGCTATTGCTACATAATTTTTTTATAACTGGAAATGAAGAAACGATATTATATTTTATTTCAATTTGTGGGTGAAAACAATATTTCGTTGCTTGCCGAACCTTGCGGCCTTGCCCCAGACTCTATCCGGAGCTTTGGCGGCTGTAGTAGGCAAACCATTGCAAGTTTCAAACGTCGAGTCGTTTGCTTCTTGTGAACTTCGTGGGGTAGATCATGGCTGAAGTGGCTAGTTCCGTGGTGCACCAAGTGCTTGGCATGCGAGCTGAAAATGTGGATCAGCCAGTTATGGACTATATCATCAACGTTCTTGGAGATGATGAATTCGACTTCGGGGAAGATGGTGAGGGCGCTTTTGAAGCCGTCGGAGAGCTTCTTGTTAGCGCTGGGTGTGTCTCTGACTTTGCAGAATGTCGGATTGTAAGGAGCATTTTCAATAAGGCACTATTGTTTTTCTTCATCTGCGGGCGTTTTTTTTTCTGTGATGAACATTTCAGTTCATAGTCAGAAAATTTGAATTGATCATGTTGATGGACTTCATAATAATGGTTATGTGCTGGGTGTTGATACTGGATATCAAAACTCAGGAGCCAAACTTAAAACCGCTTTGTGCTATTCAATTGAAATCATTCACAATTAAGTTCATTCGAGCAGTCTTACTATGCTTTTATGCCATGTAAATCAGGAAATGGGTTTTGATTGGTGAAACAAGTTTGTCCCTGCTAAACTAAAAATGGGGCGGACATTTGTCTAAGCCTCCTAGTTTGTTTATTCTACCTAATTTAGCTAGGGTAAAGTGTTCTTAGTTGTTTTTGTCGTCATCTTCTCTAATTTTGGTAGGAGAGAATATTTATTAGTTATTTTATCATTAAATTTATTTTGGCTCTTTGATATACTATGAGTGTTATATCAAATACATGAGATATGATGATTCAAAAATTCAATAAAGAAAATATAAAAGGTCAATAATGAAAAAAATTTATATCTAATTTCAAAATATAAGACATCATTAGATATAAAATTTGAATCATTGGTTTCAATGTCATAATGATCTCTTCTTATTTCTTTATTATATATTGTTGAAAGTAATTACATAAAAATGAAAATCACTATTAGTGATATTCATTTTTAAATTTATAATCTTATAGATATGAAAAAATAGATTAAGATAGTCTATATTGGGGTGCTAATGATGCGATTCGAGTTCGAGTTTAGCTAAACTCGACTCAAACTTGAAAACTCAAATCCGAGCTTGACTCGAGCTCAAAAGCTCATGAGCTTGAAAAATGAAGCTCGAAATGAACTTTAAAATGCAAAACTCAAACTCGGCTTGAGCTTGAACTTGAGTCAGGCTCGAACTCGACTCGAGCTCGAATTCGAGCTCAAACTTGAACTTGAACTCGACTCAAGTTTGAATTTGATTTGACCACGACTCAATATTGGACCATGTCATTTTCAAAATCAGGTCTCCAAGTTGTTAATTGTTATCATATAGAATAAAGAATATAAATAATAGAAACAAATTATAATGAGTCCAAAAACACAAAAATCAGTATTAATGGTCACTACAATATTATAAAATTTTAGTTTTAATTAATCTACACATGAATTATCATTAAACAAATACACTTGAATGCATATTCTTAGGATACAGTTTTAAATAATCCCAATAGCTTATGATAGGTGCTAGGTTTCAAATACTACAATTGATCATGAAAATGTGATATAACCTTCGTCAAACTAAATAGCAATCCAAGTCCAACCAAAAAACTCATACAAATATTTTCCACAAACATCTATAAAAAATATAATATTTTGTTATTAATAATATTTAACCCTGTAAGCAAATATCAAGTAATAAATAAAGTGAAATAAAAATATGATTCTGAATTTTAATTTCATAATTAAAATCAATTGAGCTGTTAGTTTGTCAATTCATTTGGAGATATTGGGATTTAGGATAAGAATTATTTTAGGTTGATCTTCATCTTTGTTTTATCATAATATCAATATGTAAGTATTTATATATTAAAATAAAAGTAAACTAAAATGATTAACAAGTAGTTATTACCTTGTTATTTCTTTTCACTCTATATAGTGATCTACGCTAATTACTTGTGCATATCAATATTTATATATTTATATGGATCTATTACATAACCTCTGGCACTAAATGTTGTCTCATAAGTCACAGTGGTGATTGGAACAATCAAAATATTTGTTGCCAATTTAGACAAAATATAAAATTTCATATATTTTTCCTTCCACCAAGTTAAGGTATCAAATTTATAATCTTGAGAAATGAAAACCTTCTCATCAAGATACACATTAAGTTTAGATTTTATAGGTTCCACTTCTTGCCCACTTTTAACTATTTGCAAAAGTTTTAATAAATTATTTGATGTACTTTTTTTTTCATGAGCATTTGAAATAAATTATATTCTGCACTTTCTTTAATAGTAAAAAAGAATGCATTCTCACATTATTATCATAAAGTTGATGCATGACATCTTTAATTTTACTAATGTTCTTCTTAGCTACATGTGAAGAAAATATTATGGGGAAAATAAATTTTAGAGTCCTCATTTTCAAACTAGGGTCCAGCATTGCTCCTATTGTCATTAGCATATTATATTCTTCCCAATATTTTCAAATATTTGTTTTATGTTTTGAACCATACTTCTAACAAAATTATTAGGAGATATAAGTTAGAAGTTGAATATCCAGAATTTGATATAATATTAGTAGTGTATTTAGAAATTTAAAATACTTGAAGTAATTTTTCAATTTTTTCCCACTCATCATTATTAGGATTATAATCATAATTACGATCATTTAAAGCATATCTTGGAAATACCTTTCTAAACTTGATAGCATAATCCAACATATTATAAGTTGAATTCAAATGAGTCTTGCATTCTAGGACTAATTTTTGTTTTTCCACATTAAATTGGCTAGCAAGTTCACCAAATTATTTGAGTTATTTCTCACTTGAATTCAAGAAGTCCACAATATCATGGACTTTTGCAATGATGCTCTTCACTTGTTTAAAATCATATTGAACTATTATGTTAAGGATATGTGTACAACAACGAATGTGAAATATTCTTCCATTGCATAATAACCTTTCACTAGATACAAAATTATTCTTTAGAATCTAAATACAAGAATCATTTGCACTTGTATTGTCAATTGAAATTATGAAAACCTAAGAGATAATGAAAAAAAATTAATTAGTTTACAAATCACAACTAAAAAAAATTAATACAAGGATAGCAAAAAATATAAGCACACTTACTTTGTTCTCAATATCTCACTCTCTTAAATATGTTAAGATGCAATCGGCTATGTTAGCATCTTTATGTGAAAAAGGTAAGCGAACAAAGTTGAGTATTCGCTTCTGAAACTTTCAATCAAGATCTACAAAATGGGCTTTTAAAATCATATATTCGATTCTTTGTGATCTTGACCACCACAAATTTGATGTCAAACTAATTTGATTTATCATTTTTAACAATGTTTTTAGTTTCTTCTCAAAATTGTAGATTTTAAAGGAGTCTGTTCTTATAATGTATTGAGACAAACTAGTCTACTGTAGTATTTTCTGCTTCATTATCAAGTTAAATCTTTTCTTCTATAATAGTGAAAGGATGCTCATGTATCATGAGTTAATCTGTTATCCACTTTCTCATCTTTAACATGTTAAATTTATCATTATGCAAAGCACAATCAAATCCAGATTGGTTTGTAACCTATACTTGAATCAGATGGTAAAAAATTAATTATTTGCTATTACTTCAAGTGTAATATCTTTTTTGAATAAGTGTCCAAATGTAGGTTCAAATGAATAGTATTTTTAGTTTTCAAGATAGAAAGAGGAGATTTATAATATTTACACATTATTTTTCATTTCCCATTTATTATTTTAGGTTCAAGAAAATCATTCCAAACTTTTGATCTTTTTGGCCTTTTAAAATGCTGGAATGAGGTTTCAATTTCAGCTTCTTTTGATGTAGTTATATGGAGCAGGGGAGAGGGCCGATGGAAGAGGAGAGAAGGGTGAGGTCGAGGGGCGAGGGCGAAGGGCAATGCCAAGGACAAGGGTTAGGAAAATAAGATTATTTAATAAATTTAAAATTTAAATTTTTTAAAATTTAAAATAGTATTTTAGTTTGATAATTTGAAAAAAATTATCAAATTAATAAATAGTTTTAATTATAAAATATTTTATTTATTAATAAAAAAATAATATTTTATACTATTTTACCTTAATTTACCAATCACTCAACAATTAAATGTTTTTGGAGTACAATATATATATACTATTTTATACTATTTTACCAATCACTTTAAAAATAATATTTTATACTATTTTACCTTATATATTTACATATATAACATCTACTTATGGAGTTAAATGTTTTCAGCAGTTCAAGGTCAATGCAAATGCCATTACCAATCACTCAAAAATTATAGTCTGCCACTTCTTGCTTTTTCCAAAGAACTACAATATATATACTTACATCCTCAACGAGTATTCCCCAAGAAATATTTAAAAGAAAAAAAAAATCTTTAACAAGCTATACAAACTATGGAAAAAAATTACTAAGGAGCAATAATAAATCTTTGTTTAGCATACCAGCTACAGAAACAATCATCCTGATTAAATTATTCTAATATTTTGATTTAAATGGAAAATTTTTGGTGAAAGTTTTAAAAGATTTCAAGTCAGATAGTTTACAATCCTTTCAATCAATACTGCCCCCAATCTATAACATAATACATAAATAATTAAAATCAACATGGAGCCTACCCTCCTAAATTACAATCCAAATTGAAAAGCAACAAGAAATTAAAACATTAACTTAAATCGACAATATCTGAAAATTTTTAACTGCATAGAAATTTTTTAAACCCAATCTTATCAGAATAAGACACCAGAAAAAGATACGTATAGAACAAGACAAGGGATCTTAAGAATACTCGAATCACAGATCTAAACAACAACAAACAAATATCAAGGTGATGGAGTTTTCGAGACTCATCGTCCTATTAATGTGACTGAAAATGGAAGGGGGAGAATGGAAATGTTTACCTGCAGGAGATCTTTGATTTGCAGGAGGAAAAGAACCAAAATCAAACCTGAAAAGCCCTGTTTTAACAACCTCAAGTATTTTTTGTTTCCACCTTTCTTAACTGATGAAGTCTTCTTGAGTAGATGAGGATGACAATGGGAGAATTGGAAAATAAATGAAATGAAATGAAGAAAAGAAAAGAGTGCAGAGGAGAGGTCCGACATATAAGGATTGAAGGAGAGAAATGTAGTCTCTACTTTATAGGTTTTATTATAAAAATGGATGGTAGAGATTAGATTAGGGTTTTATCTAAATAATTTTTTTTTCTAAAATATCATTTATCCGTTTATATAAACACATAAACTATTTTAAAAATGTAATTAGTTTATGTTAAAAGAGTACCATTTTTGCCATGGATGTATCATGCGTTTCAAAAAAATAAAAAATATACGTAAATAGAATAATGAAAAATCAGCAAAAGTTATGTAAAGGATTAGGAAAAACTTGCAAAAATATATGTTAAAATTTATGATTTTTAAAAAATAAAAAAATAGAGATATATTATTTATACACAAAATATTTTTGAGTTTCTCATGATCTTTTCAAGTTGAGTTACGAGATGCTCAACTCGATTTGACTCATTAATATTTTGATCGAGCTTACTCGTGTCGAGTTTTGATTGAGACGAGTTTGAGTAGTTCGCGAGTTGTCTCGTCTCATTAGTGCTCCTAAGTCTATATGTTGAGTGTTTTTATTATAAGTATAAATAAAAAAAATAAATAATAAAATTTGAATATTTTTTTAAGTTGGTATGCGCATATTACAAATATTTAGATTGGAAAAAATAAATACATATGTGGTTCACTAAGTATTTTTGATATGATATCTGTAATATAATTATTTTTAGTCACATAAGTTGTAATTATAAAATTATCTTGAATTTTCTATCATACGAAATAATAATTAATTTTAAATTATTTTATTTGATTGTGAAATATTAGATTAATAGTACTGTATTGAGTTGTTAGTTTATCATAATATTATATTATTAGTCTAAGGATTAATAATCCCAAATCTTTTAAAAAATATTTGATTTATTGAAGCTTACAAGTGCTATAACTTTGTATTTAGTCTCTAAATTTAATTCAAAAATAGTAGTATGTTGTTTACTTTTACATGAGATAAGATTATATACCTTTGAACCTCTCTTTACATATTTTAGAATTTGAAATTTTTAATTCTTATGAATATAAATGAGATAATCAAGAAAATAAATACAATAAAAATAGTATTTGGTTAAATTATTATTAGATAATTAAAATTTTTAATGATACTCTCTTATCTGAAAGAATCAACTAGAGTACTAATATATGTGAACAAGTCTAAACTTGAATTAAGTAATGAGTGTTTGAGTAAATTTTCTTAATATCTACTCTATTTGTACTTTGTATCATAATCTTTAGCTTATCTAATGATAAATTTTTAAGCTGGGAATGTATAAAAGTATGTTTAATAACTAAGTATCTAGAGATGTTATCTGCGTGTTTTGTTAATTTTGAATAAAAATAAAAAAAAATAAAAAAATAATAGTATAAATTTGTTATTTAGTAAAATAATTGATTCAAAATAAATTATGATAAAATTCGAGCACAAAAAAAATTCACGTTAAAACAACTTACCTAATATTGACATTATCATGCCTATTGACTTGTGTAATAATATTATTAGCCACAATAATATTAAACATCACTTATTCAACAAATATTAAAAACAAAGTGTAATTAACTATAATATATATATTGGCTCATGAGTTTATAATCAAACAATTTGGAGTGGGTTTAATAAAAGAAATAGTGATTGAAGTTCCTACATTAGTGTTGTATCCTCCAGTAAAAAAGGTTTACAATATTTTTCATGAGTAAATTTAATGTGACCTGTAGATGTACACATAAAAGATCCAACTCAAGTAGATTTGATAGTTTAATGTATAATCTCTGAGTCTCAAAATATTCTTCATAACTTAAGATGTAAGTTTTAATACATTCTCTTGAGTATGTTTCGAACACTTATAAAAAAAAGTTATATTTTGCTTCTTCCCTTTACAAGTACCTATTTTGGTTTTATTGCTGCCATAATATAAAATTTAATATTTTTCTTGAGAGTGTCTTATCTTCTTATTCTATGTTCATTGTAGAAAGAATTTCTTGTGTTATATGGAC
Source organism: Sapria himalayana (assembly GCA_029783825.1). NCBI lineage: Eukaryota > Viridiplantae > Streptophyta > Magnoliopsida > Malpighiales > Rafflesiaceae > Sapria > Sapria himalayana. The sequence continues at coordinate 1,220,345 of JAREIK010013092.1, read as the reverse complement.
ACTATATTGCACATCTTTGCCCTCCATATTGACATTTGCACACATTAATATATTATGTATGGTTCTACCCAAATATAATTTATATACTATATACACACTTCTATTGCACACATTTGCACACGCTGCCACTTATAATTGCACACAACTACAAATGTGTGCATGCTTCACATTACGACAAGCTTTGTGCACATTTGAACCACTGTGCTGTGTATCATCATGCTTCACTTTTTTTCATTGTTCACACCACTGTGCATCACCAACAACTACACTGCACACCATTGCAAGCACTATTGTACACATTCTTACCATTATGCACCACTCTTATAGCGACCAACTACAAGTTATGGACCACTACATGTCTCATTTCATGTCACATTTTGGAAAAAAAAGTAAGCGTCATGTCGCATGACCTGACTAAACTAGGCATGGAAACAACATGGGCAGTGTTGGGCCTAAAGGATTGGCTCTTGAGCTGCCAGGGAAGGTGGCACAGCACCACCCAATGTGCCAACTCTAGTCAAATTTGCCAGGTCTCTCTGGCCAAATATGAGTAGTGCCTTTAGGCAACATGAACGCTGACTTGAGTATGACATGTGAGATTCACACTTCATTTTTTTAAAAAGGTGCATGTGTTGGGTGGCGTTAGATTGGCATGTTGCATGCACTTCTGTTTGACCCAACCCAATCACTTTCTTTGATGCGAAAGCTAGTTGTTAGCTCAATCCCTTGCTAGCTTGGCATGGATTGGCTAGCTTGAGACAAACCCATATTAGCCTGACACAAACCCAAGTTGCCATGGGGTAGCCATGGGTTCATGCCAGGCATGCTTCATGCCTTTAGCCAACTCAAGCTGAGTCCTGAGCATACCCACCTTGATCTGGCACAGCCTAGTTTGGCCCAATAGGTCACCGAGTCATGCCGACTCGACACATTGGCTTGGCTTAGGCTTTAGAAAAATGCGCCATGCCAACCTAATATAATATTTTAGACATATATGGTCCCACTACAAGTGCAACTGTGCATGTTTGTATGTGCATACCTCTACTTTCACTTACACACCACACTGCCCAACTTGCATGCCTTTGTCATGCACACATCATTATGTGTGCCACTACATGCATTGTATAGTGGGTGCCTCTGCTGTATTACTGTGCTCACTATAGTGAGCATAGGATTTTGTTATCAAACCTTTCATTTCTTTGTATCATGTTGAAAGTAAACTCTCAAAAATGAAAAATCATCAGTTGATATGGAAAATCATGAAGTAAAATTTTTTGTCCTATATGTTAGGGTTTGGAGGGAATTGGGGTGTGAGAGAGGAAATGAAAGAGATGAGAAGAGAGGAGAGAGGGAAGATGATCAATGAAAAATGATATTTTATTTTCTTAATTTCAAAAATGTTATATTTTATCATCTTATTTCTTACTTTATTATTTTATTATTTTATTGTGTTTAGAGGTGTCAAACGGGCCGGGCCGGGCCGGCCCGGCACGAGGCACGGCACGGTTCGGCCGTGCCTGGGCCGGCCCGGCCGAACAAACCACGTGCCGGGCCGTGCCCGGCACGAGCCTAGCCGTGCCTGGCCCGGCACGGCTCGTGCCTTGGCACGGCACGTCGGCCCGCGTGCCTGAGTCGTGACTCGTGACCCAACCGGGCCCCGCCCCCGGTAAAAAGACCGCGGGTCGGGTCCAAACAGACCCGACCCGCCCCGACCCGCCTGCCCTGCCTTGCCGTGCGCCCGTGCCCGAGCGGCCGTGCCCACGGGCCGTGCCGTGCCCGAATTTAAAAAACCGTGCCGTGCCGGGCACGGCACGGTACAGTGACCGTGCCGTGCCCGGCACGGCACGGCAGCACGGCTGGGCACGTGAAAAACGGGCCGTGCCGTGCTGGGCCGGCCCGTTTGACACCTCTAATTGTGTTATTGATAATAATCTCCATGTTTGTCCTTGTGGGTGGTTCACATGCCGCAAGAGAATGCGACACAGTAAGACTTGATGTTCTCCTCTTCTTGGGCCAAATTTGATCCATGCCCCCTAGCAGACATGTCATGCTCAAGTTGTGTCGGGGTGACATGAACTTAGACTCGGCTATGATGTGTGAGATTCACATGCTATTTAAAAAAAAAAGACTATTGGTCATGTTGGATTAGCATTTTGATTGTGTCCATCTTCAATTTGATCCCACCATATTTTTTTTAAATAAAAGGTTATCTATCAACCCTTGCTTAGGCTAGCTGTTAACCCAAGCCGTGATTAGTAGCTTGCTTAAACTCAAACTAGTCGTTATCCCAAGATTAGGCTACCATGATATGAGCCCATGTTAGTCTGGATCCTACTTAGGCTAGATTAGCCATAATCTAGACTGCCCTGAGTTATCCATTAGCCATGCTAGGTACATCTAATAACACTAAGATTAGACAAAATATCTGAAAATCATATATAAAAATCATATTTATTGAATAAGCAATCTCAATACCTAAAAACAATCTAATTTATCTCAAATTATTTGCCTAAAATTAAAGTATATTAGAATAACTTTAAATTAGATATACTTAATTGATTATATTTTATAATAATGCATATTGATATTCTTATTATATTTTATAATAAGAATATCATAAGTGTAAAAATAAAAATAATTATTTTATAATATTTTATCGATAATGCATATTGATATTTTATAATAATTATTTGCCCAAATATTATTATTAATATTACATATTATCTTTATGATTTATATTTGAAAAAATAAAAATAATTTGATATATATTTCTAATGATAAAAATAATAAGTCTTGAAGGCTTTCGTATTGAACCATGCTGTAGGACATTATTTCAAGATATAATTTTTCACAAAACACACTCTACTCCAAAGAATAATAAAATTTGGTGATTGTTGTATAAATATCTTTTTTATAAGACAACTATTATATTTCTTACATCTAGTTGATTTTGATATATAATCTTTTTGTGAGAAATAACAATGTAAATCAACAATTTGATTATGGTGCCTTTATCATATGAAAATAATATCTCAAAACCATACATTACAAGTTTATATAAATTTCATGATTATTAAAATGACCTTAAGTTGATTAATTTTTTTTTCAAGTATAATCTTTTTTGAGTATACTCACTTACATTTTAGTATCGGCTCAACTAAAGGCTCGATAATAAGAAAGAATATCCAATGCTAAAATAAGAGTAAGAGAGTAAATATGACAATGTTTACTGGGTATAACACATACTTGGTTCCTTTCGTTGAGTTATCTGTATGTCTAATTTGGTATTCTGAATTGGATCAGATGCCTTGCTATGACTAGTATCCCCTTGTTTGCCAGTGAACACAAAGCGAGATGCCCCTATAGTATCTTTCAGTTTGCCTCGTATAATATGAATTGATAGATAATGTAAGACTGGTCTGATGAGAAACTTACAATCATCCAAAATATGATTTTGGAATACTAAAATATCATCAGGTCATAGATATGAAAATATTATGCCTAGAAGAATATTTAAGTGTCTTTCTCTCTCTCCCTCTCTCTGTAACATTATCAACTATAAAAACTTCTAGAAGATGTATATCTAATAGAATGAATAGTCAATACTCAATAGTGTAAATTGATCTTTTCAAGCTCTCTAATTTTTTTCAATCTCAGTTCAAAAAATTAAATAATTTTATGATATATAAATGATGCCTGAAATGGATATTGTGATACAACATCTTATTAGATCTTTTATATCATGCAAGATGAGCACATTGATACTAATTCTATTTCATTGGACTATCACATCATGATCAAAAGGAAAAAGTCTATCTATAGTCATTTCTCTTTTGTTTCATTATTGAGTGATTGATGTTAGATGATCTAGCATTACTTGATTAAAGATTAATGTCCTACCTTATATTCTTCACCGTGAATAATTCTGATTCCCAACCTTTCTAATAATAATAATAATAATTAAAATGCTAACTTTCTTCATAACAAAATAAAATCAAAAGAAAGTACCATATTCGCAAAGCAAATGTTGTACCAAAGAAAAAGGGTAGTATAGTAAACTCTACTCCAAAAATATTATTTTGCCCACTACCATGCACGCAAGATTATTAAAAAATACCAAACACAACACTACATCACTTAGGATATTGATGTTCGAAACACCACACACATTACACTACCAAGAAATCCGTGTCATCCATTGCTAAAATATGCATCGATGTAGGGAGTGTTTACGGAGCAGATGGTGTTGCACATAGGAAGTTTGCCTCCTTTTGTTATGAATGGTCCACATGTGTGCCCTTTTTCATGCAATGGCAATTGTAATGTGCTAGGATAATGCATATATTTTTTCTCATAAATTCTAAAATTTTTTCCCACATAATATTTTAGTTCTGGTACCATGATAAATAAAAAATGAAAACACAAAAAAACAAATAACATTAATGAAAAAAATGCGCATGATATCCTTATATAATGACCAATGAATTAATATTTTATATGTTAGATGATACTATCAATAATAAATTAAAATAAAAGTATACTAAAAAATTGACAAATTACAATTTCCAACCATAATCTATATATGTTTATTTTATGTTTTTTTAAAATAAATAAAAAATTATTTTATTTTTAAATTTTACTTATTTTCCACTTTTCTCTCGTCTATCTTTACTAAAACCCTACAAGAATAATATAAAAAGTTTGTTTTGGGCTTCACAAATTTGACTACCAAATTTTACACCACCAAAATTTTCCAATGTATTAAGTGTACATTAAAATATTTTTATTTTTAGTGTTTGATTTGAAATACATTCATAATAATAAAGAAATAAAATGTTAGCCTATTATTTAAATTTTGGTCATGCTTTGTAGTATTAATCTTAACTCATCATTAATACTAGTTATATACAGATAAAAATGAACTATATTATTGTATAGATGATATAATACTAGTGAACTAATAAAAAAAATGTATGCTCTATAATATATATGTGAAATTATGAATACTTCTAAAAAGCAAAATTATTTTTATGCGACAAGTTAGTATAATAAAAATTTAAAATTATTATCTTGCATGATAAAATATTTGACATCATGTAATATGTAGAATGACATCTAAATTTAACATTTAAAATTACATTTCTATATTTTAAGTTTTTAGATTTGTTATATCTTCAAAATTTAACCCAATATTGAGTTGAATGATATATGTTTTTAGTGAGTTATTAATTAATTTTCTTCTAAATTTTACTATTAAATTAAATTTGTATCTAATATTTTTGATATTAAATTGTTTTACTAATATATGATTTGAATATTGTTGGAAAAACATAATTATAATCTTTTGTTGGATATCACATTATGTATGATAAAAAAATTTATTCATTAATGGAATTCATGGTCATGCAATATACAAATAATATACTCTGATATATTTTTTTTTCAAGTTGTTTATTTTCAATTAAATAAATTAATTATTTTTTCTAAATTAATTTTTTTTCATTTAGATAATATGAATTCATACTCAAATAATATATGTTCCTTATCGCTATAAATGTTATAAGCTAATAAAAATGAAAAATTAAAATACTTAATAAAATTGTATAATAAAAAGCGAGACGCTCTAAATATTTTTTTCAATGTCATTTTTGATCGTGCTTCTATATATACGCATATATTTATTTTAAAGACATCAATTTTTTATATGATTTTTTTAATGAGACTCAAAATTTAATAATAAATTAATTTTCAACATTATTTGACATAATGTTTTTTGGACAATTAGAAAATCATTGTAAAAAATAGTCGCCACTTTTATTAATTCTTATTTGTTTTTGTTTCAAATCTTAAAAATCATATTTTTTGTACATTTTTATTTTATGTAATTAAATGTAATGTCCTTATAGTTGAATTATATTCAATAATTCAAAATAATATTAAATTTTATAATTTTTGTAAGAATATATTTTTGTCAATTTTAAATTATAATAATACATGCATGTGAGGTGCATGACTTTGTGTATGTGGAGCTCAAATAGTCAAAAATCAAAATGATCATTGGAGTGGGTGTGGGTGGTTTGTGCGATGGTCGAAACTTGAAATGATCATTTGAGTGGTTGTCTTCATTGGTCAAATTGTCGGTTGCATTGTGAGGTGGGTTTTGTGGTGGTCACACATATTGTTGGACTTATCCAACAATCAAAATGGGTTGGATTTTTTAGAAAAATATTTGAAAAAAATATTATCAAATTATAACGAGTCATAAAATTATTAGAAAAAGATTTAACATTTAGGTAAAAATAGGGGTTGCATGATCTAGGTTGGATTTTTATACCCTCCAGGTTGAGTGACCCAGGATATTATTTTGTTCCATCTTGGTTTGACAAGATGGTTCGGTTCTTATCGGACTAGGTTTTGTGTGCTTTGTAGGATGTATCATTTACTCTGGACCATATTATTAGGATTATTTGTAACTTATTAGTCTTCATTAGCACTTTAACAACATATATGGAACACCACGGGCCAGTTAGTCCATGTCACTTAGATGTTTTGATATTTTATTTAATTATTGAGTCATCATATATATTGTATAATTATTTGACACTGGAAATTGTTATTGCAAATGATAATGATGTGTTAGAGATAAACAACTTTTGTGATCTACTTTCAGGCACATACTATGTTGCACGGACACGGATACGGACACGGGGATACGACACGGCAAGATACGGGGACACGGCAAATTCTAAAAAACTAGGATACGGATACGGCTAGGATACGTCATGATAAAAAAAATAAAAATAAAAATTATTAATTATAAATATTAGGTATTTTAAAATAATTAAATATACTGTATTTTAAAATAATTTAAAATTTTGTATTTTAAAATAATGTAAACAAAATGTTAGGTATTTTACTTCCCCCCCTTCCCCCCTTCCGAAACCCCCTCCCGCCCCCCCTTCCGAAACCCCCTCTCGCCCCCCCTTCCGAAACCCACTCCCGCCCGCCCCCCCTTCCGAAACCCACTCCCGCCCGCCCCCCCTTCCGAAACCCACTCCCACCCGCCCCCCCTTCCGAAACCCACTCCCGCCCTCCCCCCCTTCCGAAACCCCCTCCCGCCCCCCTCCCGAAATGCATTTTTGGATACAGATTCCAAAAAACGACGCGTTTTTGGAATCTGTTTCCAAAAATGCGTCGGATACGTCTCCGAACAACGCGTCGGATACGTCTCCGACGCGTATCCGATACGCCACGTGGCGTATCCCATACGGATTCGTGTCCGATACGCCACGTGGCGTATCGGACACGTATCCGACGCGTGTCCGACCCGTGTCCACGTGTCCACGTGTCGGACACGTGGACACGGCAGCTCCTAGGCGTATCCGTGCAACACAGGGCACATATTTAGGTGATTTTTTTTTTACATATTATGCTATATTTGCACTCATTCTGAAAATTACATCATAATGGCAGCCAAACATATAAAACAGATTTTTAAGAAAAGAGTTGTTGGAGGTTTAAGGTGACAAGTTTCTTGGAGTTGATGGATGGAAATCATTATTTGATAAATTGGTTATAAAGTTTTCTTTGTAGCAAAATGGGAACATGTTTTTTTTTAAAGAATTTGATGCTTGTTTGGGTGTGTAATTATGTTCTAATTTCATTACTCTTTGCATGTATTTTTTTTTTTTTGATTTTAAGCATTTTATGTGCATCTGATGATAGGTCTGCAATAAACTTTCTGAGAGGTTAGGAAAACATGGATTTGTACATGAAAAGTCATCTGTGCGAACTCTCAAAACTCCTCTGCGAATGAATGATGGGATGGATGAGGAGGCTCCAAAAAAGAAACCTGAGGTGATAGATGGTCCCATGCTCTCAGAACGCGACCGTTTAAAATTGGAGAGAAGAATGAGAAAAGATGAAAGAGAACGAGAGGTAAAACTTTTTTTAGGTTGGCAAAATGTATTTCTGTTCTCTATATGTTTTATTTTGACAACTTTCTCAAAAGATTAAGGGTCTCAAAGAAATATGTAATTGTATAAATATTATTTTCAATACACATGCATATATCTTCATGATATTTATTTTCAAATTTTTTATTCTTTGTAATGAGTTTGTTATATTTTTTAGTTTTACTCTGGATTGTTTCTAGTATAATGTTGCTTATATTATATTTTATTTTTATTTATAGTTTGTTGAGATATATCATACTTATATTTTTTGCATTTTGTTTGTATTTTCATTTAAGTTGTATTTATCCTAGCCAGTATAGTATTTATAGTAATAGGGTGCTTTGGTCATATGGGTATATGCTATTTATTAATATTTTTGTGATTAATACTATTATTGTTGAGATATATAGATGTACATGATTATACAAATACTAATATATTGTATTTTATAAGAAATTCGAAGTTAAAAGTATTTTAGTAAAAATATTATCATGTCATCATGATGGTTGATCACCTAAGAACTCTTTGTGTTTCATGTATGTATTAGAGATTATGCCTTAATGTGATGATGAATATCTTCGTCAAAGGATAGTAAGTCTTAAGTTCGAGACTTATCAAATATAGTCTATTTGATTTTTAGAGATAATACTATTGAGATGTAAGTATTTTTAAGATTTTATGTTAAAATATAAATATTGTGTATTGGATATCATAGTTGTGAAAGGCGCGCTTAAGGCGTGCCTAGGCTCAAGGCACAACTACTCCCTAGCTATAGTGTCTCTCATGCACCTTATCGAAGAGGCACGCTTTATATACTATAATTTTTTTAAAAAATATATTTATTCTCAAAATTTATAATTATATATTAAAATTTATATAAAGTCACATTTCACTTTACAAAAGCCAATGCCTTAGGTGCGCCTTGAGCCTCAAGGCTCCAAGAAACCTTTGCGCCTTGGTGTGCTTTGTGTTTTTTAAAACTATGCTGGATATAACATTCACCTCTATTGTATGTGATATTTATATAGTCATAATATTTTATTTTCATGATGTGCTAATTTATACATAGTTTTGTGTGCTCATTGATAATATATTTTGATTATGGCTTGCAGTTTACACACACACACACACATGTAGTACTTGTATTTTTTTTGAGCTGATTTTTATTATTTTTTATTTTTTTATCATTCTTGGTATTAGTGCCATATCATAAGAGAGAAACCTAAATGTCATTGTCACTATGACTAGTCATTCATGGGAGTTTGAGTTATTGGCCACCATTGAAGTTGTTTTTCTCTGGATGTGGTCACTAGCGAAATTGATATCATTCAAATGGTAGTATTGGTTGCTACAATTTTATTTAAATGAGAAAAGTGGTTTGACTTAGTTTGAAGAGAATTGCAGGTAACTTTTGTTCAGGAAAACTAAATTGATATCGTGCTATGACACTGTCTATTAGGTTGTTCATATATTTGAGATCATTGATATATTACAATGATTTTTAAGTTCTTAAATGGTTAATTGTTTATTAAATTTTAAATATGTTATTATATCATTGTGACAAGTTGACCTAGAAATCTTATAATTAATGAGTTGGACAGTTTTAATAAAAGGTAGAAATTTATGATATTCTATAAATTTTTGTAGCAGACCCATATTAGTTATTAATCTATCTAATTTTTTTATTATAAATTCATGGTTATATTTAAAAAATATTATTAAAATTAAAGTAGTTTCAATTTCAGTGATACCATACTAAGTTTGTTTATAATCTATTGTAATATATTTTTTTACTATTATATTCGACATATCTTTTAAGGTAGATTATCTCATAATTAATTTTGCAGTTATATATTTTTTTATTATATTTATTTTAGCTTCAATTTTTTTATTTTTGTAATTTTTTTATTATATTAAAGTGAGTTCATATAATAAAATTTATTTGTAAAATTTATATTTTTTATTGGAATGAGTCAGCTTATGAGGAAAATTACATGAGGTGGGAGTTTGTAATTTCAAAATTTTAAAAATTTTGAAAATCGTAAATTTATTTTAATTAATTATTTTATTAATTTAAATAAGAATTATTTTAAATTTAGTGCAAAATAAGTTTATCAAGCATGATGAATAATTTTGAAGTCTAGAAGGAAAAGAATAATTTAAATAAATAAAAGTAAAAATACCTTAATATTGTTTAATGATACTTACAGTTATATGTGCTATGCCTGTAAGAATTCTATGTACATGATATCTTTATTCCTTTGTGACTTAAAATAATTTATGTAATATATTTATAAAAATTTAATTTTTTGTAAATTTGTAATTCTAGATTTAATTTGTAGATAATAATTTAATTTAATTTAATTTAAGAAACTACTTAGAGATAAGAATAGAAAATTATATGAAAATAAATTTAATTTAATTATATTTATAAATAATAATTCTAGACTAAATTTGTTAAAGAATTGGGTGGTTGGATATCTGTTGTGTAAAAATGCATAGGTCAAGTTTGGTCATGTGTCATGCTGCCTAGGCGTGACTCAATGATGGTCCATGCTAGTGCACCCAACTAGCTTGTGCTGTGCTACATGTTCTTGACTCACTGGTCACAGGTGTTCACTCATGACTCTAGCACGATCCTAGCAAGGGCACAAGGCCTCATACAATTATGGCACGTGGGCCACCCCTTCATGCTTGATATTGCTCTTGTTTTTGGTCTTTTTTGACCTATGCTACCTTTGGAGCTGGGTCATGCCATGCTTTGTAGGTCCTGCCATTTTGCCAATTGTGCCTTGTTCTGGGCTCAGCTGTCTGGCCTATTATACATAGAGGTGTCAAACGGGCCGGCCTGGCACGGCCTGGCCCATTTTTTTTTGGGCACATTCGTGCTACCGTGCCGGGCCGGGCACGGTTTAAAAATTGCCGAGCCCGGCATAGCGGGCCGTGCCGTGCCTTGCCTGGCCCGCTCGGGCACGCCTGACCGAGCGGTTTGGGATATGGGAAGACCGCGGGTCGGGTCGAATCAGACTCGACCCGAGGTCTTTTTATGCGGGAGGGGCTTCCGGAGGTCGGGCTCACGGGACACCCGGCACGGGACTGACCCGTGCTGGGGTGCCAAGCCGAACCGTGCTGGGTCAGGCACGGCTCAGGCCGGGCACGGCACGGCACGCGCCTCACCCGGGCACGGAATTTTTCGTGCCGGGCTGGCCCAGGCACGGCTGAACCGTGCCGTACCTCGTGCCTGGCCGGGCCGGCCCGGCTCGTTTGACACATGTAGTTATACATCTCTAGTGCAATCTCTGCATGATAGGAATATACACTCTGTAGAGTCTAATTTACATCTGTTTATTTAGGTATTATTGAAAGTATACTTTATAGGTATGAGACTTCTTGATCATTTGCTGAAAGACTCACATGAAGATGATTCTTAGGAGTAATTAGCAATAGACGCTTGTTTACTTTTATATTTATGATACCTGGTAGACAAAAGCATTTCAAGAATATGTAAATCATATTTTTGTTTATGAGGGAAATTATTTGTAGTGGGAGCTTATAACTTTAAATTTTTAAAAATATTAATTTTTTTTTATTAATTATATCTTTTATTTGACTAACAATTATTTTATATTTTAATTCAAAACAATGTTACTAAGTCTAATGACTAATTTTGAAGTCTAGAAGAAAGAGAATATTATAAATAAATAAAAATAAAAATATTTCAATCTTATCAAATGACGTTGATCATTTATATGCTGAACCAATGCAACTTACAATATTTCTTTATTACTTTATGAATTTTAATAATTTATGGTCTAGATTTATATAAATGTGAATTTTGAAACTTTTTTATAGAATATATCTCTTAGAGATAAGAAAAAATAATTGTGTGAAATAAATTTCATTTAATTGTATTTATAAATAATAATGTTAGATTAAATCTGTTCTAAAAATGCATGTGTCGGGTTGGGTTATGGATCATGTTACCCAAGCATGACTCGTGCATGATCCATGCTATTGCACCAACTAGCTCGTGCTTCTGCCACTTGTCCTTGAGTCATTGGTCATCGAGGAGAGTAATTAAAATAAATAGACTAATAAATATTTCAATATTATTTAATGATGTTGATCACTTGTATGCTACAAGTTATCTGTTGTGTAAAAAATGCATGGGTCAGATTGGGTCACGGATCTCTCTTCCCATGCATGACTCGAGCATGTGCATAGCTAGCTCGTGCCACATGTTCTCGAGTGATTAGTCATGGGTGCCTGCCCCGGACTCGAGCACGATTCTGGCAGGGGAACTTGATCGGGACAATCATGGCACATGGGCACCTCTCCAGGCTTGAAACTGCTTGTGTTTTTGGACCATGCTGGTCTATGCCGCTCTAGTTACTGGGTCATGCTTTTCATGCCTGCCATCTTACTGATTGTGCCTCATGTCAGGCCAATCCATGTGACTTTTTTAGAGATTGATTCACATGTGATTATTTAGGTATTTTTTGATTAAAAATTTTTATTTTTTATGTTTTATTTTAGTGAAAGTACAATTTATAGGTCAGAGGCATCATGGTCAGTTATTGAGAGATCTACGATAAGTTGATTTTTAGGAGGCGTAATTAGATACAAATATTGTGAAGATATTTAGTTTTTGTTCTATCTACTTGAAGGTTAGAAACTTGATATAAACCTTTATTTTTCTAAGACATTTAATATTTATTATTGTATTATTCAGCTTCTTAGTTGTTGATTAGTTGATTAGGAATTAGGATGAGTCTACTCACTAAGAAGAGTTATATTTGCGAGATGTTATAATTTTGGAATTTTTGTCTATAGGCAAAGGAAGAAGCTACTTGAGATACTTTATTTATATTTTCTTGGAGATAAGGTATTTAACACCGACACATATATTGAGCTAGAAAGAGATAACTAATGAGTTCGAAATACATCAAAAAGTGATGGATTTCTACAATAGTTGTAGGATAGAGTACAAGCAATGTCTTGAGTCACTTCATGATCATATATGTTAGGGCTCTAGTTAACACTGAAAGAGAGAGTTGGACATGATAGTTCCGGAGGGAGTATTGTAATACATCCTCGATATGTAAGGATATAGCTTAATGGGAATTAATGATAGGATTTATGCTATGTGATGCATTGATAATTTTTTCGTAGAGATTGTACAATGAATTACTTGAGTTACTTAGGATTCTTCCTCTTACACATCAATGATGTCTATTATTATCTTGTTGTAGTTGGCAAATTACTTTACTTGGACACTACACGCAAATTCAATGTTCTAGTTATCATTGGTTTTTCCATAATCAAACATTCAAACTTACTCTGGGCTCTTTGGCAGAGGACTCATTTGTCAATATTTATGTTATAGGCGATCTCATATTTTGTATATTCATCTTTTTTATCATAATATTTTATTTTTAATTATTTTGTAAAATTCGGGTACGATATTTTTTTAATGTTTTTGTACATGATTGATTGATTTCGAGGATCATTCTCTCAGGGATTGATCACTGAATGTGATTAGTTGTATGTGTTTTATTCTATAATCAAAAAACTTGTTAGCTGCTTGGCTATCATAGATTCATTATTGATATATTTTTATACTGATTATTTTTTATTGCTAAGTTGAAACTAATGTAGTCAAATGTAAAGATATAGCTTCTCTTGATTGTGAGATTTTCTAGTTAGAAAGCATATAAGGGCTCACCTTCTAGCATGTGAAGATGAGACTAGTCGGGATCTATTTTATTTGGCGCATATAAATATTTAAGAACTATTCAGAACTATTATTTATGATAGAATGAAATATTTTATAATCTTTATTAAATTTTTTTATGCTACTTAATTTTTATATAAAAAAACAATTTAAATTTTTATTATATTGTTCCTAATTATTTTCTATAAAATAATTAAAACTCAATGTGAGCTTTAAATTAATTTTATAAAAATAATAATATTTTAAAATATATTTGGTGTGAGTTAGAAATATTTTTGGAGTATGAAATAATTTTTAAAATATTATATGTCAACATATTAGCACAAAATGGAATTATTGAGATAAATAATTAATATTTAATTGAGATAAATATGATATTCTTGTTAAACAAAGTTGTACATTGATATTTTTGAAGAAAAATAATTTTAACCATGAGACATTTAATCAATCACCTATTTTTTTTTATTCTCTCTAATCAAATTCTATTCAAGTTATTTTGCCCAGTCTTATATTTTTTATCACATTAAGGTACAACCTCTGTGAAATGATACATGTGATTTCATAAAGCCATTAGATATGTGGACAATCGAGTCTAGACTTGAAAAGAATATAGAGGTGTCAAATAGTTTTTGGTTGCCCAATAGGGCCACCGTGCCATGCCAAGCATACCATGACTCAATTTTGGTTGGCCTGGCATGGCTATTCGGCTCAAGTTTGGCTGGATTTGGGCTGGGCCGTGCCGAGTCGGACCAGTTCGGCATTGTTTTTTTCTAGTTTAGTCGTTGGGGGTGCATTCAACGGTTGGATGCATCTTAACATAATTTTTTTGGATCATTGGGTTTGCTTGACCTCGACGGTTCTAGAAGGTTCAGAAATTAGACTTTGGGGTTGGGTTAGGGGGGTCGAGCGTCTAGGCGAGGCCCGACATGTCACGAGAGGTGGGAGTTCCTCCACCTAGCCCGGCCTGAGTTTCGAGGCACTATACTCGACCTTGTCATAGGTCTTTCCTTCGGGTCAGGCAGCCGGGTCATTCCTGGCCCTGCACGAGGCTCAACACTCTTCTGCCTAGTATTGCACGAGCTATGCCTCAAGCCGGCACAACATGGGTCTAGGCACAATTTTGGACCGTGTCGTGCTGGGCCAGACATGACTCAATCGGGCAATGCCTCAGGTTGGGCCTGGCCTGTCATGACCCAGTTGGCACATCTAATAGAATATGATTTAAGTGTGGGACACAATGAGTGTGTGACTATTGTTTATGAGCGTAAGACTAAAAGAAAAGATAAATTAGGCGGAAAGGATAATTTATGGTTTACAAATATTCCAAATATAAATGGAGTAACTCTCAAGTTTGATATTCCTATCAATAATGTAGAAAAGTAAAAATAATAATAATAAAATTAAAAATAAATAAATAAAACTATAACAATGAGTATCTTGTAAGAAAAGGATATTAAATATGTACATGAAGCTATTCAAAGATATATATATATATATAAGAGGAATATTTATAATTTGTTTAGTTAAAGGTAATACTCATGAGTTTTCAATAAATATGAAATTTTAATAAATTTCATTTTACAGTCTTTAAATTTATTTTGTTGATTTTGAATGAATTAAAAAAATATATTCAAAAAGATATTATGTGTTATATTTTTTTTATAGATGAAATAATATTAGTTGATGAGTTTTAAGAAAAATTAGGTATAAACTAAAAATTTGTATGGTAACATTGGAGTCTAAGAGATTTAAGATGAGTCATAGCAAAATTGAGTACTAAAAATATAAGTTTATTCTTGTTAAGAATGATAATGAATTGATAATTAAAATAAAAAAGGATGTAGTATCAAATATCTTTATTTCAATTACCTAGGTTTTAGATTAAATAAAGATAAAGAGATTGATGAATATCTATCTTTTAGAATTGTGATTGAATAGACCAAATATAAAGTTGTCTCAAAGGTTGTTTGTGATAAACGAAGATTATAAGGTGAAAGTGTAGTAAGACTAAATAATAAAATTAGAAATGAAACTATTGGACGAAAGAATATAATAATTCTAATAAATGGATAAATAAGTAAGAATCATTTAAGATGATTTGGTCACGCCCAAAATAGACGATGATAGACCTTTTAGTGCACAGATTAGGAAGTGTAAAATTGTTCTGGTTGATGGAGGAAAAATAATTAAAAGTCAGCTTAGAATGAAATAATTAGAAATTATAAATAAGAATTTAACAAGTAAAAGATTTAAAAGCGAACATGATTTTTAATAGAATAAATTGAAAAAGTAAGATTCATATAGTATTTGATAAATAGTATATTAAATTATTTTTTTCAATTTAAAATAATTATTTCTCTTTCCCGAGTTATCTTAAAAGGAACAAACTATAACTAAGGGAATTATGAAATATTTAGGTATTACATATATAATAAAAAAATATGAAGATGTCTTCTCTAATATTAATATGTGAAAAAAAATAACATACACAGTTCATATTTAAAATTATTTAAATTGATAAGTATTTAAATAATTGAATTTAGACAATAAAAACATACATAAGCTAGATGTGTGTTAGGATGTGTGCAAGGATCATATTATTTTGTGAGCTAAAATTTACTTGGTTGATCTTTAATATTTTGGGAATGTGTGTATTTTTTTAATTTTGTATCCCCTCTTTTCTCAAATATTATTCATCCTCGTTCTAGTAGTATGAATAATATGTTTGGTGAAAATATCATGGGGCACATATTTTGCATCCTTGGGGATCAAACTCGCGTCCTCTAAGGCTGGATAATTTTTTTTCCTTTGTCAATCAGATTATTATACTATTGGGTTTTGGGAATGTGATTTTATAATTATGATAATTATTTTTAAGCTAGTATTTTTGAAAAGATATTTTTGATATTTTATCATTAGTTTCTATATAATTATAAAATTCAAATATTTGTTCATTCATGCTTCTCTGTATTTTCATCCACACATATGCCTCTACTCATGATCATGTACCATGATCCTTGTAGTTGTTCTTACATTCAAACGCCTTCTATCATTAACTCTGAAGAATTGCATCCTATTGAAACATCTATGTGACTCAATAAAATCTTTGATCATCCTAAATGAGTTGCCTAGGTTATATCACTTATGTGTTTGACAATATGTTGCATCAATTAAGGTTGTTCAAAGTAGAGGTGTCAAACGGGCCGGCCCAGCACGTTATTTTAAGGCACGATCGTGCTTCCGGGCCGTGTCGTGCCTCGCCTGGCCCGCTCGGGCATTCCTGACCGAGCGGTTCGGGATACGGGGGACCGTGGGTCGGGTCGAATCAGACCCGTCCCGCGGTCTTTTTTTTTGCCGGAGGGGCATCATGGGGTCGGGCTCACGGGACACCAGGCACGGGATAAACCCGTGCCGGTTGACACCTCTAGTTCAAAGATGAGAATTCAACTTCATACATGAATCCAAACTTGTTTCTGTTGGAATTATCTTTTTAAGTGAAAATTAAATAATAATATTCAAATCCATGAATATATTCAATCCTGATTAGTGGGAAGTATTTGAAATTCTTCAAAAGGGTGTAAAAATATAATAATTCAATTCTATACACGAATCCAAAGGTCTTTTTTGTTGACTTAATATCTAGAAGTTGAAATTCTTCAAGGATGAGAATTCGAACACATGATTTTGCTCGTAAAGAATGATTTATACATGAATATATCCAACCTTGATTTGTTGGAGGTATTTGAAATCCCCCAAAACCCGCACTCGAACCTCACTGTTGCATTGTTAAGAATTGCGGTCACATGTTCCAAATGAATAATCCAAAGGTGTGAAAATATTAAGTTTGTCATAACTAAAGAGAGTAACAAAGATTATAATATGCATTTGACTTTTTTAAATTTTCATGCAGACACAATATCAAATGCATCTAGCAGAAATGGAAGCGATTAGGTCTGGAATGCCTGCAGTCTGTGTGAACCATGACCAGGAAGGTGGATCAGCAGTCAAAGATATTCACCTGGAGGGTTTTAATATCTCTGTTTCTGGTCACGATCTCATCGTGGATGGCTCCATCACTCTCTCTTTTGGAAGGCATTATGGTAGGTTTTTTTTCCTTGGCTTCACTTCACTGTATTGTTATCCTTATGCCAGCATTAGCATATGAATACATGATCCAATAGTATTTGTTTGGTAGTGCTAGGGTTTCCGTGGGAAGTTTCTGGGAAAGTAGTGAAATTTTCTTAATTTAAAAATTAAGTTCATATTACAACATAAATAATATATATATATATATAGGATTGCTTACAAGTTGGATGTTCCTAAACAATGAAAAATCAATCAAAAATAAAAAAAAAGATAAATAAAATCTTAACATCACATTCAAATTGATGTATATATATATTGGAAATACCTAATTTAGAGGAGTAAAAAGTAACCCGTGGTCTTGAAATCTTTGTGAAAATATTTGTAGTTTGCTTGTTGGAATGTATGTATGTAGTAGAAATTGAATCATTCTTGATTTTCTCTTGAATGAATTGTTAATCAATTTTATTATCTTTTATTTGCTCGTGAAGCATTATATTGGTAACAATAAGCTCGGTTGCCCTGTTATCATAGTAAACTATTAATTGTTCTTGATTGGTAGCAAAACTTCTCTAATAATTGATTGGTTCATTGGAGCTCACAAGTATTTGATATTATAAATTTATATTTTATTTTTGTACTAAATCTCAAAATAATTATCTGTATCATATTTTTTTTGGAAGTGACGTTACCTACAAAAAAGTATAAAATTTAGTGGTCAACTTTTTTTTTATAATAGCAAGAGCCTAACTAGAATATGAAAATGCCTATTTTCAGCTATACTCATGATCTACTAATTTAATCATATGTCTTGGAGATATCTTCATATATATGGGAATCTTACATATTGTATTCATATGAATTTATTTAGTAAAATTTAGAAAATAATTAGTTATATTAACAATGTAGGTGATATCTAGTATAATTATTATATAATTTAGTTTTTCTATGATTTGTCTATACTTGGTGAAATCGACTGGCTAATCAATATATGTCGATAAGTCTATACTTGAATTAATTGGTGAGTTAGTATGTGCATATCCTAAAATACTGAGATCATAAAATATTTAAAGTATATTTCGCTGGAGTATTAAAAGTTGTACTTCATGAGTGTCCCACATCAATACTAAGAAAATATTTTAGATGTCTCAAATATTTTATTAGCAACTTGAATATGTCGTGACTCGTCTTATGATGTCGTGATAAGAATATGTTGTGACTTACTTTCTTCAAAAATTTCATCTACAATGTGACATGCTTAGATTTCTCCAATTTTGTACTCCATGAGTATTATATCTCTACTATAAATGTTTGTTCTTATTTTTAGATTTTAAAGCTTGTAGCACCTGCCACATTCTTTATTCTCAAAGAACTTGTAATTTATTAATTTGAAATCTAATTTTTTTTCCTGACACATTGGCGTATACATCATATCTAAAGACCTGAATGTGAGAAATACTTGATTTTTTTCTATACAACACCCAAAAATTTGTTTGATTCTTCACTGTTGAAGTAACAATATGCTTTTTTAGATAGTATGACGTGGCTACTTTTTCCATCTAGAAATTGGTTCCAATTATGCCCTGTCTCATGTACCTTATATTCTCTATTAGTATTATGTCCAGCCTTTCAGCCACTCAGTTCTGTTGTTGTGTCATCATAATTATTTTTTGTCAGGGAATATCCTGCTCGATGCAACATCAATCAACAAGAAACTATTTTGTACTATTATTCACCCATAATGTTATCTTTATATTGAATTAGTTTTCCACCAGTACCTTGAACTTCTTGAATTTTTCCAATGTTTTACTTTTCTCTTCAATGAAATGAATTCATATATATATACATACACACACACACACACACACACATATATATATATATATATGAAAAAATCATTATTAATGATTCATAATATCTTAATCTTCTAAGCGATGTATCTGGTATTTCTCCGAACATGTTCATATTATTTAAATTCAACACTACCTTTGATATGATGACTGTAGATATGATCTCTACATGCTTTTGCTTTTCGTACATAAAATCCTCTTAAAAGTCCAACTCGTTTAAACAATTTGGCATACCTTTTGCTATCCTTTTCAAGGATACAACTACTATGT
Organism: Sapria himalayana; assembly: GCA_029783825.1. Lineage (NCBI taxonomy): Eukaryota > Viridiplantae > Streptophyta > Magnoliopsida > Malpighiales > Rafflesiaceae > Sapria > Sapria himalayana. The sequence goes on along the minus strand of JAREIK010013092.1, from coordinate 1,200,453 downwards.
TTTTTTTTACTAATGTGCTCTAATATCTAATACTACAATATGATTTTTAATTGTGCCATTGTGTTCTTATGTCACAACATAATCTTCTCATGTTGCAACTCTAAGTTTTTATATTGTGAATCTAAACTTGGTCATGACACTTTATTCCCATGTCGTGATTTTGAACTCAGTTATAATTCTATAATTATTTTCTTCTTTATTAATTGTTTCTTCTCCATGCCTTGTTCATTATATCTTTTTTATTTTTGGAAATCAAAAACCTTTTGTTAGAAGTTATAATCATACTTGCTAATAGTTTGTATACGGAACCACTCCTTACTCATTAGAGGTGTTAATCAGGTAGGCTCGGCCCGGCCCGGTATGAGGCACAGCACGCTACAGTGTTGGCACACCCTCTGCATTGTCCTTGCCGTGCTAGGCACAACACGAGTGCTTGGCACTTCGGCACGACACGCGTGACCACCCACCGAGCGTGGTCACGATGAGCCGACGCCCGACGGGCGAGGCTCTCCGAGCCACGAAAGGGCGAAGACGTGCGGAGGTGTGGCAGCGTGTTGTAACCCTAATTTTTTTTAAATCTAAGGTTTTGGTCCTACCCGAACTTGGGCAAACCCAACGGAATTCGGGCCGCGAGCTCATGCCGGGTTTGGCCTCCACAGAACCGTGATGGGCCAGGCACGACATGGTTATTGTCCGTCCCGGCTCGTTTGACACCTTTATTACTTATTGAGTAATTAGTCTTGTCAAGTCATATTGTAAGTCGTGCCATCATAACAAAAAATAATATTATTATCAGTTATTTCATTAACATAGATTTGCTCAAGTTTGAAATTTGCATAACTTTTTTGAAAAAAAATTAAGAATCAACTTGCTTTTTTATCTTCACATTTGATAATTATTTATTTTTATTATTAAGTCTTTTTTTATTGTCACATCTTTTTCATCATATGATGCATGCTGGCTAAAACATTTTGGATTAGGAGTAATGTTATATGATACATCTGTGTCAATATATTAAGTGTCCTCATAAAAATGAGTGACACATGTATTTGTAAAATGTATATCTATTACAGATAGTTGCTTGTGTGCCAAGTCAGCTTTCATCCGAGTTAACTTGTTCTAATAGTTTCTCTTCATGTGTTCAACTTTACTATATTTCTAGCACATTATTTCTATTTTATCGATAATGTTTTGTTTTTCTTTTTTCTGAGCTTTCTTATCACTTACTTTTTTCTACAATTATTTCATCCACAAACAAAATAATTTTTGAGTATTTTTGTATACTATATTTTTTCAAATTCTCGGACAATAGGGTTGAAACTTCTGACTCATAGCTTAGCTTTGTAGTACCACTAAATAAAATTCATGTTAGTGTAAAAAATGAGTTAGTCTCCTCCATGCTTACCTTGTACAACCTCTTCCTAAAAAAAAGTTTTTTGATCAATGTCTTATTCTAATAGAATACTTAGTTTTTTTAATAAATTTTTTTGTTATTTTCTTACTAAAAATGTTCATCAATATCTCATCTATCAAATATAATCGGGTTAGGTTTCACCCACTTCGATCCAGTGTATCCCATTTGACAATCTCGACAAATGTTGTCTTTAGTTTTTGATTGCTCACAATCAGTTTTAGACCTCAATTATGAATTGATAATCTCTATCAACTAACAGATCCTTAATCTTTAATTTTTAGAATTAGAATTTTTTTTTTGAAAATATCTCGATTTTAATCATGGTCGTTGTATTCAAAATTATATTCAAATCAAATCTATAATGCTAAGCTTTAATGATAAATATTAAGTTTAGAACTTAATGTTAAGATCCAAACCTTGTTCTGCTACTACATATTGAGAATTTTGATAATAGAATTTTGGGTATTAAAGCGGGTAATGTCTCCAATATCAAATATTAAAGATCTTGGTATGAGATGTAATCTTTCATTTTAAATGCAGGGATCCGCTTGATATCGAATGTACATCGATATCAAATATAGAATTTTTTAAGTGTCTGAGAAATGATGATTAAGGGTCTTAGATATGGGGAAGATAAATTTCTCAAAGATGTAGGACACATGCACATGAGAAGAATGGGAAGAGAAGAAAAAATACAAATTGCAAAAGGATACTTTTCACAAAACTTTGAGATTATATTTTATCTAGCCATTTTTCTCACACCATTTTGTTTACTATCATTTACAAGTTCTTAAATAGTGAAAAAATTTTCTATAAACCTAAAATATTAGTCGTGATATCACTTTTTTATGTCGCGAGTTGTGACTTCATTTATGTCGTGATTCAAAAGAATAATTTTGTCCCTTAAATTATTTAGTTATCCAGTCATAATAACAAAAGATAAATTATCATCTCGTTCAAGTCTTAACTTTTTTAAAGTCATGATTTCATAATTGAGGTCACGACTTTGATTGATTCACAACTTCATAGTTAATGTCATGATACGAAACATAGTTTTGATTTCGTTTAAGTTCTGACATCAAAGAATATGTCGTGACTTGAATTCTTAAGAATTTTAGTCATAACAACACAAAACATGTGATTATGTTTAAGTCATGACTTTATAAATTGGGTCATGATATCGAACACAAGTTGTACATTCAGAAATATGAGCTAATCTTAATAGTATTTCTCCTTAATTTTCACAAGGTTATTTCTAGGGATTTGATCTCACATTGATTTTATTCATTGCGACTCATATTGACACACTTCCACACAAATATTGGAAATGATTGGCTAGTCTTTGTTCAACCAAATGTACAAACAAAATTTTTTTTGGATGTTTTTTTAATAAATAGAAAAGCATAAATTTGGTTTCATCAAATTTTAATCTCAATCTTCGATTCTAAAATCTCATCAGTTTCTTCTTTTTAGATTGTCTTTTCAATCGTAATTTTTATGATATTATTTTTATAATGTAAAAAATTAAAATTTATAAATTTTAATTTTATATGAAGTCTCAATTGATTGGTGATGACATCCAACAAACAATGAAACTACGAGAATGATGTGTTGGTTTTGAAAGATAAATTATAATATTTTTCTTTTGCTCCTTTTTTTAATATAATGGATTTTATTGAATTTAAAAATAATAAAATTAATATTTTAGATAATTTTGATTTAGAAAATGATAATAAAAATTAATTGCTAGTATGTCTTTTGTTTAAATGTGTGAAATATTTGAGATTAGTATATTTTATTTAAAAATATGTCTAACTTATATATCATAAGATTCATAAGTTAATGTGTAAAATTAATATCATAAAATATTTTAAATTTAATAAAGACTTATTTATTCAAGATATTTGAAAGGATAATTGAGTGTTGTTGGTTATTCCTAATATATGGGCTACCAAACATAATGTTTTTTACATATATTATTGTTTACTATATTGATTCTTGTAGAAAACTAACAATGAATATATTAAAGTTTTGTCATATTTTATATTCTCATGATTATTCTGTTATATACAACTGCTTGATAATTATTTTTAGTGAATATATAATTTCAAATGAAATATTTAATATTATATTTGATAATACTATAATTAATGATGCATTAATGAATAGAGGTGTCAACCGGGCCGGGCCAGGCCCGACCTGGCACGAGGCACGTCACGGAAAAATTCTGTGCCCGGGCCCGTGCCGTGCCCGGGTTAGGCACTAGCTGTGCCTGGCTCGAGCCGTGCCTGACTCGGCACGGCACACCGGCATGGGTTTGTCCCGTGCCGGGTGCCCCGTGAGCCCGACCCCACGATGCCCTTCCCGCAAAAAAAGACCACGGGTCGGGTCTAATTCGACCCGACCCGCAGTCCCCCGTATCCCGAACTGCTCGGACAGGCAGGCCCAAGCGGGCTAGGCAAGGCATGGGGCGGCTTGCCGTGCCTGCGGGCCGTGCCAGGCCCAGTTATTTTAAACCGTGCCGGGCCAGGCACGGCACGGTACAGTAACCGTGCTTGGCCCGGCACGGCGGCACGCTCGTGCCCTAAAAATTCTTAGTAACTAATTTGTCGTGATATCATTAGGAAGATCCTATTTTGTCGTGATATCAATGAATTTGGATTATCTTTAGGTTTAGTAACTAATTTCATTTTTAACTTTAGGTTTAGTAATTAAATTTATTTTTAACTTTAGGTTTAGTAATTAATTTTATTTTTAACTTTAGGTTTAGTAATTAATTTTATTTTTTACTTTAGGTTTAGTAATTAATTTTATTTTTGACTTTAACTTGTGAAAGATTCAAGACTTGTATATTTTATATAAAAATATGTCTAACTTGCATATCTAAAGTTTCAAAAGTTGACTTATAGAATTAATATAAAAAAATATTTTAAGTTTGATAAAGACTTATTAATTCACAATCTTAGAAGGGATAGTAGTGTTGTTGGTTATACTCTATATAGAATACCAAAAATAATATTTTTTTTGTAATTGTCCACTCTATTGAATCTTATAGGAAACTAACTATAAATATATTAGGATTTTGTCATAATTTATATACTCATGGTGATTATGTTATATATGAGTATTTTATGGTTATTTTTATTGAATATATAATTCAAAATAAAATTTTTAGCAACATAATTAATAATACTATAATAATATTATATAATTAAATTCATCTATAACAATTATTAAAAATGATGTTAAATAAAATATTTTTGGTGTTTATGCCATATTATAAATTTAATAGTACAATTTAACTTAAAATTAGTTTCTCATATTTTAGAATATATGTAAAAATCTATTTAATTTATTAATATGTCTAATAAAATATAAAAATTAAATAGCTAATGTATGTCATCAGGCATAAAAAAATGCATATTGATGTCCAATATCATTATAATTTAACATACTTAATGTTGTAATTATGTATTGATTGTCAATATATTATGTTTGATTTTATGAATTGTAAAATTAGTAAAATATTAATAACTAAATATAATTGAGATGTTAGTTTTTAATTTTTATAATTATGATTTTTTAAAGATATAATTAATTTATATTTGTTTGTATATATTCTCATATATTATTTTATACTTAATTGCATATGTAATATAAATAATGTATTTAAATAATATAGAGAATAATAATATTTATGTGAAAAATCTTTTGAGTTGAACATCAAAATTTAAAATACTTGTCAATCATTCTATCATTTTATTTGTTAGTTGCCTATCTTAGATTTAAAGTAAAAAATGTTTAAAATATTATAAAATGCAAATGTAATTGCTTAAATGGATCATTAAAATTAGTGTCAGTTATATATATAAATATTATATATATATATATATGTATGTATGTATTTTAAAAACAAATATGATAGTAGTAATTTGTCACTTTCCACTGGGTATTGTGATTGAAATTGTATTTAAAGTTGAATTTTTTATCTAATTAGCTACAAGTAAACAAAAAAAGTGATATGTTTAGTAAGATATTATAAAATATTTAGATATTGTAGTGATGTGGAAATCAAATTTATTAATCATGTATTATATAAATAATATAAGATTTATTAATCATTTTGATGTTTATTGTAGTAATATGGTTTGCTTTTTGTATTATTGTGAACAAAATACATATATGAGGACAAAATTGATATCATATATTTTAGAAAAAATAAAAATTTTAAATGATATTGTGCTAGTGGTGTCAAACAGGCCATGTCATGTTAGCATGCTCTATTTTTTTGTGCTGTGCTGGCATGATGCGGCACCTATTTTACAAGGCTTTACATAGCCTATTTGGCCCATAGCCAGGCCTTGTAGACTCTTGTCCGTTCAGGTTAGTTTTGGACTAGACAACGGACAACCTAAAATGATTGTGCATAGTTAAAATATTTTTAAATTTTAATTTTATATTTATGCAAAATAAAAATAAAAATTACTAAAAAAAAATTCAGAAGCATAATATCAATATGATGCGTAATATAATATAAATTATTATTGGAAAAAATCTCAAAAATTAATAAAATATCATATCATATGAAAAAATAATTCAAAATAGAGTAGCATGAAGCATCATTCTCAATTCGTGTTTGTAGTACGATAGTGCAAATGTGGATGCAAATTATTATTTTTATGTATGTATCCAAAGGTATTATTAGTGATGATCTTAATATATTTGATATCGATGTTATATAAGTCATCATTATTTAGTAACTTTTTGATTTTGAATGTCCAACCTCAAATTTTTTTAGTTCTTCATGCATGCAAATATATCTATGATATTTGTTCAGAATCTCGATATCCCAATTGAAATAATATTGATTATCACAAAAAAAAAGATTTTGATGCTATGTTAGATATCAGATATATCAATAGATCTCATTTCATCTTAGATAATATAGAATAAGTAAATTGGTATGATTTTTACCAACTCAAAATATTTAAATTCTTATTATTTTTATGTAAAATAATAGAGTAGTAATCAATATCTAAGTATTGTAATAACTCGCTCATATTCTAATGATTATTTTATTGTCTTCTCTAATTAATTGAATATAAAAGTTATTATTTTTGAATATGATATTAATATTTGTATTCATAGTCTAACTATAACTATCAAATCTAGTATTATAGTTTGTAAATATGTTACTTAGTTTTTCGTGAATAAAATCTCTAAGTTTCTCAGTTTGATTCATAAAAGTGAATATGTATGTTAATATATTTTATATTCCTTTCACTTTAATGCTAGAATATATATAGACAGCCAAATAATACATATTTGAAATGAATGACATATTTTACATATTTTATTTTCATCTCAATATCCAAGATTATAAATATAAAGTATTATTTATACATGTTAAATATGCCACTAACACTGCGTGTGCATCCAAGTACAATACAAGTGGTGGAAGTATGCACAAATTAACATATATTCGTCGTGTCATAAAATTTTTTTATAAATTTCATATTAAAATATTGTATATCAATCTGAATTATTAATAAGTAGTTTGTTACTTTTATTATTGACGTAGTCGAATAACACATATTGATAGTCAATATATGAATTTTACTTATGGTACGTAAAATTTTCACAATGTTTTATATCCTTTTAGAATTTTTTTTAAAGTTCAACTGGCAAAAATTTATTACTAAATTCTTATTATTTATTATGCATCCTTAGATATTTTAGTGAATTTTTTTATTTTTTTTAAATGATAGAAAGAACTATTATTCATATTAGTGCTTTTAGGTTAATTATATGACATATATAATTAACATAAAAAATTTTACCTAATGACTCATCTCAAATGGTTCTAACAAACATATGAATGGCTACATCCGTTATTAGAATTATTATTAAAAGATATGCTAAATATTTTATTTTGAATATCATATTTACTAAAAATTCGTATCATATACTCGTATATGATATGGTCTTAATGAGGATATAGGTTTTTAGAAAATATTAAAATTTTTTATTAAATTTTTATTTTGAATTTGAACATCACTCATATATGCCAAAATCATTATGAGGATATAGGAACTTCACTCATATATAGGATCTCAGGAAATTTTTGTTATACACTTATATATAGCAGGGCAATAAGATATGTGAATGATATATTATTTTAATTAGTATATATATTGGAGATCACCGATACCATAATATTATATTTCATAAATTTATTAATTATTAATTATATTTTTAATTATAATATTTTATTATATCATTCTTTTTAGTAAACTTAAAAATCCTATGATATGCAGATTAGAAGTAGGCATGCATAATATTGATTATTTTAGGATTCACTAAAAATTTAATTAGACGACTCATGATCATAATTAGTTTTGTAATGTCTTTTCTCTCAAAGTTATTGCTGTATATGAAGAAAGATAATGAAATTGAATTTGATTCAACTTCAAAGTTATTGCTATATTATATTTCTTAAATTTATTAATTATTAATTATTTTTTTAACTCATAATATTTTATTATATTATTCTTTTAGTGAATGTAGAAATCCTATGATATGTAGACTGAAAATAGATCTACATAATATTATCTTAGGTTTTTTTGAAAATTTAATTGTAAGTCTAATGATCATAATTAGTTTGGACAATTTTTTCTCTCAAGTCATTGTGGTATATTAAGTAGATCAATGAAGTTGAACTTTATTTGACTTTAACGACTCTACTGCTTAGTTAGATTTGTTTGTGATCAAATAAATTATATTTTTTGGTGTAATGATCTTCATGCTTTTTAAGGTGATCAGTGTTACATGTGTGTGTATGTGTGTATATATATATATGTAGTATTAATTTTTTCAATATTTTTAGATTTTTTTCTATAATCTTACAGTGTGTGCATACTATTAGGGTTATCTTAAATTTATATGTTTTAGGTAAATGAGTTTAAGTCAAAGTTATTGTAGAGAATTTAGTTTTGGTAACAGACATTTTAGTCGGATTATTATTATTATTTATGTCTATATCAAAATTCGTTATTATTAAACTTACTATTTGTTATTTTTTTATTTATATTTTGAATTTTATATTATTTAATAAAAAAATATAAAAAACTAATAAAAAATTTATTTACAATAAATATAATTGTGATAATTTATTTGAGTAGAATGTTGTGCCTCACAGTTGTATTAAACTTCTATTATTATTGTTCACTATTTTTTACAATATCATAAATCAAAATAATAGATCTGAGTGAATAGAATAAAAAATATAAGATATGAGAATATCTATTAAAGAAATTGTTATTCTTTATTTATAATTTTTTTATATTAAAATAATATATATTTTTTATTTTTTTTATTTTAATATAACAAAAATATGATAGCCATCAGATTTATGCTCATGACCAATGGAAACAAATCTGATTGTAATAAATATTTTTTAAAATATATTTATTTGTCTACACTTAAATCTATGTGCTATACTTGTTGCTTTCTCTGTCAAATATAGAGGTGTCAAACGTGCCGGGCCGGGCCGGCCCGGCACGACACGGTTCGGCCGTGCCTGGGCCGGCCCGGCACGTTCAAAAACCATGCCCGGGCTAAGATGTACCCGTGCCGTGCCTGGCACGGCACGCCGGCACGGAAGGCGTGCCACGCGTGCCGTGGTGTGAGTCGTGACTCACGAGTCACTCACGGTCACGACTCACCGAGTCGTGACCCAACCGGGCCCCCCCCCCCCAGCCGGTAAAAAGATCGCGGGTCGGGTCCAAACAGACCCGACCCGCAGTCTTTTCTTGCCGAAACCCGAAATTCAAAAAAAATTCCAACAGAAAAAAAAAATTTTTCAAAGTTGAGCGATTCTCAGCCCTTGGATTCGCCTCCAACGGCTAGGGGGCAGAATCCAACGCTCCTCGTGATTCTGCCCCTTAAATATATTAAAAAAATTCAAAAAATTAATAAAAAAATATTTTTTTTTAAATAATAAAACTTTATTTAGCCTATAAAATCTACCCCCCTCCCTTTAACATTATATGTTTTTCAAAAACATAAAATCTCTCTATATTTTCTCTCTCACATAAACCGTGCTTCTATCTCTCAGCCCTCGTGAACTTGATTTCGGCTTGGATTTTCGTGAAACTCAACTTGAGTTTTGAACATCAAAGCTTCCTGCGGTGCACCTTGCACGTGAGTGACTTCATTACTTTTACCGGGTAATATAATTTACTTTTTTTTGTACTTTCTCTCTCTAAATCTTCTCTCTCTAGAAAAACTTACGAAAACTAAAAAATGACAAATACACCTAACACGTATTTAAATTTGGAAAATGAAAATGTTAGTGTTGCACATACGTCTGTGGCTCCTGAAACGTTGGTTTCTCCTGTCGTCTCAGCCCAAAGTTCTAAAAAACAAAAAACTAGGAGGACTTCTGTAGTTTGGACACATTTTAAAATCATAACACAATTAGATGTTAGGGGTGAGGAACATGAAATGGCACAGTGCAAATATTGTATGAGACTTTTAACATGCAAGAGTACATGTGGGACTGGGCACCTCAAGAGGCATGCCGAAATATGCTCAAAAAACATGGACCGTTAGATCCTAGGCAAACCCAACTTGACACTACATTTTTTGAGACTGGATCGAGTTCAGTCTCAAAGTTTACTCCCTTCGTATACTCCAGCGAGTTGGGTAGGGATGGCATGACCAGGCTCATCACATTGATGGGTCTTCCAATCAGATTTTCAGAAGATCCGAGGGTAGTGCGCATCATGCAGACTTATTTTCAGCCATCCTATCGTAGGATTCCTAGGCCCACATCTAGGAGTGACATACTAAAGATATATAAGTTAGAAAAACAAAAAATAATTAAGGAATTTTTGGCATTTAGTGGAGTGGTGTCCGTGACGTCCGATATATGGACATGTCACGATGATTCTTCTTATGCATGTCTCACGAGTCATTATGTAGATTCAAACTGGACAATCAATAAAAAAATATTAGGATTCACTGAGATTTTTCATCCTCATGATGGCCCGGCCATATTTGAGTGTATGATGAAAATATTTAGGGAATATAAAATTCAAAATAAAATTTTTAGTGTCACTTTCGATAATGCTGCGAATAATGGAGTAGCGATCAATATGTTTGTTAGGAATATTAGAGACGCACCATTAGGAGAGATCTTTCATGTCAGATGCATGTGTCATGTGATTAACCTGATAGTTCAAGCGGGTATGAAGGTCTGTTCCCCCGCGTTGGAAAATATACGCAATGCACTCAAGTATATTCGCACACCTCGCAGACTACAAGAGTTTGGTAATCTCTGTTTGTCTGCGAATCTTAAGAAGAAGAAATTCCAATCGGATGTGAGACATCGTTGGAATTACACGTACCTGATGTTGGAATCATGTGTTGGATACGAACACGTGATATCCGACTACGTCAATAGTAAGAGTGGCGAACTTATTATTGACGACACTGACTGGGATTCATGAATTTCATTTATGAAATTCCTGAAGATATTTTATGACACGACGAATATGTGTTCGTCGGTTTATACGCCCACCACTTGCATTGCACTCCGTTGCATATGCAATATTAGTAGCATGTTTAGGAAGTATCGAGCGGACCCGACGCTTAGTCATATGGTTGCAGAGATGGAGACCAAGTACCTGAAGTACTGGTCCACTATTCCATCTCTTTATTGCCTCGCAGCATTCATGGACCCTAGGGCTAAGGTGGAAGGGGTTGAAAACACCATGACTTTCATTTCCTCGTGCATGAACTTGGAAGAGCCATCCGAAGGGTTCATTTACGAGAAGTTGACAGACCTGTTCACATACTACGATACTAGGTATGGTGGTGGTGGTGGTGAAACTGTGAGTACGAACACTGATACCTTGTTCGGAGATGACGATTATTCCATTAACCTAGCGAGGGGGAAACGTAGGGGTGGACCTTCACATAGGAGCGAGCTGTCTCGATACTTAGATACCGATTACTGCTCAATCCTATTACCTTCTGACATTAAGAATCTTGATTTATTACAGTGGTGGAAATCATATGAGTCCGTCTATCCCGTGCTATCTAGGATGACACGGGATCTACTTACTCCTCCGGTGTCGAGCGTAGCATCGGAGTCTGCTTTTTCTGTTGCAGTGAACGTGATTTCGGATAGGAGATCGAGATTACGTCCAGATATGGTTGAGGCCTTGGCATGTTTGAAGGATTGGGAGGAATCAAGATTTAGCATCAGTGATCGTGCTGAAGCTGGGACTGTGACAGACACTGCAGTCGCATCCACATCCACTACGATGGCGGAGGAGCTGATTGCCGATGATGATGACCCATATGATACTGATCTTGATGCTGCGGCTGATGATTCTCATGATATGCCGCTTGACAATTGATGCTCATCTGCTCTTTTTTTTCGATATTTTTTTATTTATTTTATTTATACGCTTTGTTTGTACTTTGTATTATACGTTGTGTTGAAACTTATACTTTTTTTTTCGGAGTATTGATTTCAAAAGCATGAATGGTAATTTTTATTTGTGTAGTTTAAATTTTTTTTAATTAAAATAAATACTAACTTAATGTATTTATTTATTATTTTAAGATTTAAATTTTAATTTAAAATTTCTTAATTTTAAATTTTAATATTTAATTAATAAATTATAATATTAAAATATGCTAAACTTAATTGAAAAAAAAAATAAATTTTCTAATTTTTGTTTGTTACATTTAATTTTAAATGTAATATTTTTTACAAAAAATTTTATTTTTTAATTATTACATAAACTCTAAAGTAAATACAGAATAACAGAAACTTAATAAAAAAATTAAAAAAAAAAATTTTTTTATAATCTGCCAAGTGCCAAGCACGGGCCGTGCCCGTGCTTGGCTCCCGGGACCCGGACCCCGGTTGAGCCGGTCCAGGTGACCAGGTCCAGCCATGCGGCTCCCGCCCCGCCTACCCTGCCCCTGCCGTGCGCCCGTGCCGCCTGGCCAAGCCAACCGTGCCCACGGGCCGTGCCGTGTAGTGCCCGACTTTAAAAAACCGTGCCGTGCCCGGCACGGCACGGTAGCACGGCGGGGCACGTGAAAAACGGGCCGTGCCGTGCTGGGCCGGCCCGTTTGACACCTCTAGTCAAATATTATATTCTTTTGGACTGTGCCTAATGGGCCATGCATGTGGGTCATCCCTGGCTCGACTTGAGACTTGGTTGTCCACATTCAGTAAGACATTAACTGTGCCTTGGGCTGGCTTGACTCCGCTCCAGGCACTGTTCTGGACCGTGCCAGGTTTGGAACGGCTAGTTTGGGCTGTCCCTGGGCTCCCGGGCTTATTATACACTCCAAAGATGTACATTTGACTCTTTATGTCCTAATACATTAATTTCACAAGGAAACTGAATTTTTGAATAGAGGATCAACAGCACGCCAGTGATGATCATGAACATGGCTCTGCAGCAGCAAACTATGATCATGAAATTTTATAAAATTAATTTTCATTAATTTTTTGCTTGATATTTATTATAAATATTAATTTTATATTTTGTATTTTTTCAAAAAATTTGTATATTCAATATTGATGTAATTGCCCATTTTTAAATAAAAAAAAAGATTTTCTGTTTGCTAATTGTTGGTTTTTTTTTTAACTTTTTTTAATTATAGTATGCAGTAGCAGAACCCATTCAGTGTATTATGTACACTGTACACCTTGTATGATACAGGCTGTGCACCACAGCCTATACAGTAGCCCAAGTTTCACCAGTCACGAGCCAAGGCTAGCTGTTAAACACCAAGCCTGCCCCCGTGCCCTGGTGGTTAGCCAATAGGCACCCAGGTCCCAGCCTGGCTTCTGGCTAGCCAGTAGCTCCTCTGGTTATGCCATGCCGAATTTTTTGTTTTATATCTTCAATGATTGTTTACAGTACTTTGGATTTTCTTGCCCAGGCCTTGTCGGAAGAAATGGTACTGGAAAAACAACTTTTCTTAGGCATCTGGCTATGCATGCTATTCACGGCATTCCTTCAAACTGCCAAGCTCTGCATGTTGAGCAAGAAGTTGTTGGTGACGATATGTCAGCATTGCAATGTGTTCTCAACTCTGATGTTGAGAGATACAATCTTTTGGAAGAAGAAGCTCGCCTGCTTGAACAAGAGGCTAGTCTATACCTGCAAAATTTCATTTTTTCAGCTTGTCCGCCTGCATATATTTAACTGAATGTACCATTGTTTGCTGACCTCCTGTGATCATTCTGAAGAGAGACTCAGAGTGCCAGGGTGCCACTGGAGATGGTGAAGTTCAGTATGATGTGACCAAAATGGATGCCACTGCTCAAAGGCTTCAACAGATATACACAAGGCTCGAGATGATTGATGCGTATTCTGCAGAAGCTCGTGCTGCTTCCATCCTCGCAGTCTGTTCATACTCTTCTTTAGTGATATGATTTGCTCTAGTTATTCGTAACAATTGTCTGGACTTTCGTCCTTGGCAGATACACATTATCTGATACATGATAGATGCATATTCAGGGTCTTAGTTTCTCGCCAGAAATGCAAAAAAAGAAAACCAGGACATTTTCAGGAGGATGGCGAATGAGAATAGCACTTGCACGTGCACTGTTTATTGAGCCTGACTTGTTGCTCCTGGACGAACCTACGGTGAACCATATATTCTGTTTCCATCTGTTGGTGCCCCTATAGTTTCGGTCACTCATTTTGCAGTGTTCTGTTCTATTTCACAGAACCATCTCGACCTGCACGCTGTCTTGTGGTTAGAATCCTACCTGGTGAAATGGCCAAAAACATTTGTGGTGGTTTCTCATGCTAGAGAATTTCTCAACACGGTCTTTCTGCTGCACGTGACAGTTTTAAAACTTCGATAGCTATCCTGCCATTTTTTTTTTTTTTTTCATTTTTAGATAGTTTTCAGGTAGTTACAGATATTATTCATTTGCATGGGCAAAACCTGACAACTTATAAAGGTGACTATGATACTTTTGAGCGGACACGAGAGGATGAACTCAAGAACCAGCAAAAGGCTTTTGAAGCTAATGAACGTGCTCGTTCTCATATGCAGGTATTTTTCTATACATCACAAAAAAAATGAGTATGTAGTAGCTTTTAGATGTTTTGGATGACATCATCACATTTTCATAGCAATACCTTGGTAGCCAATGTTATTGAGATTGGAGTGATGAGTGAACTGACGAAATCATGGATATATGGCTCACTGGCTAGACAATTAGCCAAATTTTTATTGTATCTTTGCTAAACAAATGATTTCATAAATATTGTTTTTTTGTAATCTGAAATATTTTGATAGAGAATAACATATTTTTTTTTCTTAATTATATTTGAGGTGGAGGTCATACCCAGTGTATAAGATTTTTTTTTTCAACATGTGTTCTTAGAGCGATGAATATCTCGATAGCTTTATTCTTGATAGTTAGAGATGTGTCTAATGCATCTCCAACTTGAGACATATTGTTTTTTGACGAAAATACTAGTTATCTCCCCAATTATTATATTTTTTTCAATAAACTCCATTAAAAATAATGTTCATATTTTTAGTTTTTAGATTTTTGTTTATATTTTTTTCTCAATTTCTTGTATAACTACTTATTTTTTTTTCTATTACTATCACACTAATATATGACCTCTAATATATGCATGTAACAAAAGGATTTCACAGGTATTCAACTATTATAATATTATTATTACTTAAATATATCTAATTTTAGAATTCTTATGAGATTTGATGTATTAATGTTTGTATAATCATATATTTGTTCTTATAATATTAAATAATAAATTATTTAGAAGTTAATAAAAAATCCTTAATTTTTATAATATGTCGAATGTCGATGGAATCCTTATGAATATAATATAATTTGGATTGGAGCAACTCACATGTTGGGTGCTCTAAATAACATCAATACATAAATGATTGATAGATCTGTTGTAGGAATATAAATTATAGTAATAGTTACATCTTCGTTTATTTTAATGAGAGAAATATTTATACCTTATATGTTTTGTGTGTTTGTGAAATATTATATTAGACCATGATTATCATAATAGGAGAATAATAAGCAAAATAAGTGGATTCTCATTCTCTTGAAGATAGTATAGTATTCATAAACCAAGGCATCTTGTGAATGATTATTGCAATCATCCTAAACTTTGCTTTTTATTGAACAATGAAATCATGATTTATCTTTTATTTTTTTAAAGAGAAAGGATTTCATAAAAAATATATAGAATCTTTCTTGTATTAGACTTCTTCTAGATGCATGTTAATATGCTACTTGAATCTAAAAAAAAAATAGTTAGCCGACTAACCACTAAAAGACATACCAAGTTTTGGATTTTTTTTTACATACTTCAAAATGTAAATAATTGCATCTAAGATAATATGTAATAAAAAATTTTAAAAATAATTAATTATTTTGATTGTATAACTTATATTATGTCTAATTATAGTCAGATAGTTAATATTTTTTATGATTCTCATCGCATGGTGGAATTAATTGGAAGACTTAAATTAGATAAAAAATTAGTACTTCACTAATTAAGAATATCCACAAGAGCACAATTATCAATTTCTATGAAAGTAATGATTGTTACATTGTATACTTTCTATGTGATAATATAATCTCTAAAAATAATTTATTCTTATCTCAATAAAATATACGAGATTCATATTATTCTTTATTTGAAATTGTGCTTGATTGTATTTCTTGAATATAATGGTTTCCTACTTATTTTTTGATGTAATAAGAATGTCGTCTGCATACAAAATTATCAAGATAAACCTTACATTTAAACATACTTTAAAAAATAAAAAATAACTTTTAATACATGTATAAAATTAAAAGAGGCTATAACTTGTAAAAATTTTATAATGCAAGTCATTTTTGTTTGTTTTAGATCATTGATCACATATTGACATTGTCTTTTGTAATTTATAAATTGAGTTTACTTTTGTTGCTCGAAATTTGGGACTGATAGTCTTTTCCAGGTGATGTGAAGAGAGATATTCTTCACATGTAACAAGTATATTCTCTATAGAAATTGAATATGAAATTAGTATTCATATTTATCTTGTCTTCTAGAGAAAATATTCTGATAATTTGTACTAATAAATTGAGTAAATTTCTTCTAAAAAGTTATGCCTTCCGGCAATCCTTTTTCATATCTTTATCAGTATTCACTGTGAACACTCATGTGTAACTTAAAATAGACATTCTAGTTCTAGATACGAGAAAATGAGAATGAGGTGAAAAAATTTGTTGCACACATAAAATTGAGCTATGTATTATGTTGAAATTATTTTATTTTATTTAATAATATTTAGATTCATAAATAAATTAATGATAACAAATAAAAAATTTAAAACATTTTCTTTCTTTTTTTTTTTTACTTTGAGTCCAATCTACAACATTTAAAAAGATTAATATTAAATATTATAAAAATAAATTGGACTTATACATAAAAAATAATAATAATCCAACTAAACATTTCAAGATATATTTAAACAAGATTTTCTATCACGGTCTCAATCCACATGCCCAAAAAATCTTAAAATCGATCAATTTTTTGAGTTTAGATATATTTAACATAATTAAAAATAAAAATATTAAGGATATCAAAGAAGATCTGACATACTATATATATTTTTAAAAATATGTACAAGTTGGAGTATTGGTGGCAGAAGCTAACTCAAGAGATACCTCGATTAATATACTAAAAAGTATGATGTATTGAATTTCATGCAAATATAACATAGTAGTGAGATTTTGGAAGTTTATTGACTCTTTGATTCATTGTTCCCATCCATTTATTATTTTTAGTTTGAAAAAAAAATGTATGATAAAATTGTTTACTAATATGTGTTTTTTGATTAAATTTTTTAAGGATTCTAGATTGGTTCATATTATACAAGCTAGTTTCCAGTCTAGTTATCATATAATTTCTAGGCCAACCAGTAAAAATTATATAATAAAATATTTTAGATAAAAAAATTTTATTAGTAATTAATAAACTTAGAACATACTTTGGCATGATCTTTGTGATTGATGATTAGGCTGAGAGTATAGAAGAAAATCATCTCATACGTTCACACCTATCAGAATATCATATTGTCTGAGAGAAGACATATATCTATCGTGCTCAATTTTGAAAATGAATATTTCTCAAAATTTTTGAATTTCACAAATAAAAATTAGAATAAAAAATTAAAGTCAGAATTAAATTCTCGAACCCAATGAAATCTGAAAGATTATCATTAGTTTCTATAATATTCAAAAAATAAAATGATCTCTTAAGTTAATAGGCTAGAAAATTAAAATGGAAGAATCTTGGATATGCCATTTTAGTAATGGTTACAGTGAGAGGACTCTAGGATGGATTTACTAGACGACTTGTTTCTCTCACCTATCTGTAGTATTCTTGGTCTCTTCTCTGCAATATCACCGTCTGGTATGTTTATTATTATTACTATAATATGTGCACTCTCGAAAAAATTTCCTAGTTTGTATGCTGGTGACATGTTACAATTCCCCAAATTTAAACCAATAATCAAAAAAATACAAATATGCCTTTAAAAAAAACAAAAAAAAAAAATCTAATTTAGATTCTGCCCTAATTAAAAATCATGATTTTATGAATTTTTGAAATTTTTTCACTCGTGAATTAAGGTTTTCAGGGTTTATTATGTTGCAGTGCAGGTAGGTACCTTTGAAATTAGGGTTTTGCTGGCCTGATATGTTCTTGCTCTAGCAAACCCAAAAACCTGAAAATGCTTTCTACCCTACCCAACCGATATAGCTGAAAACACATTTTCTTACCCACGCAGTCATAATTTTGGCATCCCCTCTGAGTTATGGCACACGGCTGTGCGCCCCTGAACAGCATGCTAGCATGTGATCTCTCACAGATCTTAGTTTTTGCAGCTATAAGATTTTGACTCCGATATCATGATAAATTAAAAATAGCAAATTATCAAAAAATCTAACAACTCGCATCCACAAGATGTGCACAAGGAAAATCTCTAATATTAGGTCCTAGCACGAACTAGGAAGCTTATGAGTAGAGTGCTCTCATTTATGATATAATAAAATAAAATAAACAAAAAAAAGACATGAGTTGGGATCTCACCTTTTTGGCTAGGTTCAGCCAGGCTGATAAATGGGAGTAGGGCTGTAACCGAGCCGAGCTGCTCGCGAGCTGCTCGGCGTTCGGCTCGTTAGAAGCTCGCTCGAACTCGTTTATTAAGTTAAACGAGGCAAACCCGAATATCATTTTGAGGCTCGTAATTTAAATGAGTCGAGCCCGAGCACCCTCAAACTCGGCTCGTCAACTCGTAAACAGGCTCGTGAATAGGCTTGTGAGCAAGCTCGTTAACTAGACTTGTGAACAAGCTCGTGAACCAAGCTCGTGAATATGGAGAATGCTTGATACACAATAAATTTTTCTTACAAATGAACATGATGAATATTTTAACTCTTGAATTTCAATCAAGTTAATTAAATTTTTATTATATTATCTTTTTGATTTAGTTGTATGTTGACTATTTTAGATGAACATTTTCTTTAATCCACGAACATCATTTTGAGGCTCGTGAGTTAAACGAGCTGAGCCCGAGCACCCTTAAACTCGGCTCGTCAGTTCATAAATCGGCTCGTGAACATGCTCGTGAATAGGCTTTTGAGCAAGCTCGTTAACCAGGCTCGTGAACAAGCTCGTTAACCAGGCTCGTGAACAAGCTCGTTAACCAGGCTCGTGAACAAGCTCGTTAACAGGCTCATAAGTTAAACGAGCCGAGCCCGACCTTCCTCAAACTCGGCTCGTCAGCTCGTAAACAGGCTCATGAACAAGCTTGAGCCTACTCCTTTAAAATTGAGCCGAGCCGAGCCTGCCTAATACTCGGCTCGACTCGGCTCGACTCGGCTCGGTTACACCCCTAAATGGGAGCAGTGCATGAGTTGAAATGACCAAAAAACCAATTTGGACATAAGTAGTGAAGATCAAGAGGGACTTTATGTTTAAAGTAGAGCAAATTGCAGTTTAAATGTTATCCTTTATAAGCATCGGGCTCGTAATTATCCGACCTGTTTTTTACTTTTAATTATCATGCAGTCGTTCATTGATAAGTTCCGGTATAATGCGAAAAGGGCATCTCTAGTTCAATCGAGAATAAAGGTCCGTGTTAGTGCAGCCTTGAATCATCTTAGATTGTAAATCACTGTTAGTCGCCCTCATGCTTGACTCAGCTGTTCTTTTCTCGCTTCTTCAGGCACTGGAACGAATGGGTCACGTGGATGAAGTTGTTAATGATCCCAAGTATGCGTCTCAACATCTGTTCATTGTCCCTTGGCTTCGTTGGGTTTGGCTTCCTAATTTCTGTTTAATTTTTTTTCTTTTTTTTTTTAAAAAAAAAAATACAGCTACAAATTTGAGTTTCCAACTCCAGATGATAGGCCTGGTCCTCCTATAATTAGTTTCAGGTTTGTCTCAAATCAATTAGCTGGCTGCCTCTCTCTGCTGTCGTATTACGCCTTGTTGAACATGATGAGCCAGGCCTGGTTGTAGTCCAACCCTGAGGTCTTGCTTGGGCTGCACTGCCTCTTAGCTTGGGTGGCCCAACTTGATTGCTCGTATGCGTTTTTCTTAGCGTGGGTTGGTGCTCCTGGGTGCGTTTGGGTTTGGCTTCCGGCTAGAATGTTTCCCTTTAGGCTGCTGGGCCGGGATACAATTTTTTTTTAATGATTCTGTTGGACAATTGTGCTTCTACGGTAGTGATATTAAGATATAGAAATAATAGAAATAACAGAAAATAAACAATATATATATATCTAATCCAGCAACTAACCACGGCAGAATCAAAAAATGAGAAATAAATACCGAAAATAATGTGGTTCGCTAGTCGCTCAGTACGACTAGCTACACCCACTAGAAAATATTTATGCGTTACAGATTAAACCAACCAAAAATAGTCTTACAGTATGCAGCGCACAGAGTAGTCGCAATAAATCGCACAGAGAGAAGAGAGAGAGACGATGAACAGTTCCACGGGTCCAAAAAATAGTCACCCGAAATTAAAATTACAAATATTTTATAATAAAAAAAATCTCTTGGTTTATTTAACCGGATTGTGTCGGATCATGAAACGGGTTAGGCTCTGCTCCAAAAATTTTGATCCGCTGACCGATCAGCGTGACTTCCGTTATTGTGCTACTGCTGCATTTCTGGCCTCTTAATATTTTATTTTTCGCACTTACATGAAAATATTAAAACAGAAATATTTGGTTATACCAACATATTATCAAAAAATAAATTACATATACAACAAATTTGAGGCTGGGCTGGCTTGCCCCGTTTGAATTCTTACCCATGATGTTGGATGCTTAATTATTCGAGATGCAAGACATACTGAAATGCAATTAAGATACTTTTTTTATTAGGTACAATATCTAATATATATATATATATATATATATATATATATATATTAACGAAATATTTTATATAATTTTTATTTATTAATAAAATACAATCAAATAAATAATATTGAATATAACTTTTTGTTATATTTCTCATCATCATAAACATTCCTAATTTAAAAATAAAATAATTAAATTTAAACAATCTAACATCAAAAGTTTAAATTCAAAATATATTGTATATTGTTTTTGAGAGTTGGTCAGAGGGAAGCTTTTGGGATAATATGATTTGTAGTAGGATGCTTTGGCATACTAAGCATTGTGAGACACTTTTGCTTGGGCTTTTGTTGGGCTTGAGGCACGCCTTTATTAACTATGGTTGGAGGCGAGGGATTCTCTCACCTCAATTTATTTGTAAGGTCTCAATTACATTTTTCTTTTTTTAGAAATTGTTTCTCAAAGCATCGAGGCCTAGCCCCGTCCATCAGTCACATTGATTTTACAGATTTTATTAATGCTGATTTTTTTTTTATATTTTAATTGTCGAATGTGCTTATTGATTTTTCACAGTGACGCATCTTTTGGCTATCCTGGGGGGCCTTTGTTATTTAAGAACTTAAATTTTGGTATAGACCTTGACAGCCGCATTGCAAGTGAGGATTCTTTTATGTGGAATCTTTTCCTGCCCTACATCTTCTTGTAGATGTGTTTTAAATTTATATATATTTAGCCATCCAAATATCACAAACTAATGGCTTCAATCGTGTAGTTGGCTAAAAGAAAAAAAAAAAGATGGAATTAACTAAAATATACTGTTATTTTATTGACTGCTTGTTGGGCTGTATACAACTCCAGTCATTGTTCATTTTGTGTTCTCTCATCTTTCTGATTAGCCACGTCCTAACTTGCTCTTGTATTCAGTGGTTGGTCCAAATGGTATTGGTAAGTCAACCATACTGAAGCTAATAGCAGGCGAGCTACAACCAAGTTCCGGTACTGTATTTAGATCTCCTAAGGTATTGCAGTTTTTTGTGACTAGACTCCTTGTTTTAATTTAATTTAAAAGTATTTAAGATTGGTTTTTTATTAATATTTGATGAAATAAGTATCATGTTTGTGCATAATACATGTATATGTCTAAATTAATAAAATCTGAAAAATATAATAAAACATGAAGTGTGTGATTACACACACACACATACTTGATCTCATAAGAATTTTAAAATTAAAATATATTGGTGAGAATAGTATTGAGATTGTTGATTAGTTGGTAAATTCTCATGCTACATATATATATTGGAGATTATGTATTGATATGATGATAAGTATTTTTGTTCAAGAATGATATATCTTGAATTTGAGATTTATCATATGCAGTGTATTTGGTTTTCAAATGATAAGTCTCATGTATTGGTGTGATGGTAAATATTTTTTTATCTAAATATAGTAGGTCTTGATTTCAATACTCATCATACACAACCAATTTTATTTTCGAAGGTAATGTTGTCGAGATATTAATGTCTCTTAAATCCAACGCTAAAGTAAGATATTTGTACGCTAGGTATGACGTCAATAAGAAACATGAATATAGTTTAGGGAAAAAAAATATTTGAACTCTTTGATATCGTATGAGTACTCCAACATGCCTAATTCACAAGCTTTTTTTTTATAGATAATATTTTTACAAGCAATGAGCTAACATTCTCGAGGAGAATTGCTATTGTTGAGAGAGAGAGAGAGAGAGAGATGGGGGGGGGGGGTATTCTCTAAAGATGTTAGACCACCCACTCGATTCGAATTGGGGTGATTGCTGAGCTCACTCTGACATAACAATGATTTCTTATGAATTTTAATTATTTTTTTTTAAAATTGATCTGTACGTATTTTCTATGCAAAGATTAATATAAAAAGAAGCAAGCTAAGTTTTTTAAGATATTGGTATAGGTGTTTACAATTTGATCTTTGGTATGAACATATATTGTAGCAATATATTCAATTTGATTTTTTATTTCATATAGAATGATAATATGACTTCGTGTATCCCATTTAGAGGTGTCAAACATGCTGTGCTGGTAGTGATTTGTTGAGATATTTTAATATTAATTATTATTTTATTTTGTATGAGCATGATGAAGCCATTCAATGAGGATTAAGATGATCTGAAATGGGGTTACCCACACCTAGCACCAATAAGAGTGAAAATTTCTTATAAAAAATCATATAAACTACCTAACTTGGTATTTATATCAGAATGAGTCATCAAGCAGAAGAATTACATGCAAAGATAAGAATACTTAGCGAAATAGAATGAACTACCCATCAGTGAGGCCAGTTGAGAAACCCTAATTGAAATTCCAAAAATTACACATCACAATTTGGACATTTGAAGATGCAAGAATTCTAGAATGGTTTTTGAAGGTTAAGGCCTTTCATCATTTTAGAATCTTATATAGAGTTCCTATGTAATAATATTGTGACATGTAATATAATTTGAGCCTCTGGTAAATTAGGGCTCTCACAATATAAGAGAATTATCTCTTTGCTATACCTACTTAAGTATTTTTTTTCTCTAACTAAACTTGTGCGTAGGATTTTGTGAGCGTAATTCTTTTGAGGGGCAAGAATAGACTATATTATGCAATTGATAAGAAATTTTGTTGTTAAATACCACACATATGATATTTTTTTAAAATTTTTTTTTTCACATTCTTCTCATTTTCTCCTTACTAATCACATGATAGATGCATACGATAAATTTTCATATTGGTCAATCGTCTCAGTAGTATTTGCGATCAAACATATTTAACTTTGAAGTTCTTAATTATGAGATCCAGTACATTAGTGATAGTTTAAACGTATCTAAAATCAATCGTATAATATTAAAGCTAACAATCTATCAAGTATTCATTTTGCTACAAGATGCACATGCCTGCCTCTACAATTTGTAAGATTTGCACTTTGACTATCCTAGTGCCATGGATTTGATATCATGTGAAATACTAAGCTAGAAAGTAAAATTTATCAAATAACTTTTCTAATATATTAGATCAATGAATTGAGGTAACTCACAAATTGGGAGAGGTGATCAATAATTTAAAAAAAAAAACAAAAAAATTTTATTAAAAACTAATAAAGTGTAACATATATATATATATATTAATTTGTAATTATTATTAATTGTTGTTCATGGTGTCTTATTATATGTTTTATAGTTCATTGTTATCGATTCCTTATGGTATTTTATTTTGCATTTTGTAAATTTATTTACATGAAGGTTCGCGTTGCCGTGTTCAGCCAGCACCATGTAGATGGGCTTGACCTGTCTTCCAATCCCCTTCTGTACATGATGCGCTGCTTTCCGGTGAGTTCTGTGGCTTTGATATTACCTTTTGCATGTGCAATCTCTTGTTTTCTCTACAGTGCATTTTGTTAAACATATTGTGTGTGTTCCTGCATGAACATTGAACAGTATTAAAGATATATTCAAGCTAAACTCTTGTATATGAGGTCGGCCGAATTAAGACATCGTACAAGTTGGGTGTTTTTATGTTTAATATAAAAATAGAAAAGAAATACAATAAAATTAAAAATATCAATACTCTCTCGACCTTCCTAGATTTAGTGCTCACTTATAACCAATAGATATTTCTAAATTTGTTGTATTACTTCTCAGGTGTCATATAAGTGGACATCTAACTTCTCTGATATGGTTTGTCTTTCTCATGGGTGAGATGATATCATAGACATAAACTTGGTTATCCTAATACTCCCAAGGGAAGAGTAAAATAGAAAAAAGGTTGAGAGCATTAGTACTCACGAAATAGAATGTTGAGTTCATTTTTTTTATAAAGAATGATTAGAAACTCAATATCAGACGAGTTAAATGTAGGATTATTTGATTTTTTGAGATATTCTTGGTTTATTATGACCCTGAGTTATTAGTTGTCATATGTTCTAGTCTCTTACTTATCTTAAGCAAAAACTTGAGTAGACTCTTGGATTACTAGTTTGTCTTGACGCAAGTTTTCTCCTAGGAAATTTTAATTTTTTCAGTGTCTATATGGTATGTACAGTAGAACCTCCCTAAATTGATACTCTATAAATTAATAATTTCTATTATTTAATGAAAAATCAATCCACCGACTCCGTGAAATGTGTATAATTTAATAATTCTACTATCTATTATTTAATGCAAAATAGAAAATACCTTATGTAAAAATATTAATTTATAGAATTAATATTCCTTATAAATCTAAAAATACTATACATCATAGATAAAATATATTACTTCGTAAAATCAATATTTCTTATAAAAATACCTATCTAAAGTAGTTTGTTTTTTTTTCAATAGTCCGTATTTTAAATTGTATATTTCTAAGTACCTTATTAGCTATAATATGATTTGGATTTGAAAGATCAAGAAATAAAATACAAGAATGAATAACATTTAATTTTTCTTTTGTTGACATGAGATAATTTTCATCCATAACTTTACCATCTTTCTCTTCTTTTTGGTCATGAGACGACGAAAGTTTTATTAAATTTTCATCTGAAATTTTTTCATGGGCAACTTGTTACTCTTCCTCGAGATTTATAAGCTCGTGAACAGACATTGGATGACTAATTGACAGTTGATTAATAGTATCTTTAAGTTCATTTTTTATATCTTATTCTTCCGAACCCACTTCATTTTTTTAGAGTTTCTCTTTCAAAGAGACTTGTGTGCTTAAAGCAATTAACTATTATCTTGCTAGAAATGTCATTCCATGCTGCATTAGCCCATTTCATGGCTATCAATTGATCAACCTTATAGATGTCTGTCTTTTGTTATTCATCTCTATCAATTGCATCTTGGAGTTGAAAATGCCTATATCGCCTCTTGAATGCTGCTATTATTCCAGTAATCATTGGTTGAATTTTAGAAGTTGTATTAGCTGGAAAATAAAAAACTTGAATATTTGTAAGAGGCAAATCCCTCATTACATGTGAAGGAGCATTATCTAACAAAAGTAGGACTTTTCTATTAGCATCTTGCATTTGTTGATCTATCTTTTGTAGGTATTCCCTGAAAATGAGTTCAGTCATCCAAGCTTTTGCATTGCTGCGATAATAGAAACTTAATTGCTCTCCACTTTTTCTATTAAATGCACGTGTCCTTTGTGCATGACCAATGATGAGTGATTCCATTTTGTGAGACTCATCTGTATTTGCAGCAAAGATAAAAGTTAGACGTGTTTTATCCTTCTTAGAACTTTTAAATTGACGTCATGCAATTGTTCGATCAGGGGCCATGCGATAAAAGAGTCATGTTTCATCCATGTTGTATATGTCTTGAAGTGGATAACTTTGAAGTTTTTCTTTTATTATTGGCATATTTGTGTCAATTGCATCTAAATCAGCAGAGCCATTTTCTTCATATGATTTTTGAGCTTTGAATCCATGGCGAATATTCAACTTTGCAAGCCATCCATTAGAAAATTCTGATGTTCTCTCTCCAAGTTCAAGTTGTCTATCAAATTGACGAGCATTTTCCTTGATTAAATCACCTGATAATGTCACTCGACGTGCTTGGCTTTGTAAAACCCAATTTGCTAAAATATTATCAAGTTCATAATGCTTCACAGCTCTTTGACGCTTAGATGTAAATTCAGTTGTGTCCATGCTTTCATATTGTTGACGCTTAACAAGGATGTTGCTGATGGTTTATTGTGTTGGGACTTTTGAATGCTTGAATTCTTGTATTGCCCAATTTGCAAGAGCTGATTATTTAATGGATGGATTTATTGTTTTATGATGATAAATTTTAAGCTTTTGATCATTACTCAAAGAAGATAAAGGCTTCATTTTGGACGAAAAAAGAAATAAAAAAAAGGACAAACTATAACTCAACTGTTGTATGCATTAGTCTTTATAATTCAAGTGAAAAACTTTTGATATTCCACACCTGGAAAACTTTCTTGAAAACATGATCACGATCTTTGGTATTTCAAAATTTAAGTTGATTAATTTAAACACAACTTTTAACTTTAGAAATTGACATTGAATTTATTGAGGCTTGCATGGATTAATCATGTAATATCTTTGATATATTTTCTAATTTTTTAGGTGAAGATTCTATAAATTAATAACCTCCGTTAATAATTTTTTGTGCTACGAATCGTATTAATTTAGAGAGGTTCCATTGTACTTTTTATTATATATAATAACTATTATCAAAATTGTATGATTCTTAATTTGATTCACGATTTAAGGGATAAACATTTCAACTCTCTAAAAGAATCAAAAATATACATGAATCAAAGACTGAATCGCTAAATCACAAATTGATTCACATGAATTGATTTAATACCGATCCTTAAGAGATCAAGAACCTCAAAAAGATAAAAATAAAAATTAAAATACAAAAAAAAATTATTGACTGTAAGAATTAATTAATGTGAAAAAAAGTAACTCTAATTTTTATGTTACAAATTTAACGTGAAAAAATAATAAAATATCAAAAAACTTTTAAAAATTAAAAATACCAAAAAATTATAAATTATTAAAAATAAGAATTAATTAACGTGGAAAAAAATTACAAAAAATTCGATTAACGACTCGATTTGGTTCTCGATTCTTAATTCACTAATTAAGTATTCTGATTCTCGATTTGAATTTTAATTTAATAATTATGCATATAATAAATTCATATGAGTTTCATCAGAGTGTGGACCAACAAGTTTAGATATAATTGATTGATGATTATCTCTTATGGTTAGAGGCCCAAACAAGATTGTAGGAGAATAAGAAATAATAATGGGTTAAGATATATTTTTTGGAATGTTATTCTTTCGAATTCGATGCCCTTTTAAGTTTGAGTCATGCTCAAAAAAATAAATATGATCTCTCATATTATTTTATCATACTCTAATAAAGAATATTTATATTTTTTTTTTTTTGAGTTCTAGAGTAATTAAGAATTGCATATCTCAATTCTCAAAATCCTAGGTGTAATCTTATGTTGTTTTGCGGAGAATCTTCAACTAAATTAATTCCTCCAAATACTCTAGGAATCAAACTAATTTTTTTTTTAGAATGCAATTTGCGATGAACACCGCACCTCTCAAAGCTATTATGGATATTTATGAAATAGGCATCTCTTAGTTATTTCAGTTTAATATTTATTTTTATTTTTTCAAATTTTTTCTTTGAGGTTTGTCCATACTGAAAGCCTAGTATACTATCACGTGATCAGTGTAGTAATTACTGAAATTGTTTGACATACACCTTAATCTTTTATTTCTTATTGTTTATGTTTATATTAAATAGACTTTTTATGCAATTATAGTAATACATATACATCAAATTCTCTTGTTTTATGTATATATTGACTGGAAGTCATACATTGATGCAATAGTAAGTGCCTTCGTTCATTGATGATGAATCTTGGATTTTTAGACTTATAAGATGAAATATGTTTTTAATTATCAGAGATTTGACTGTCAAAATATTATAATTTTCAAGATCTTGTGCTAAATTAGAGGCGTCAACCGGGCCGGCACGAGGCACGGCACGGGAAAATCCTGTGCCCGGGCCCGTGCTGTGCCTGGCCCGTGCCGTGCCGTGCCTGACCCGGCACGGTTCGGCCCGTGGCACAGCACACTGCCAGGGCTTCGTCCCGTGTCGGGTGTCCCCCAAGCCTAACCCCGCGATCGCCCCTCCCGCAAAAAAAACCGCGGGTCGGGTCAGATTGGACCCGACCCGCGCTCCCATGAGGCCAGAACCCTACGGCCAGGCCAGACCCGAGCAGGCCAGGCACGGCCTTCAGTGCCTGCGGGCCGTGCCGGGCCGGACACGGCATGGTACAGTAACCGTGCCCGGCCCGGCACGAAGGCACGCTAGTGCTCAAAAAAATGGGCCGGCCCTGCCTGGCCTGGCCCGTTTGATACCTCTATACTAAATGGGGAGTCTTGTGCACTCAGCTTTGTGATGTGAATACTAGCACTATCAAAATACACAAGATAGAACTTAATGCAGTATTCTCAGTTAACTTCCTTGGCTAATTAGAGGTTTCAAATGGGCCGGGCTTGCACATTAACCGTGCCGTGCTAGTCATGCCACGGCTTGAGCACTATTGGCCCGACTTGTACCCGATTCGTGCCCGGATGGGCCTGGACTTGCTGGGCTGGGTTGGGTCGTACCCCATAGTTTTTCTAGTTTAATTTTAAAAAATTAAAATCCAGCTGGGTCCCCAGGCAGTTTACCATCCCGCCGTTTCAGTCACATGGGCCATGCCTGGCCCGGCACGAGGCACGGATCGTGCTGGCCCTGCATGGCATGAAGCATTCCAAGGGCCGGCCTTCCCGGCCCACGGGATGGTTCTAAACCATGTTGGGCCCTGGCCACCCGGCCCGTTTGACACATCTATGACTAATGTGTTATGATCTGTGTGATTTTATTTCTTGGGCCGATTTTATAATTACATTGTTCCACTTCCAAGGATAAGTAAAATGCTTTTCCCCTGGATGCGAGAATAAAAATGAGTTAATTCACATGCCCGATCCTTATTTTGAGTACTTTAGTGCAACACAAACCCGCATTTAATTGACACGAGCTAATTCATGTGGCCGATGTTCTTCCGGGCTAAATAGCCACCCACCGGGATGTACATAACATTCAAAGAAAAGTTTGCCTTTGTGAAAATATTTTCTCCTTTTCTTCGGGTTCTATAAATTTCATTTTTTGCAGGGTGTTCCCGAGCAGAAGCTTCGTTCTCACTTGGGTTCACTTGGCGTATCTGGAAATCTGGCTCTTCAGCCAATGTACACCTTATCTGGTGCGTGTGTGCGTGTGTGAGTGCATGCACGTGTGTGAGTGCGTCATTTTTTCATAAAAATTTTCAAGGCAAGTTCTGCCTTGTCACATGCCTGTTGTTGGCATGTCATGTAAAAATCAAATAGCTGAGAATTTGCCTGGGCTGGGCCGATGCAACGGCCTCGGCCCAAAATCAAGCCTATAATACATGACCTATACTAGTTCTCAATTGGGCAGGCCTGAGCGTGTGTTCTGACTTTTGAAATGTTGGACTCACTGGGCTTGCCCCATCGTTGTGGTGCGTTGGGCTGGATGGCCTAAAATGGTCAGGTCCGCATCAAGTACACGGGTCTCAAGCTCTGTGCCATTTTTTACACGGTTAGCCAGACTCCACCATGTGGGCATGTGTGTGTGGGTCAGCGGGCAGGAGGTTATTCATCGTCCTGTAGACTTGATTTATGGATATATCGAGATGCATCATGATATATTTATTGATTTTTTTGAAATAAAATATAGATAACTTGATTTATATATATTAATATTTTTGTTCAAATCTATTGAATGTGAAGATAATTTTCTATTTAATTATATTTTAATATATACATAATGTCAATAATTAATGTTATTTATATACTATATGTATATAGTAAAAAATTTATTAAAAAATGTATTTATATATTATTCAAATTTATTAAAAAAATTGAAAGATACTTTACTATGTGAATAATATAAAAATATATTTATCTATATATTAATTGGAGATGTAATATATTATCAATTTACACATAATTTTATGTTAGTTTAATTTATTTAAATACATCGAAAAAAAAAATAAAAATTAGTTTTATTATAATACATAATTAATATTATAAAAATAAATGAATATATGAATATATTTAGTTATTTAATATGTTAAAAATATATGAATATATTTAGTATGTCACAGTTATATTTGAATATATTATAGGTCTATCTAGATTTATTACAAAATTATTATATTTATTTTCGTAAAATTATTTTTTAAGAATATGCACATGGCTAGGAAGGGCTCTGAACCAGTTCTGTGTTTGTCATTCTGTTTCAGGTGGTCAAAAAAGTCGGGTAGCTTTTGCGAAGATCACATTCAAGAAACCACACATAATATTGCTCGACGAACCGTCCAATCATCTTGTAAGCAGTTTCTTTACGAGTCCGGCTTAATGAGCGGCACGGTTTGGTGATGATCACGTGCTCGTGTGTGATGACTTGTAGGATCTGGATGCGGTTGAAGCACTAATCCAAGGGCTGGTGTTGTTCCAAGGCGGCATTCTCATGGTATCTATATGCACGTTCGGTCCCTACCATTGCTCATCTTCTATCATTAACGGTGCCTTTTTTTGTTGTTGGATTTGTATCTACAGGTTAGCCACGATGAGCATTTAATCTCTGGAAGCGTCGATGAGCTGTGGGCTGTATCCCAAGGAAGGGTTGCTCCTTTCAATGGCTCATTCCAGGATTACAAAATGGCACTACAGTCTTGACTATACTCCACAAAGTTTACCATGTATGATCAAACTGATCCCCTTTATTTTTTTTTATTTTTATCTTTTATCTTTTTTATTTTTTAATTTTTTTTTATTTTTTTATTTGTTTTATCTTTTTTTTATTTGTTTTATCTTTATATTTTTTATTTTTTTTTTATTTTTTTATTTTTTTATTTTTTTTTATTTTTTTATTTTTTTTATTTTTTTTTTGTTTTTTTTATTTTTATCTTTTATCTTTTTTATTTTTTAATGTTTTTTATTTGTTTTATCTTTTTTATTTTTTAATGTTTTTTATTTGTTTTATCTTTTTTATTTTTTATTTGTTTTATTTTTTTTTATTTTTTTATTTTTTATTTTTTATTTTATATTTTTTTTATTTTTTTTATTTTTTTTATTTTTTTTATTTTTTAATATTTTTATTTTTTAATATTTTTATTTTTTTATTTTTTTATTTTTTTATTTTTTTATTTTTTAATATTTTTAATATTTTTAATATTTTTATTTTTTTTATTTTTTTTATTTTTTTATTTTTTTATTTTTTTATTTTTTTATTTTTTTATTTTTTTATTTTTTATTTTTTTATTTTTTATTTTATTATTTTATATATTTCTTTATTTCTTTATTTTTTATTTCTTTATTTTTTATTTTTTTATTTTTTTATTTTTTTATTTTATTATTTTATATATTTCTTTATTTCTTTATTTTTTATTTCTTTATTTTTTATTTCTTTATTTCTTTATTTTTTATTTTTTTATTTTTTTATTTTTATTTTTTATTTTTTTATATTTTTATATCTTTTTTATTTTTTTATTTTTTGGTATGCTCAACATTTAAACTTTGTAATTTTGTATAGGATAAAACTGAGCTGAAGATCTTTAAAGGTATGTTTGGGTTATTTAAAATTTAATCCTAATTGTTATATATTGCTCAATTCAATTAATTATTTGGCAGCAATTGTGGTAGGTAGTCTATGCATCTCATTTGATAAATATTTTCTTTGACCTAGCTGTGTTTTATCATAATACAATTATATGTTAATTTTATTAATTTTACATCTCATTTTATTTATTTGAGGGCTAGTAAATTTGTTATTAAATATATTCATATATTCATCTATGCTATTTTTTATTATTATTTATTATGTTAGAATGAAATCCATTTTTTTTATTATTTGAGGCGTAAATAATTCATATATAATATATTGCATCAATGCATCTATGCTATATAAAAAAATATAATCTATAAGATCTTTTCAACTTTCTTACGTATTTTTATTATTAATGTGTTTATGATTATGGTTATATATAAATATATAAATATATAAATATTTATAACCAATATACACATAATTTTGATTTTTATATTGTTTGATTAGTAATGTCATGGATTCAAATTTCACCTTGACCTCACGATTGACCTGAGTTTTAATGTAAAGTGGTGATTTAAAAAAAAAAAAAAATCGAAGGTGTTATAGATATCGGATAAATTTTGTTTTTTGATTTTTGCTTTGCTAAAGTATTATTATTGTATGTGTATATTTTTCAAATAAAAAAAAATAGTTATTTTTAAAATTAGTGTTCCGGTGAACAAAACCCAAATCCCCCTTTTCTGTTCCACATCAGAAACTCTTAAAATTTATAAATTCAAATTACATTAATTTTTTTGTTTTAAAAAAAGCGTATTATAGCTTAAAGCTAGTTAAGCTAAACTAAACTAAAACGCTTTCTTCATAAATAAATTTCAGGCCACCATAAAATATTATCAGAAAAATACATTGTCTAATCAAATTATTTCAATAGGCGGGCGCGTGTGTTCGTCCGTGCGTACTTTTTTCCGTACTTGGGTCCGTACGTTCGTGCGTATGTTTATATAGAAAGTGCAAAGAATAAGTTTTATTTTCATAAATAATAAATATTTGCAACATATAAATAATAATTATTAATAAATATTATATTATATAATTATGCAAGAAGTGGGGATTCTGTGGTGGACAAATATTTTTTTATTAAAATTAAAAACAAATAATTATGTATTTATATATATATCGGGACGGGGAATACCCCGACCCTGAAACGCGGACTTGTCGGGGCAGATCGGGGTTGGGCAAATTGCCATCCCCACACTCCAGTCTAGAAGTGTCAGTCGGCCCGGCACGAGGCACGGCATGGTTCGGCAGTGCCCGGGCCAGTGCCGTGCCTGGGTCAAGCACGAGCCGTGCCGTGCTGACCCGGCATGGGTTGGCCCGTGGCATGGCACACCTGCATGGGTTCGTCCCGTGTCGGGTGTCCCCCGAGCCCGATCCCACGATTGCCCCTCCCGCAAAAAAGACCTCGGGTCGGGTCTGATTTGACCCGACCCGCAGTCCCCGAAGCCCGAACCGTAATGACAGACCAGGCCCGTCTTTTTTAAACCGTGCTGGGCCAGACACGGCATGGTAGAGTAACCGTGCCTGGCCCGTCACGAAGGTATACTCGTGCTCAAAAAAATGGGCCGGACTGTCCCGCCACGATCCGCTTGACACATCTACTCTAGTCATGATTCTGAATTTATTATTATTTTTAAAAAGTAAAAATAAATATTCTTCGGATAATATAAGTTTTGATTTTGGCTACGGATTGAATTAGAATGGCATCGGAAGACGGAATCTGTGCGTGAATTGACTTTTGCTTGTCGCTCCCGATTTCTAGTTGAGGAACTTCGTGTTAAATTTGATACGGCGGGGCGTAGCAGAGCGGAGGGGAGCTCGTCGATCGCGTTCTAGGGTTTGAAAATACACTTGAAAATTCGAATCGTCTCTTTTAATCTTCAATGGGAGACAACACCTCATCATCGACCGCGACGTTCACCACCACAGCGGCCCCGGCCAGCATGGTGTCCTTGGAGAACCTAAACAATGCGGCAAGCTGGCTCAGTGGAGCTGTATCCTCTGCATTTTTCTCATCTCTGGAGCGATTCTCTTGTGTGAATGTAACGACGACAGATTCCGACGAGGACGCGGTCGAAGAGGATTCCATGGATTGGCCTCTGACGCGCTTTTCCGATCATTCCGCCGCGAAAGACGATGTTGCTTCTCTTCCGGTTTGATTGCAAAATTTTAATGGTTATAGTTTTGATAAACTCGAGATCACTAAAAACTATTTCTAAGATCTCAAAACTGTAGAATCTCGCTCATACGGCACGTGCTTTTGTTATTTTACTTATCAATTGCTGTTTAGCATCACATATATACCATTAGTCTCCATTTTCTATGTAGATCGGGATCACTTTTGTGTGATATTGTGATCAAATAGGGTTTTTATCGGATAAGTTTATTGTTTGCAACATCAATATCACGAGTTTATATTTGATTTTAGTTATGCTGCACTCTACTGTAACAGATCCTTTTTTTCTTGCCGTGTTGCCTTCGATTTCGATTCATCCAAACTCTTGGGTTCTTGTTTTCTTCTTTTCTTGTTAAGTTTTGTTGTTTATTTTCATCTTTATTTTATATGTCATATTCTTCTTCTCAGCATCTTCTTCGTTACTTACTGATTGATGTAGATGATGTAGCTAATGTCAAGATGCAAACTTTATTTTTTTTTTCAAATCTAATTTGAGTCGGTAAGATAAACAAACGAGGCCATAAACTA
Source organism: Sapria himalayana (assembly GCA_029783825.1). Taxonomy (NCBI): domain Eukaryota; kingdom Viridiplantae; phylum Streptophyta; class Magnoliopsida; order Malpighiales; family Rafflesiaceae; genus Sapria; species Sapria himalayana. The sequence continues at coordinate 1,165,623 of JAREIK010013092.1, read as the reverse complement.
GTGTAATGTTACAACGCTTGGTTTGTCAAGCTCCAATGAAGATCACGGAGTAATCTCCATCCATTGTTCCAATTTCTGAAGCATTACATATTTTATGAGGAATTGGATAGCTGAGGAGCTTTTATTTTATCTTTCTCACTTTAAAATAGAGCTTGATTTTTATTTTTGATTTAACAATATGAACTTGTCTCACATCAATATTAATCAAAATAAAAATCTTTGATAATATATTTTGCATTATTTAGTAATTGAGAGTCATGATAATTCCAAGAGTTTGAAGAAAAATTTGTTTTTTTTTTTAATTTCTTTTTTATTAGTTGGGTTATAATCTTTATAGAAAATTAATTATAAAAAAAAATGGAAATTATAGCACATAAAAAGAAACTTTAGAGATTGCAATTGTTCATGTGACAATTAATCTAATATAAGAAAAATACCATATCATAAGATGTAAGAATAAGTTTAGTTTATAACTATGAGAGTTAATTAGAAAAGTAATGAAAGTTGGTTGCTAGTTTATTGCTTGGAGTAAATTAAAGAGAGTAATATTATAAATTATCTCTTAACAAATGATAGAGAGTTGTAAAATTTTAATAAAATTATATGTTACTCAAATGTATCCTAATGGAAGCCAGCATGGCACCTGCTTTTGGGTTAAGGGGCTGTTTGATAACGTACTTAATATCTTTAAATCATTAAAAATTAAAATTTTCAATTGTTTGAAATTTTAAGTGCATTTGATAAAAAAATATTGGGAGCTAAAAATTTTAAATTTTAAGTGAAAATTAATTGAAAATTTTAACTGGATAGAGATCTACTTAATGTTGAAGGTTAAAAATTGTTAACAAATTTTTATAAAAAATTTTTATTTTATCTTTTTTTTCATTTATTTTCCATTTTTTCATTTATTTTTCATTTTCTCATTAATTCTACCGTTTAGTTTGTGATTCTTTCTTTTTCTTCTCCTTCCTTCATCACTGCAAACTCTAACCCAAACTCTCTTTTTCAAATTAATTTAAGAGAGTACGTATTTAATCAGCTAGTTATTTATTAATTTTTATTTTTATATTAAAATTTGAATAATTTTAAAGAATAAATATTTTTTGGTGATTTTTTAAATATTTTTATTTTTTTTTGAATTTATGATTTCTTTATAGATATGTTTTTAGTGATTTTATTTTTTTTAATAATTAATAAATTAGAAATTATATTTATGTTGGATAATATGTAATATAATGATAATAAGGATAAATATGTAAGATATATTATTTTCAACATTCAGTCTTTATAGTTATCGAATAATATATTTATATTCATTATTCAATTAATAGTAATTTATTAAATATTTTTCAATACAAATTTAATACTTATAAAATTTAGTCTTAATTTTTTAGTACTTATTTTTCAGCTTTTAATTTTTGAAATTGTATCAAATAAACCCTACAACCCTGCACAATAACTATATTTGGAAACTAGAATTTAATGTCATATGAAATTAAAGTGATTTGTAACAAATAATTTAGCACTTATTAAAATGATATTTATAATTAGATAGAAATATCATTTTAGATTGAAGATAAAAAGATATGTTCAGAAAAAAATTATTAGAATTAATTAGATTTTTTCAGTAATTCATAATACAATAATTAGAATATTATAATATTGTGCATTATGTTTGATTTATATTTACAACAGTTGAATATTTAAATTATATTTTTTATAGAATAAATTTATATATTTAAAATAAATGATATTTTTTTTTTTTTTTTGTTGAAACAAGGGGGGAACTTCATATTTTTTGATGTTGGTTTGTTGAAGGCTAATTAGTCCTAATTGCGCATTACATTTGGAAAAATAATATATACTAAAATGGATTAATTCGTTTGATCTAGTTTTATTTAGAGTGTTTTTAGTTTTGTGATTTTTTAAAAACTATCAAAATTGTAGTTTCTATTACTTAAAACTTTTTGGGGAAACACCTCAAAACATAATTTCCCCATTTAAAAATAAAAAAAATGTAATTACTTTTAGCTCTTTTAATAATTCAACTGTATGGATATATAAATCTTGATTGTTATAAAGGTGTTTATTGGCCTGGGCGGCCTGGGCAACACAACCTCTCATGCTCATCTTGTGGCATGACTTGAGCCATGACTCGACCCTGCTTGATGGCCCATACATGCTAGTTTCTGCCTAGTTGGGCAAATAGGCTAGCTTGCTAATAACCCAAGCTAGCCTGAAATGATTCATGATGGCCTGGAATGAACTAGGCTAGCTTGAACCCGAGCTAGCCTAAAATGTACAAGACTAGCCTGATCAGGCTTATCAAGGCATGTGTCAATAGGCCGTGCTAGGCTGCGCAATCAAAGCATCAATTTATTTAAAAGATTATAATTTAACAAACAAGAGATTGTCGTATCATGTTTGAATAGCTGTGGTACCACGCTAGTGATCGTTATGTGGAACTTACAACTATCAAGTTATGGATGGGCTTGTGATAATTTTTTGTCATAATAAAATGGTGAAAATTATGTTTTGGGACCAAATTTTAAAAATATTTATGATTTGCTTTCCTTATCAAAAAAACTAAATTAAAAATTAATCTATAATATAAAATATTTGTCTTAGCTTGAAAATTGAAAATCCATTTCTGTCCATACTTTCAAATAGTTTTTTTTTGGGTGATTAAGGAATTTTAAAATCGCCCAAGGAAACAACTTTTCATCATGGCGGTGGTTTCATTTTTTAGATTAAAATAAATAAATTAATTCACGTGTGTGTTTGTGTGTATTATTTATTTATTCATCTATTTATTTATTTTTATATATTTAATCAATAAATATAAATATTTTTAAACATACATATTTATACATCTATAATCACATGCACACATTTAGTTTTACACGCACCCACTGACGCACACACGTGTGTGTATAATTTTATACTTATAGGTATATATATATTTATATATATATATATCTAAAAAACAAAACTAATTTTTAAAATTAAATACTAGTTTTGGAATTCAAAAATTGCTTAGAATTTATTTTTTAAAATGTGGGAGGCAAATTGGATTTCTGATTTTTGAGTCTTTAAAACAAAAATTGATTTATGGTTTCATGTAACTTTTAATATAATTTATTTATTAAGGAGTCAAATTATATATATATATGTATATATATATATATATATATATATATATATATATATTTGAATTTATGGCCTATAATATTATGTTCCTTTCATTTTATTTTGACTTATTTTTAACTTTTTGTTTATTTATTAGTTAACTTTTAAAATAATTTAAATAAAATGCTTATCTACTCTAAGCTACGTAAGTGGAGAGGGTCGTTGGACGGGCCTAAAAATGAAGCCAACGACGCACTCATTTTTGGAATGGAGTTTCCTAGGTTTTGCCGCGGTCGTTCGGAACGAGTTTCATCCTTCCGTCTGATCACATTCAGATTTTACTTTCATTCTTCCTGATCTTGAGCATGGCGATAGTAGAAGATGACACATTTCATTTGTTAACATTCCTCGAAAGGATTCAAGATGCTGCACTCATCGCGTGTGGTGAAGAAGGGTTAGACGCAAAAACCTACGTTGATTTACCTCTGAAATTCGATCTCTCGTGGATCGAGGAGTTTTATGACGACATACTGCAAAAATGCCGTCATAAACTTTCGTGTGGACGATTAAAACACTTTCTAAGGGACCACTTCGACGAAGCGGGTACAGATATGCTGGATTACTTTCCACCCGATTTTGTTCCGGAGCCAGATGGCTTTTTGCCAAAGGTGGAGAATCCAGAAGTGAGGGAATGGGCTTTGAAGATTCATGCCTTGTGGAAGAGTTTGTCTCGCAAGGTGGCAGACAAGGTGCTAGAATTCCCAGATTTGCATACTCTGATTTCATTACCTGAGCCGGTGATCGTACCTGGATCTAGATTCAGAGAGCCTTATTACTGGGACTCGTATTGGATTATAAGGTCAGTGCGTTTATTTTTTTGAGATTTAATGTTCTCAATTTCTCATTGACCATTTAGATTGAAGAACGAATGATTTTCATGCTTCCCTGGGAAAACCCCCAAGAAGAAAACGAATTTGATTCAGTTTCATCATCAATTAATTGAGTCAAGAGATTGTTCTGTTTGACTGATAGTGAATAATGGTGATTGGTATTAAGATTAAGCTGGTTTCATTGATTATCATTGAGCAATAATTACAGTCTAGATGAAGTTTTTTGTATTAATTGTGATTCATTAACTAATTTGTTGTAGCTTCTGAAATCTTAATGATTCTTTTGATTTGATTACGCAAATGTTTATCTTATAATAGTCACACTCACACATTATGTTTTCTAATTTTTAAATTTATCTAAATTATAGTTATTTTCTATTAGATAAATTGATATAATTAGAAAACTCAGACATTTGTGATTTGTAATGTAAAAATGTGTTAGGGATACATATCAATATCTAGAGGTCATGTTTTGGTGTGATGATGAGTATTTTAACTTAAGGGTGGCATGTATAGAGTTATAAGATATTTTCAAATATGATTTTTATGGTTTTTAACTAATAAGGTTTAATGAGGTATACCTCTATTATAATCATTGGGACGCAAGTTTTGTGTACTAAATATGAACATTTTATATATATTTTTATTAAACTTTTTTATCATCATCATGGATTTTAGTAAATGTATGAAGAGGATGTTCTAGTGTTCTAGTCTTATTCATCTTAAATGAATTATTTTATTTATTTTCATATTTTAATTTGATGAGATTTTTTTATCACTTGAATCAATTAGTCCACAAATAATATGGTTGGAACTGATTTTGAGGGTGAAATTTAAAGCAAGGTGCATGTGGCTAATATATAGAAATTAGGTTTGCTATTATCTTTTAATGTGCATGATTAGAAAAGAGTTTTTGAACTTCATGTTCTATTTGCACGTATAAAGTTTTTATTAAATTATAGTGTACAATATACTGAGAGATTTTGTATCGGTGTGATGAAAAGTTTTTTTGATAAATGGTAGTAGGTCTCAGATTTTAGATTTATCAGACATAATTATATTATTATTATTTTTTATTATGTATAAATAAATTATTTATATATATAATATGCATATTCATAAATTTATATATTATATATGCATTTATTTATAATATGTATATACTATTTATACAATGTATATATTTATTATATAAATAAATAAAGAAAGATATATGTATATATATACACAATATATATATGTATATAAATAGTTACATATACATTTTTGTATATTTATACAAGTTGTATATTGTATATATTAGTTTTTATGTTCTGTGTATATATTAAAAATATGCATAGTTTATTTATATGTATAATATAAATAAAAAAAATGAAAAAAGTGCTTTTGATTTTAAAAAATGGTCAGTTGGATTGCTACCCAAATCCCTTAGTCTTTTTTTTATTACTATGGATCCAATGCATATTTTTTTCATTTTGGGATACACAAATAATTTTTTCTTTTTAAAATACTATCAAGTAATCATTTATGATTTTATATGAATCTAATTATTTTTGGTGATTTAATGATTATATTTGCAACCCTTTGCTTGTTACTATTTTTTTTTAAATAATAATTGTAATGTGTTGCAGTTATATGCCACTTAAATTATATTTTGTTATTAATAATTTCTTTGTTATTTTTTGTCAACTAACTTTATTTCATTGTTTAACAAATTGTATATTTATTATTTTTAATATGATACATTAACTAAATTTAATAAAATTGTGCTATCTTTTGAATATATTATAAAATTTTTATATATTCTTTTTATTTAGCTTATCTGTGTAGGTTTATACAAATATTAACATATTAAATTTTATAAAAATTTTAAAGTTAAATTTGTTTAAATAAAAATAATTCTTAAATTATGAATGATCAAAGGAGTTCTTACATTTAATGCATATGTTGGAGGTTATGTTTTGACGTAATATCAAGTGTCTTTGTGTGTGGTAGTAGGCAAGGAAGCATGGACACGGCTCCCTATAGCCGTGTCCGCGTGTCCAACATCTGGACACGTGGACATGACATTGATACGGCATGGATAAGTGTCCGATATGCCACGTGGCATATCATTGCAATAATCCGTATTTGATACGTCACGTGACGTATCAGATGGTTGCGTCGGTAGACGAAAGCCGTATCCATGCTTATAGTGCTCGACGTTCGAGGACGTCGGGTGGCCAACCCCGCCACATGGGAGATGTTGGCCACTGGCTGGGGCGGGCGTGATTTGAGGGAGAGGCAGGAGCGGATGCGATTTGAGGGGAGAGGCAGGGGCTGGAGTATTTGTGTGGGGATGTGCATAAAATAAAATATTTTTATTTTATAAAATAAATAATATGTATCTATTCTATATAATAAAATATTTTAATTTAATTTAATGAATTTTATATAATACCTAATATTTATAATTAATAATTTTTATTTTTTTTATCATGCAGTATCCTAGTCGTATTCGTATTCTAATTTTTTAAATTTTGTCATATTCTCGTATTCTGCCGTGTTGTATCCCCGTGTCCGTGTTTCTTAGGTTGTAGGTATAATTGCTAAAATAATTTAGCAAACATATTTAAGTATTCAAGTATTTCATCTTTCTCATAGGATATTAAAATAATTTTTTATATCTATATACTCTATAATCATTTGCTTGAGTTTCATTTCATACGGAGACTTGTATATATATATATAATTTATATATGAAAAAATTATTATAATGCTATTGAATGAAAGATTTTAAAAAATTATAGCACATATTTCATAATACTTCTTTAAATATAATAATTTGTAATAATCTACTTGTTGTGCCCTAATAATTCTATTTTTTAAATTTAGTTTATTTGATGAGGTGTTGCATTATCATAATTGGAAAATTTATGATATTTCATTTTAGTAGCGTAATTGATGTTAAACATTAGATTTTTTTTTGTCATAATAATGAGGATTTCTATAATAATGTTGCATGTGCTTCATGTTTGATCAATATATTTTTTAAAGATTTGCCTATTATTATTGATTTAAATATAAATTTAATATGAAATAATATTAAATCAAGTTAAAAAAATTAATATAATTTCATTTAGATGGAATCATCATTTATTTCTTTTGCCTTTGATAACTATTTCTTTTTGTTAGGTATTTCATTCCCTAATTTGTAATTATAAAAGTATCTTTAAAAAAATCATTGTTTAAAAAAATGTAAATGAGGCTTGCCTTGGAGCATGCCCTAGGGTGAGGTATGTGCAAAATGCCTTGAGGTTCATGAAAAAAAGGTGATGCTCAAAATAGACGCATGCCTTCTTTTGTGTGCTATTTTGAGGCTTTTTTAAAATGTGCCTTGTATGCCTCAAAGAAATTTACGTAAACCCTAAAAAGTGCTGATTGATTCTTTGGCTCTGCTCAAAAATTTTGATGCGTAAGCCGACTTTGAATCTGATGTCGACACTTTTTGTTTGAAATTCTTGATTTTATTGATACTGCTCAAAATAGAGGTGTCAAACTGGCTGTGGTGGGCTGGCCGGCCCTGCCCATTTTTAGTGAGCTCGACGTACTTTCGGGCCAGGCACAACATGGTTAATGTTTTATGTCATTCATGACCCGACATGGTTTTTTCAAGCCAAGCTCAGCACGGCCCGCTGGTATAGCCGGTTATTTTATCGTGCCGGGTCAGACCCTTACGGGCTGGTTTAAAAAAAATTTAATTTTTTTTGTTTTTAATATTTATGTATTTATAAAATATATATTATATTAGATAATATTTAAAAATATTTAAATTGTAACTTGAAAATTTTTGAATAGTTATAAATTTTAATTTTTTTTTATTATGTTTTAATTAGAGTCATTAATAGATTTAAATTATAATTTATTTGAACTAAATTATAATATTTTTAATGAAAATTTTAAACACAAAAATAAATTAAACATACAATTTTTTTTTGCAAAAATTATAGGGTTACAAAGTTAAATACAAACCAAACATCAAATCGGTCAATCTCAATGTAAAGCAAATATACGTAATGTAAATAAAAAAAGCATACAAAATAAAATATAAAAATCAAAAATTAGAATCAAAAACACAAAACTCAAAAGTATAAGCATAACTACATAAATGTAACCAATGATAAAAATTTCTGATATATCCACCGATATATCTTCGATATATCCACCGATATATCTTCGATATATCCGTAAATTCTAAGTATTGATATATTCATTAAGACCGATATATCTATACTTGATTGGTGCTCATATATAAATACATACCGATATATTTTTGATATATCCGATATATCCGTAAAATCTAAGTACTGATATATTCGTAAAAATTGATATTTTAATCCTTGAATGTAACATAAGTGTGGCAGTTGGGTGTCAGCATGTCGCAATCCCACAATCATCAATCGTGAGCTGAGGTATCAAAATCAAGTTCAATGCCATGTGGCATGGTAAATGACAACCTCATCAATCGTTCATCGGCATATTATGATTATCATTAACCGCAACATCAAAATTAATATCATATGAATAATTATCATCAGTAATAAATTCCTTTGCTTTCGTTGTGGCTATAGTTTATGTCCCATCATGATCTTAGATTCTAAATATTGAATCTTCCCAGTTATTCATGCATGCTAAGGCCTTAATAATATCTAGACATAATCTTGATCTCTTATCCAAAATTTCATTCACTGTAATATAAAAAATAAACTCTGATATTATGCTCAATAACAGAGAATTCAGTAGATCTCGTGTCATCCTAAATAGCATAAGAAATGTGGACTCATATGATTTTCATTATTATAATATATTAAGATTCTTAGAATAAGAATGTGAAATGATTGAGCAGTAATCAGTATCTAAGTACCTAGAAAACTTCCTCTCATGTGACGGTCTATCCTGTCATTTCCCCATCGCTAACTGAATGAAAAATTATCTCTGATGATGGTATCTATGTTCGTATTTACTGTCTCACTACTACTACAATCATACCAAGTATCGTAATATGTAAAAATGTCAGTTAATTTCTCGTGAATAAACTCTTTAGGTTAGACTTTCAGGTTCATGCACGAGAAAATGTAGATCAAAATATTATCTATCTTTTTCACTTTAATCTTATTGTCCATGCATGCAGCGAGATAATAAAGAGATAAAATATTGGACCAGTATTTTAATTACTTGGTTTTTATTTCTGTAATCATTTGATTAAGTATCGGGTCAGCTTGATAATTCATAAAAATGTTACTAATGTTGCATTTGCATCTGAGAGCAATGTAAATTGTATGAGTATAAACTGACGAATATATGTTCGTCGTGTCATAAAAAATCTTCAGAAATTTAATAAATGAAATTTTTGTAGCCCAGTCATTATCGTCAATAAAAAATTTGTTACTCTTATTATTGATATAGTTGGATATCACCTGTTCGTATCTAACACATGACTTTAATATCATGTATGTGTAATTATAATTGTGTCTCACATTCGATTGAAATTTTTTTTCTTAAAATTTGCAAACAAACAGATTTTTTCTAACTTTTGTTGTCTGTGAGGCTTGCTAATATATTTTTGTGTATTACGTATATTATCCAACATGGGGCGAACATACCTTCATTTTTGCTTGTGCAATCAGGTTAATCACGTGACACATGTATCTGATATGAAAAATCTTTTCTAATGGTGCGTATCTAATATTCCTAATAAATATGTTAATCATTATTTCATTATTAGATGCATTATTGAATGCGTAACTAAAAATTTTATTTTAAATTTTATTTTTTCTAAATATTTTCATTATACATTCAAAAATGATCGAGTCATTATGAGAATGAAAAATCTCAGAGAATCTTAAAATTTTTTTATTCATTATTTATTTAAAATCTATATAGTAACCGGTGAGACATGTATAAGATGATTCATCGTGACTTGTCCAGATATTGGACATCACGGACACAAATCCACTATATATTATAAATTTATTTATTAATTTTTATTTTTCTAACTTATAGAATTTTAGTATGTCGTTCTTAGATTATTGACCTAGAAATCCTATGATAAGCAGGTTGAAAATATGTCTGCATAATGTTCATTATCTTTTGATCTTTCAATATCTGATCAGAAGACCTATCAATGTGATAAGTTTGATCATGTCTTTTCTATCTAACTATCTGTGGTATATGAAGGGAGTAAACTTTGAGATTGAACTCGATACAGCTTCAAAAAATACACTATTAAGTTTAATTTGCCTAAGATCTAATGCACTATGATTTTTAGTGTATATTTTAGTATGTCTCATAATGTGCACAATCACAAACGAACTCTTACAAGTAAAATTTTTCATAATATATTTGTTTTGTGTGATTTCTTCTTTCTCATCCCTTATATTTTTTTATTTTATTATAATAAAATGAGTGTACATTTTAGAAGTCTTTTAATTTTTTATTTTTTAGATGTTTAGGTTGAAATGACTAGAGAAACCAAAGTTTCAGCAGCCTCGGGTTTTTGTGTAAGATTTTTATTATCTAAATTTAAATAAGTTTCATTAGTATTAATCATTTTTTTTTGTTTTTTTTAGACAAGAGGTAGAGCCTAGATGATAGAATTAGATTAAAGAGTATTGACTAGAGAGAGAGAGAAAGTAAAAATAATACTAATTATTTTTAAATAGTAATTATTAAGTTAAAAAAATTAGTTAATTAAAAATTAAAAATACTCATAAATTGAGGTGTCAAACGAGTCGGCTCGGCTCGACCCGGTTCATTTTTAGGCCGCCCAATTGGGCTAGGCCAAGAGCGACACTAAATAGTGACCGTGTCATGCCTTGCATACATGAAGAACTACCAATTCTTTCGGTGTCGAGCATAATATTATAGTTTTTTTTATATTACAGTGAATGTGATTTTAGATAGGAGAACAAGATTATTTCTAGATTTTGTTGAGGCCTTAGCATACATGAAGAACTGAGATGATTCGAGGTTTAGCATCTAAGATCGTGCTGGGATAGGGACCATATTCGTGACGAAAGCGGATGAGTTGATTGCTGATGATGATGATCAAAATAATAGTGATTTTGATGTTGTAATTGATGATTGATGTTGTTGCCAGTTGTCTCTGCCCATCGTCAGTTGCCAATGCCATGCCACATGGCATTGTCACTTGATTTTAATGCCTTAAGGACATAGTTAATGATTTGTGTTATTTTTGATTTTGATTTTTAATGTCGATATTTTATTTTGTATTGATTGTACGAATTTTTATTTATATTTTGTTGTATTTATTTTGGTTTAAGATTGGCAGATTAGAGGTTTGTTTTGCATTTGGCTTTGTAACTTTGTACTTTTTGCTAAAGAAATTGTTTTTAATTTATTTTTATTTTTAAAAATTTCATTAAAAATTTTATAATTTAATTCTAATAAATTATAATCAAAATTTATTAAAATATAATAAAAAAAATTAAGTTTTATAACTATTCAATAATTTTCAAGTTATTATTTTAAAATTTGTAATCATTATCTTTTTATAATATATATTATATATATATATATATATCATAAATTTAAATATTTAAAAGAAAAAAAATTAATATTTTTAAATATGCCCGTATGGGCCTAACCCAGCATGGTAAAATTACCGCTAGGCTGGCAGTCCATGCCAGGCATGGCTTGAAGAAACCATGTCGAGTCAGACATGGCACGAAATAGTTACCATGCCTTGCCTGGCCCGAAACGAAAGCATGGTCCTGCTCGCTAAAAATGGGCTGGACTAGCCTGTTTGACACTTCTATTATTGGAGAGGGATTGGGGGTGGATCTGGGGGTCGGGTTGGGAGGGGTGGAGTGGATTCGGAATTGGGCCCAGGCAGTTTCCGAAAGGCTGTGCTATCGTGCCACTGCTGTTGGGTGGGGTAGTGGGTTGGTGTCTCAGGTCATGTTGAATTACCGTGCCAACGGACTACGGAATCGTGCTGAGTCAGGCACGACACAAGGCTCGATTGGCTTCGACACATCACGGCACAATTGGTCTCGTGGACATGCATGACAGGGTACGGGCACGAGAAATTCCAGTGCCAGGCCGGCCCAGACACAACTGAATCGTGCCGTGCCTAGAGGTGTCAATTGGGCCCAACTAGGTAGATCGTTCTGCGTGCTCGTGCCGGATTGAACTCCACAAAATCATGCCTAGCTCCACGAAAGCACGGTCGGGCCTAAAAAAAATTGGCCGAGCTGGTCTAGCCCGTCCTGTTTGACACCTCTAGCCATGCCTTGTTCTGAGCCGGGATGACCCAGCTTGGTTGACACCTCTACTCCAATTAATATGATTGGCATCATATACCATATAATATGATGCCAATGCTCACACCTTATAATATTGAATTTTTCTACACTGCTCAATAAGTATATTTTTAATTATATATATATAAAGTTATATATTTATAGTTATACCTAATTACAAATAGTTATACTTAGTAATAGTATATATAGTTATAAATACTTATTTAATTTTATTTAAATATTTATATGTATTTTTTAACATATAGTTATATATATTAACTTAAAATAATATATATAAATATAATATATATTATTATAATTATTTATACATATAGTTAATTCGTTATATATAATTATACATATAATTATAATTAGTTATATATAGTAAAATATATAGGTATTCAAATAATTATACATATAATATAAAAAGATATGAAGATAGTTGCATATTAATGTATATTGTATATAATTATAAATAGTTATATATAGTTAAATATGTTGTTATATTTATATATAGTATAAAATATAATGATATATAGAATTATAGATATATAGTTTTGTATATAGTTATAATATAGTCGTAATAGTTAAGATATAGATAAACAATTTAAATAATTTATGAATAAAATAACATCATCCTAAAAAATATATATGAATACTCATATATATTAGTATTTATAATTAATTCAAGTAATTTAAATAATAATTTTAATTTTTAAATTCTTTTCAATTATTTCATATTATTATTTTTTTAGTTAATTTTATTATTATATAGAAATGTGAATAACTGAATATTATTATTGATATTTTTTTAGGATGAGTTCCTTCGATTTGAAAATATCAAGAAAGATTTTGTGTGGAAATATTTTATTTAAGTTTATGGAAGCAATATTTTAGATATAAATTTTACAATCAAAGATGCACGAGAGGGGTGAATAGACTCAAGCTTTACTTAGTTGGAACTCATCATGGTATAAAAATATGCATTATAATTAGTGAAGATGTTAGATTAGAACGAAAAGAAGTGTATTGATCAATTATAAGGAATAAAAAATGAAAAAAAAAAGAATTATTTCAAGAAATTGGTATGGGTCAAATTTCAATAAATTAGAGTGCATTGTCTAAAATAAAAGGTATTTTAGGGAGTGAGAGTGAGAGTGGGGAACTTATTCCCAGGGGACCAATGTATAAATTTAATTTTTCACGAATTCATAAAAATATTTTGAATTCAAGGTGAAAACAAGAAGAAAGAAATAATGTTTCTAGAAAAATTGGTAAATTTATATATTTAAAAAGTTTTTCATTTAACACTATAAATAATTTTTATTGTATTCTTATGATAGATGCTATTATAAATTTTGGGCTTGGGTTTTAATTCCCATATATGCAATAATTTAGGACATGGATTCTTAAAGAAAAAGTGAATGATATAAGTATTATCTATGTTGCACGGACACGGATACGGACACGGGGATATGACACGGCAAGATACGGGGACATGACAAATTCTAAAAAACTAGGATACGGATACGACTAGGATATGTCATGATAAAAAAAATAAAAATAAAAATTATTAATTATAAATATTAGGTATTTTAAAATAATTAAAAATATTGTATCCGATATGCTCCCCCTCCCGAACCTTTCCCCCCCTCCTGAACCTTTTCCTTCCTTCCGAAACCCCCCCTTTCTTTTATAGAATTAGGTTACCTTAGGTGCTGTCGGCGGCTCGGCGGTGTGCTCATCTCCTTCCCGTTTGACGCAATGATAACTGTTTCCGAACAACGCGTCGGATTCGTCTCCAATGCGTATCCGATATGCCACGTGGCGTATCCCATACGGATTTGTGTCCGATACGCCACGTGGCGTATCGGACACGTATCCGACGCGTGTCGCCGTGTCCGCGTGTCTGACACGCGGACACAACAGCTCCTAGGCGTATCCGTGCAACACAGAGTATTATTATGGAAAATCATAAAAAAACTTGAAAATAATATGAATATTTAATTATGTTAGATGCTTGGACAAAAGGAAAGAATATGTAAATTATTAATTTTTTGGTCATTAGTCCCACTGACATATGATTTATAAAATTAATTGATATTTATGATACAATAAAAAATAAGAAATTAATGTTTAAATATATTGATGATGTGGTTGAAAAATTAAATAGGAGAATATTGTTTAAGTCATCACTGATAATACTTCTAATTATGTGAATGCTAGAATAATGATTATGAAAAAAAAAAAAAAGATTGTGATGGGCTTCTTGTATTGCATATTGTATTGATTTGATGTTAGAAGATATTAAAAAGTTAAATATTCATGATATTACACTTGCTCGAACTAGGCAAGTATTGAAGTTCATATATGGCCTTTCTTGATTTCTTAGCTTAATGAGAATATTTATAAAAAATTATCAACATATTCGTTTAGTAATTACACAGTTTGTTACTTCATTTCTTATTCACTAGAGCCTTTATAAGCAAAAGTAAGGTCTAAAACAAGATCTTATAGTAATGTTCTCCTAAAAAAATTAGTGTTCAAGTAAATTGGCTAAAAAGATAGAAGGTGTGAAAGCTTGAAGTTTAGTTTTATTTGATTCAAATTTTTTGTCACATGTTACTTTTTGCATTAAGACTACTGTTTTATTCGTTAGTGTTTTAAGATATATTGATTCAGAAGAAAGACTAGCCATGACTTATTTTTATAAGCTAATAGATTTTGCTAAGAAGATTGCATTTAATTGTGGGGGCATGAAGAGAAAATTTAATCTAATTTGAAGAAAAATTGATGCAAGATGAACTCCGCAACTTCATTGATATTTACATGTAACAGATTACTATCTTAATCCTCAATTGTTGTATAAGTATAAGTTTTTTATTGTTGATAAAGTGAGGAAGTGATTATTTGAATGCATGGATCAGATGTTAGATTATTAATGATGTTTAAAAGCTGACATTCCGTTGGACTCATTTGGCCAAGTAATTGAGTAAATTTGGGACTTGTATTACAATTAATTCTCGAATTTTAAGAAGTCATACAAGTTGGTTGATGTGGTTTGGGGGTTCAACACCATAGTTGTAAAAGTTTGCTATTCGAGTCCTTAATCTTTCTTGTATTTCTTCAGAATGTGAAAGAAATTAGAGTACATTTGAATTAGTAATATTTTTATTTTTGGTAATTTTTATACATATATTTTTATTTCAATTTTAAAGAATTTTATTTTATTTTAACACAATTTTTTTTATTTCATTATTTGTAGATATATGCAAAAAAAAAAATAGACTTGAATATTAAAAATTTAATGCTCTAATATATGTAAGGTACAACACTAGATTGAAAGAATGAAGTTTACAAAAAAAAAATAAAATATTGATCTGATTTTGATAGAGGAGATTCATCCGGATGATAAGTGGATTGCGGAGAAAGAATATATCTTCCTCTCTCATGATCTTTGTTGGTTTCATAATAATTAGTTATTTAATATTAATGTTATTAAAGTTATTTCATCCAACTCATAATTCTTTCAAGTATTATCAGATCAAATAATTTATTCATGTTCCTACAAAAGAAAACTTAATAAAATACCAAATAGGTATATAAAAATTGAAATTATAAATATAATTAAATTCAATAAAAAAAACTAATAATATTTATATTTAATTATTAATTTATAATTTTTACTAAGTATAAGCGGCGGCAAAGATAGAGAGGAGTTAAGTTTGATATCAATTGATAAAGATGAAGATATAAGATAGTAAATATTTTTTACTTTGGATACATTAGATGAGGATAGTGATGTATTTGAAGAAGAGAATTTAATTTAAAATAATTTACTTCAGTTCTAATTTAATGACTTTGTTATGTTTTTTTGTGAAAGTAATAAACTAGTATGTTTTTTTATATAATTTTAATGAATTATTTTTTTTGTTTTTATTTATGTTATTTTATTTTATATATTTTAAAATATTAATTAATTATACATTGTGATGCTTAAAAAATCTATGCTTCAATGTTTCGAGGTTTATGCATCACTCACGAACACAAAAAAAACCTCGTCTTATGCTTTAATATTTTAATATTTTTCTCGGCTACTTCATTATCTCTCTTCCAAAATATGATTTTTCTTGTCATTATGTTTCATAATTCAACATTATTTTTTTGATTTCTTCTATATTTGTAATTTATTTTTGCTTTTGTTTTTTTTAGTAAGATGTGACATCTTTTTTGTGTACCTCCATTTATACATTAGTGTATTCTTTTATATTTAATTGCATGTATGTATGTGATTAATAAAATTTCAAATAAATGATTGTAATATCTATATAATAACAAAGAGACAAAAATGATGAACCCCCTGTTAATTTCTGAATTACTTTAAGTTAGATTTATTTTTTTTTTTAATAAAAAATTTACTTAGATTTGATCATTAGATTAAAAGTTCCTCTTTTAACCTAAATTTTTAGATAAAAAATTAAACTCTAAGAGCTTATATTTATTTGTGAGTTTATGCAAATGTTAGATTTCGAATAAAAGTTATACTTAATATACAAAATTCCTTGGTATTAAATCTTAGAGATTAATATCTTAATAGTCTTATCTCCAAAAATCAGAAAACTGATGAATATTTATTGATAATATATTGATCTTGTGGTGACTAGCCTTTGTATCTTTTCATGATATTTTTCCTTCTTATGGTATCACTTTTTTGAACTCAAATAGATCTTGTTTCGACGTGATTCAGTAAAATTCAATTTTTTTAATCATCCCAAGTTTAAAATTTGAAGTATCTTATTGGGTACATGATATTTCATAATTTATTAGTTTCCTTTCCGGTGGATATATCACTTGAACTTGAGTGTCTGTGTTGAAAACTGAATGGAAAGCCATACATAATACATAAGGTAACTCAACAATTTAATTTCTATAAGTCGAAGAAGTTGCATTTGATGAGTCTAAAATTTTGAGACCTATCACTCTTGAATGAAGATATTTGTCATCATACAGAGACAATATATTATATTAGAATTTAAATAATATTTCAAATAATTGGTTAGCAGGTTCTCATCTAAGTTTGGGCAGGCCTCAAAACCAACATAATATTTTTATGAAATTTTTAGTTGCCCATTGTGGTGCACGTGTACCATAATGTGGTAATTATTTTAATTTTCGGTTTTGCTTTTTTATGAGGATGCTATTAAATGTCACTCGTACCATGCTTTTGTGCAGAGGCTTGATCGCGAGTAAAATGTACTTGACTGCTGAAGCAATTGTTACCAATCTCATTTACCTCGTAGATACATATGGTTATGTTATTAATGGGGCTAGAACATACTACACGAACAGAAGGTGAATCCCCCCTTGTCACCAATTAGTGATGTGTGGATGGTAGTTTTTCTTGCTAAAGCTTGTGTTCTTTTACAGCCAACCTCCCTTTCTATCTTCTATGATTTGTGCACTATATACTACCACGAATGATGTGAATTTGGTTAGAAAAGCTCTCCCAGCATTGCTGAAAGAATATGAATACTGGAACAACGGTAAATTTTAATTTCATTCTTTTTTTTTTTTTTTTTTTAATTTGTATTTGGTAACCTGTAGTTTATTTATTATAGGAATGCATAAAGTTACCATTCAGGATGACAAATCTCAAAAGCACACTCTGAGCCGTTTTTATGCAGATTGGGAGAGGCCCAGGCCGGAATCATCAAATATAGTTTGTTCTATCTTCAGCTTTCTTCTTTACTTTGACTTGTTATTTTTTATCATTCATGAATCATGATGCCTCCAACTTAGGGATTTCGAATGGGAAGAGGATAGAAGAAGGGCATGTAAGCAATAAAAACAAAAAATAAAAGTTATGATAATATCACTAACTTAAAAAAATTAGTCATATATGTGTGTGTGAGTGTGTGTGTGTGTGTGTGTGTGTGTGTGTGTGTGTGTGATTTGGAGCATTCAACAAGTTGTGTGCTCCCAAATAATAATAAAAAAAGCAAATAGGCTAAAATTCAACCTTTTCTTTCAAGCTGTGATGTGATGTAGTCTGATTTATCTTTGTTCTTCTACAAAATAAATAATAATTATAAATCTTAATATGTTTTTGCTCGTGAAATATTGGGTTGGTCGTTGGCTAAGATGTGTCAGGTTGGTTGACTTTTAGAGCAAAGTGTTATTAGTCTTTGAATTGGTTGGTAAATCTTCTTCCAGAAGTGACTGGTTCACTGAAGATGACAAGTAGTTGATGCCATAGTTTTATATTTTGTCTCTGCATTTGGGTTTTGACATAAATTTATGTTTTTTGCGTTTCCCAAATATAATGTAACTTGCAAAAAAACATAAATTTTTGTACTAAATTTGTTATTTATTATTATAGGAATTCAGCTAGAATTTGAATGTCTATATTTTATTATGCTCATGATTTTTGAATGTAATAACACATGCTGAATATCGTAGATATAGTATTCATATGAATTTGTGATTTGTTTAAAAGAATCTAAAAATAATTAAATATATTGATAACATAGGTAATATTTGTCATATTTGTTATTAGTGTAATTTTTTCATAATAATTTTATTTTTATTAGAATTGATTGATGGACTAATATTTATTGATTGGTTTATGCTAGAGGTGTCAAATAGTCCGTGCCAGCACGGTTAAAATTTTGTGCCATGCCAAGAGTGACACTGTGGCTTGCTCCATTGGCCCAACACTGCATGGTGAGCAAATGAACAACTGTGTCCGACCATGCCGAACGGCAAAGATATATGTAGAGGTGTCAAACGGGCCGGCCCAGCACGGCACGGCCCGTTTTTCACGTGCCCAGCCGTGCTACCGTGCCGTGCCGGGCACTGCACGGTTTTTTAAATTCGGGCACGGCACGGCCCGTGGGCACGGCAAGGCCGTGCCGTGCCGTGCCGGCCCGCTCGGGCACGGGCGCACGGCAAGGCAAGGCAGGCGGGGCGGGGCGGGTCGGGTCTGTTTGGACCCGACCCGCGGTCTTTTTACCGGGGGCGGGGCCCGGTTGGGTCACGAGTCACGACTCAGTGAGTCGTGACTCGTGAGTCGCAACTCACGACTCACGACGCAGGCACGCGGGCCAGCGTGCCGTGCCAAGGCACGGCCCGGCACGTGGTTTGTTCGCCCGGGCCCGGCACGTGGTTTGTTCGCCCGGGCCCGGGCACGTTTTTTTATCGTGCCGGGCCGGCCCAGGCACGGCCGAACCGTGCCGTGCCTCGTGCTGGGCCGGGCCGGCCCGGCCCGTTTGACACCTCTAGATATATGGGTCGTGCAATTTCGTCGTTACTTGATGACAGATGGTGACATGACCTCGCGTGCATGGTTGTGATGATGATGGGTGCCCGGCTAACGAGCCGGCCAATTATAATCGGTCATTTGCTCAATTATATTTAAAAAAATGGACCACCCCGTGATTGGGCAGTCAATTTTATTTGTAAAAAAAAATAATAAAATTGCTTGGGTGACCACCTGACAAGGACGGCACGCGCCTAACCCTGGCACGGCACGGGCCCGGGCCCGAGCACGGAATTTTCCTTCCCTGGCCAGCCCAGGCACGACTGAACCATGCCGGGGCTTGGCCGGGCCGGCCCGGTTGACACCTGTAATTACTATAATATCTGAAGGTATATTTTTTTTTGAATTGTGTTATTAAACAAGGATTTTTTTCTCAATCTAATATTTGTACTTAATAACTCTCTTAGACGAGTGAATTATATTTATATCTCTTTTGAGTACTTGAATACTCAATAAAAGCATATTTTATCATGGGTGCAATTATTTTTTTTATTTGGAAAAAGATCGTGAATAAAATAAGTATAAGTAAAATTTTAAGGTGAAAAATGAGAAGTCTGTCTTTGAGATAGATGAGTTGGAATGATACATGACCTGAGAGAATAAAGTATGACATATGATTGATCAACAAGTTGATAGTTAATTGATGTGTCAACGGGGTCATTTCAGGTCAGCACATCACGAATTATGATAGGCTGGTTGTGCGATCATGTTGTTCGGGCATGAGAGATGAGACTAAGGAAGGCAAATCTAGCATAGCCCAATTGGACCTTCAAAATTACATTTACTTACCCAATTTTAATATATTTTTTATAAAATATTTAGCAGTCATAGAGGTGTCAAAAGGGTCGGGCCACATTTTTTTTTGGCCACGAACGTGCTACCGTGCCCGGCCCGTCACTGTTTAAAAACATCCGGGCACGGCAGGCCATGCTGTGCCAGGCCGGGAGTCGGGACCGGGGGTCGGGATCCAAACAGACCCGACCGCGGTCTTTTTTTAGGGAGTGGCCGGGTCACGCCCACGTGTGCCCGCGTGAAACCGGCACGGGAAGAACCCGTGCCGCCGTGCCGGGCCAGGCACGGCATGGCTTGTGCCTAACCCGGGCACGGTACGGTCTAAAAACGTGCTGGCCCGGCACAGGCACGGCCAAACCATGACATGCCTCGTGCTGGGCCGGGCCGGCCCGGTTGACACCTCCAAGCAGTCATAAGTTACTTATTTTTAAATGCATAATTAAATGACTCAACACATTTAAATATTGAGAATGTTATCTTAATATTTAAAAAAATAATATAATTTATCTTGTTCATTTACAAATAAAGTATTTCTCCGAGTTTCATGATCTTGTAAATAAATATTAATTGAAGTAAAAATAAAATAAAAATTGAGTTGTCTGGAAAGATACTCACTGAAAGTCAACTAACAAGATAATCGAGAACATGCAATTGGATTAATACTCATACAAGGATCAAATTGAAATAACTTTTAATAATTAAAATTGCTATTGGATCAGCCCATAATTTAGCTGCTCTCATCGATATGATAAGAAAAAGAGAAAATCATAATAAATAAATTTTTTGGGGGTGGTGTGTCTGTTTGCGTGTTATCAGCATAATCATTTTCGAGTCTTGGTTTCGAGTTGGATGCGGTTAAATTTTGATTTTTTTTTTTTTTTTTCAATTTGATTTTTTGTTGGGACGATTACCAATTAAATCGAATCAAAACCCTTGCCAATAACTAAGTTTTTTTTTTTTTTCTGTTGCCAACTCGCAATTTGTTCATTTATGCAGGACAAGTTATTCGCTTCCAAGCTGGCAACTGATTCTGAGAAGAAGAAATTTTTCCGAGAAGTTGCCTCAGCTGCTGAATCTGGGTGGGATTTTAGCTCGAGGTGGATGAGGTATTGTTGTTGCCCTGCAAATTTTCTCTAATATAGATCTGCTAATCCTAGAATGGTAAAAGAAAGATCTGATATCTCATTTAATAATGATAAAACATGACAAGGAAGCTTATTATATTTAATATAATATAATAAATATATTATATTATATATTTATATATAATATAATATAATGTATTATATATTATATATTATATATAAATAAGGATAGGTGCTCTTACCTTACAAGTGTCAAAGGGACAGCCTAGCATGGCTTGTTGGCATAGCTCTTTGGTGGGTCATGCTGGGTTGTGGCAAGCTGGGTCATGCCTGGCTAGGCTAACCAGGGCCAAGCTAGCCTAGCTTGGGATCAATCTAGGCTAACCTATGAGTTTTTACCTTGAGCCTCGAGGCTAAAGGTAATATGATATATCTTGAGATCATGAGTTTGATCTCTAGGGATGCTAGGTATGGTACATGGTATGATATAACTAGATGATATATTTTTTATAGAAATTAATGTGTAAAAGTTTTAAAATTCAAAATCAAACATTTTTTCACTTGTTACAAAACAATAAGCACCAATGCTTTTATATAGAGGAGCATACTGATTGGGATTGTCCACAAGTTGTTTGTATCAATCAAATACATAAATAATAAAAAAATAAATAAATAAAAATAAAAGTGATTTTTTTTTTCAAACTTCGACACTCTTTCAAATTGATTTCTCACCAATTAAATACGTAAATTTAAAAATAAAAAATAAAAGTAAAAGTGATAATTTTTCCATGCTTCAACACTTTCTTTCAAATTTATTTGTTAGAATTTAGTAGGTAGAGATAGCAGGAGAAACAATTTTTGAGAAATTTTTAATTTCGATAAAATAATTCGACCATATAAATTTTAAGGCAAAATAATTGATAATTTTTCTATCTTAGCTGAATTATGGAGAATAATAATAAAAATAATTGAAAAATATTCTTTCCTAGTTGTCGTAAGAAAAATAATGGCAAAATAACTAAAATTAAAAATATTCTTTTTCTATGTGACTTAGAGAGAATGATGACAAAAGTACTGTGAAATATTATCCCTTAGCTAACATATGGAAAACAACGGCAAGAATAATTTATAGGACATGAGATCATTCCATAGCCAATTTGGGGACGATATTGTGAGATGACAAAAAAAAGATCCACGGGAAGCCAGCATGGTTCATGTGGGCAATGCTGGTGGACTTGCCAGCTGGAACCCTGGCATTGGTGGACGAAATTGAAAACTAATGATCTTGTAGTTGGCTAGAGGATGAATGGAAGGCGACTTTTTTATATACTGTTGTTTTAACTTGATCAGCATTAGCCGTAGCACCTTCAGTTGATGACATGAGTATCCAAACTCGAGTCTAGATAACTTATTTCGGGGATGTGGTTGACGACATGGTTCATGCCAGGACGACTCACGGCACGGCTCATGCCTTGCCGTGCCTAGGTCTATCGGGCCTCGTTCCGAGCCAGGCACGACCCGGTGCTATGGCTCAATGGCACACGAATTCGGCATGACCCGGATGCCCCGACTCCCGACGCCCAACTAGAGCCCGACATATCCGACTTTTTGTCTGTCCCGTAACCCGATCCTACCAGTTGGCTCCTATTCTGCAGCGCCAGCCTGAGCTCGAGGGTTCAAGAAGCCGAAGCTTTGGGAACCTCTGATCGTTTGGGTCAGATTGATGGTCGAACCGACCCGAACGGTCCAAAAAATAAACTTTAAATCTTGGCCTTTGGATTTCGCCTTCAACGGCAAGGAGGCAGAATCCAACGGACAAAAACACTCATCATTCCATAAATACAAAACTCTTAACTTGTTTCAATGTGTTTCGTTCTTAGCAGAAATTCTGCAGAGTTCACTGAATTGACTGTAACTTCAGTTCTCCCCGTTGATTTAAACGTATACATACTCAAGGTATGTACTACATTACAGCACTACCGGCCGTAAATAACACGATCTGGCACCGTTAGTGGATCTTCTGATTATTTGCAGATGGAACTAGACATTGCCTACTTGGCAAAAATCATAGAAGATGAAGGCATTGCCCAAATTTTCATGGAAGCATCGCGAGCAAGAAAAGCAGCGATCGACTCTATTTTCTGGAACGCTGATATGGGACAGTGGCTCGATTACTGGGTCACGGATCCCGACAACGCACACGAGGTTGTTCTTTTTTTTTTTTTTTTTTTCATACGGGTTTGTCTGCATCAGCATCATTTTCAGATAATATTACTCATACAATCTCGACTGATTATTTTTATTTTATTATTTTTATTTTTTTATTTTTATTTTATTATTTCTTATGTGCAATTACATAAATACCAACATGATCTTATAAGGATCCATAAGTTGATTAGACTCGATAACACAAATACTAACATACGATGATGATTTGCTTTTTAATAATTTATTTTTTATGTTATGTTTTTTATTAATTTAAATATTTTTTTTTTTATTTGAGTTGTTTATTCAATATTATTTAATAATTTATTAATCTGTCAATTCAGTAAATTTAGAAATTTTCTTTTTTTCTTTTTGTGTTTAATTTTCAAAAATTAAGATACTTAATTTCATAAGAATTATGAAGTTATTTATTTAGACGAAGATATTATTGAAATAATTGGATTTAAGACTCATTAGACATTTTTGTTTGATTGCACAAATAGAAATGCCTGATGTCAATTTATTTTTTAATAATTTATTTTTTATTTAATTTTTTAATATTTTAATTTTTTTTATTAGAGTTATTTATTGAATATTTTTTAATAATTTATTTATTTAGCAGATTTAGAATTTGCTAATTTTTTTTTATTCTTGCATATATTTTTTATTATATGCACTTGCAAAGAAACAATATTTATGGCTAATTTGGGTAATCAATATAATCAGGATTAGTCATTTAAATTTTAATTTTCTAAATGATGTTCTTCCTACACATTTAATTCATTCATGTTTTCTTCATGATTTTATTTTTCATTTAACATCATGATTAGTCACATAATCATGATTAGTCATCCAAATTTGTTTCGTTTATATATTATTATTATTATTATTTTCGTGTATAATCTCAAGAATAAATTATTTCAAAATTATCAATATTTTTTATTATTACTTATAAGTTATATTTAAGTGAAATATAAGTTTTTGGTCTCTGGCTCGAGGCTTGTTAGTCGTGGTGGTCTCTTTGATTTTTTTGGGAGCAAGTCTATTTTCTGATTGCTTGTATTTAATGCTCGTAGGAAACTCAGTACTGGCAGGCTGAAAACCAAAATCAGACTATAATTGCCTCCAATTTTGTGCCCTTGTGGATTGATTTATTCAACCAAGGTCCGTGCTAGGAGTTTTTGTTATGGTTTTCTCTATGTTCATGACCTGGTGCTGACGTGGCACTTGTTTTCTACCGGCACGTCCTTGAAGATGCTGCTGTTTTGGAGATTGTTCTGGAAAGCTTCACGAGATCGGGTCTTGTCCGTTCTGCTGGGATTGCCACTTCTTTGATAAATAGCGGCCAGCAATGGTTAGATCTTGTTGTTCTCTTTCTGTTAGAGGTGTCAACCGGGCCGGCCTGCCCGGGCCGGCACGGGAAAATGCCGTGCCCGGGTCAGGCACGAGTTGTGCCGTGCCTGACCCGGCATGCTTCGGCCCGTGGCACGGCACACCGGCACAGGTTTGTCCCATGTCGGGTGTCCCTTGAGCCCGACCCCGTGATGGCCCTTCCCACAAAAATGACTGCCGGTCGGGTCTGATTCGACCCGACTCGCGGTCCCCAGAATCCTGAATCGTACAGACAGGCCACCCCGAGCGGGCCAGACAAGGCACTGCCCTCCGGGCCGGGCCCGGCAATTTTAAATTGGCCAGGCACTGCACTGTACAGTAACCATGCCGTGCTTGGCCCGGCACAAAGGCAAGCTCGTGCTCAAAAAAAGGGCCGGGGCTTGCCCGGCCCGTTTGACACCTACTTTCTGTCTTTTTTTTTTTTTTTTTTTTTTTTTTTTTTTTTTTTGAGAAAATGCGTGCTTGCGGCTTAACATGTGCCGGCCAATAGGGATTTTCCGAATGGTTGGGCGCCATTGCAGCACATGATAGTTGAAGGCCTGGTGCGATCCGGATCCTCCGATGCAAAGTCTCTGGCCGAACGTGTAGCTTCGCAGTGGATCAAATCTAATTATCTCGGATACGCAAGAACGGGAGTGATGCATGAGAAGTATGATGTGGAAAATTGTGGGGAATTCGGGAGTGGCGGCGAATACCAACCTCAGGTTCTGTTCCGGTTCTGCTTCCTTTGTTTCATTTTTTCATTTCTATATTTCGTTTGATTTTATTTGGCAAATCACGTTTTCTCTCATTCCCAATAGTATAGTACTCCGATTAACAAGGGTACGAGTTCTATCCCGTCTATCAACCTCGGGGTCAGAGCAGACAAGAGCCTTGTCTGCTCTGACCCCGTGGCCTCAAAGCTCTCATATGGAGAGCCGAGGGATGATAGGGGATGAGTTGAATAGTCGGAAAGATTGAATTTAGGTTCTTTATGGTTATGTGAGACACAAGTCTGATTCTCAGGGATGCTTGATACATGCATCAAGGTGTATTTACCAAAATGCCCTATTCATACTGCTAAGATGGCAGCCTATATTTATAATTTATAATTATGTAATATTTATCATTTCAAAAATATAATGTTCATACATAAAAATATTAAATATATATATATGTATATATATATATATATATATATATATATATATATATTAATTATTACTTAATAATGTGTGATAATTCAAATTACCCTACCCCAGGTTTTATATTTTAATAGAAAGAATTATTTAATGAGCAATAATATTTTATTTTTATTTAGTTATGTTTAATGTTCATGAGAATGTATAT
Organism: Sapria himalayana; assembly: GCA_029783825.1. NCBI lineage: Eukaryota > Viridiplantae > Streptophyta > Magnoliopsida > Malpighiales > Rafflesiaceae > Sapria > Sapria himalayana. The sequence goes on along the minus strand of JAREIK010013092.1, from coordinate 1,139,180 downwards.
TAACTAAGAAGTACGGATACGGTCACGGGTATACGACACGGCAGTATACGGGAATACGGCATATTCTAAAAAACTAGGATACGGATATGGCTAGGATACGGTATTATCAAAAAAATAAAAATAAAAATAAAAATAAAAATTATTAATTATAAATATTGGGTATTTTATAAAATTCATTAAATTAAATTAAATTAAATTATTTTATTATATAAAATAAATATATATTATTTATTTTATAAAATAAAAATATTTTATTTTATTAAAATATTTTATTTTATTTTATAAAAATATTTTATTTTATGCACATCCCCATACAAATACGCCTGCCCCTGCCTCCCCCTCAAACATGTCCGCCCCTGTCTCTTCCCTTAATTCGTGCCGCCCCTTCTTCTCCCCTCAAATCGCACCTGCTCGTCTCTTCCTCAAATCGCTTCCGCTCCCTGCCTCACCCTCAAATCGCGCCTGCCCTCTGCCATTGGCCAACGTCGCCCATGCAGCAACGTTGGCCACCCGACGTCGTCGGACGTCGGGCACTATAGGCATGGATACGGCTGCTGTCTGCCGACACAACCATCTGATACGCCACGTGGCGTATCGGATACGGATTGTTGCAATGATACGCCACGTGGCGTATCGGATACGGATTGTTGCAATGATACGCCACGTGGCGTATCTAACACGTATCCTTGCCGTGTCCGTGTCGTGTCCACGTGTCCAGGTGTCGGACACGTGGACACGGCCGTATGGAGCCGTGTCCGTGCTTCCTTGTGTATATATGATGTTTTACATTATTTTATTTAAACTTTTTTTGCTTTTATTATTATTTTTGAAATTTGGGTTAGTTATAATTAACAAATCCCCTATTTTACATTTATAACTATTTGTACTACATGTATCATAATTTCATAATTATCTTTAAATTTTATTTAATTCACAAATATTCTCTACATAATTTTAAATAAAATATGATATTTTAAAATGAAGAACATATTAGATAGAACTGTATCAACGTTAGTATTTCCCCAATTCTTTTCGCATTAATAATTATTTAAATTTGGACTAGTAAATATTTTCTCAAGTTTAATTAAATTAGAGAGTTTTTGTTTAAAAGAGAACAGACAATGTGTCTGTTCTTATTTTCAGATGCTTCCGGTTAAATAGGCCATCTACTTTATTGATGATATCAGCTTTCAGTTTCTACTTTTCTTTTATTATGAACTGATGTGCACTCAACAAGCTTGCTTTTCTGCTGCTAAAAACTGAATTGCCGTTACCTGTGTTGTGGCTTGCAGACTGGCTTCGGTTGGTCAAATGGGGTCGTACTGACATTTTTGGAGGAGTTTGGATGGCCTGAAGACTGCCCTATTGCCTGCTAGCTGTAGATACATACACATACGCGCACAGATATATAGGGTGATGCACTTCTTACTTCTGCAATATTGTGGTCATAAAAATTAAACTGTTCCTCCGTGCTCAGATTCTAGTTTCGGTCAACTACTTATAAGATTGTCTTTTGGCCCCATGCTTCTTCTCTTACTCACTGGGTGCAATGATCAGTAAGGGTGAGCTGTAGATACATACACTTGGACACACACACACACACAGACTGGCGTTCATGCTTCTTCCCCTGTCTTATTTAAGGCGAAATTATCAATCAGAGGTGAGCAGAGTCGGATAATTACCCGAAATCGAAGAGACAGAGTTTAACTTATGATTTTATTTTCCATCTTCTACATTTTTATTATTCCAATGCCGCCGTTGCAACTGTCTGAAAGTTCTTCAAACGAACCCAAGGTCCGTCTCTCCTCGGATAGGTTTACTGATCATGAATCACGCCAAACCGACGAGCCCAGTAATTCCGACTACTCGAAACGAGCCCAGTGGCTAAGAGCAGCGGTATTGGGAGCCAACGATGGTCTCGTATCGACGGCGTCGCTGATGATAGGCATCGGAGCAGTGAAACGAGACGTTAAAGCCATGATGCTGACTGGTTTTTCCGGGCTCGTCGCTGGCGCCTGCAGCATGGCCATCGGCGAGCTAGTTTCCGTCTATTCTCAGCTCGACGCCGAGTTGTCCCAGTTGAATAGAAGCAGAGCGGGAGGCGACTGTCAGTCACCGGAAGTGACGGAAAGTGACAGAGAGGAAAGATTGCCGAATCCGTTTCATGCGGCTGCTGCTTCTGGAACAGCCTTTTTGGCAGGCGCTGCCGTTCCTCTTCTAGCTGCCTCTTTCATTAGTAAATACGAGGCTCGGCTTTGGGCCATTGTGGTCGCCGTGAGCTTCGCTTTGTTGGTCTTCGGCTGGCTCGCCGCTGCACTAGGCAAGGCGCCTGTTTTAAGTTCTGCTGCTCGGGTTTTGATCGGCGGTTGGGTCGCCATGGCCGTCACTTGTGGGCTCACCAAATTGGTGGCAACAAATGCTTCTTGAATTATTCTTTGCCATTCGCTTTTGCCCCTGGTGTCTTCTCTGATAATATGACCATTACACCACTCACTTTACAATCACCAATGGTTACTATTCTGCTTATAGATACAAATTTATTTCCCCATCAAGTTTCAGTTTTTCATTTCGCCCCCTGTTCTTGCAGTTCTGCATTATCCTAGCTTCGTAAATTTTATGAATTTTTTTATTCTTTTTTTATTTTTTTCAATAATTGCTATTTTCTTATTTTTTTTTATTAATCATTTCAATATATATATATAAGTAAATTATTTAATAACTCAGTATTTATATATTGTTACTATTTGAATTGGATAAACAAACTCAGCATAGAAAATTAATTTTTGTTTTGTATAAATTTATTGGGTTGGTTCGAGTTGTATGTTATGTTATTTTAATTTTAAAATTATAATTTGTAATTATTGATTTAAAAATAAAGTGTTTTTTAATTATTATTATATTTTGTTTTTTTTTAGTAGGTCTGGAGCATGCTATACTCTTAACTAATTATCTTGGTCATGTCTCGATATTATTGTGTTGAGAAGATGTGGACCATGTGGGATAATTTATAACGTTCTAAATTTTAAAAAATATAATATTTAAATATTAAAAACAAGTAATTGCCCTTGAAAGATGGAATAGAGATGATCTTAGTAACTAATTATCTTCGTGATGTCACAATATTGTCGTGTTGTGCACGCAAGTGTACGTATGTACAATATAAATTTATAGACTATCTACACCCTAATATGTATATATATATGATATATCACAATGTATTATATATTTTCTAATTTTATTTTGATTATTTATAATATTTAGTTTGTATATGCTAAAATTATAATGAAATTATAGGACTTCCAATACACAAATTTAATGAACATAAGCTAAAACCAAACATTAAACTTGATACAAGAAATTTATGATTTTAATGAGTAATATAAATTTTTTATTATTCATTAACTTCTAAACTAAGATATAAATTTCATGTCGCTCCATGTGATTAATTAAAATTTGACGTTTAGAATTTTCATTGGTAATAAAGGGACGTGGTGTTTAATTAAGTTAATAGTTAGAAATTATTAAAAATAAATTTAAAATAAAAAATATGAAGTATATATACTTTAGATTTATGTTTCTGGACAGCAGGCGTCTTTTTCAGTTTTTCCTGACGAGGTTTCTTTTAAGGAAGATGATAGAAACCGCAGAAACGCCGATGTCTCGGCGTGCATTCCCAGTTGGTGTTTAGTTCTGAAATTGCTGCCGTAAATACACTGCAGCACAAGCTGCTGCTGTCTCCAGATTGGCCAATCTGCTACATTCAAAAGAATTAGCACGGTCAATCATTTTAGGTATGTTCTAGTTTCTGAATCTGGAGCTGAGGACATTGCCTGCGTTTCTTGTGCTACGCAGATCTGCTGAGAACGACATTTTTTTCGAGGACGAGATGGCTCACTAACAGGTCAGGAGGAACGTCTTTTAAATTTAATAAATCAAACCGATTCGGGGCCCGATTTCGTTGTTCATCGTGTTCGTGCTGTCTTCTCGATTCATGACGTCAATTCCTCCATTAACGTAACTTCAAATTCACTGTGTTCTTGCGTCTATTCGAATCTGCTGTTTAATGAATTGCATGATAAATCGTCAAGTTATATCATGTTATGTTGTAGCAGATCCAAAATTACTTAACTGAAAAGAGCTTCATGGATTGCAACGAATCAAACCTCAAAGATGAAGAAGAAGCTCCATCGTCGAGTGAGTTTTGATTCTTTCGTCAAATCTACTTGTGTTTTATTGCAGTTTGAACTGTCATCTGCATCATTTGTTTAGTTTTTACGAATTTAGTTTCCCGCGCGAAACTAAAATCGTCAGATGCATGAACACGATATACATCATTAAATTATGGTACGGATCTTAGGATGAATGTTCTGGAAAAGCAGCTTCATCACTGTTCAACTCTTGCACGAGCTCGTCAATCTTCCGAAATTGGTAGGGCCATCTCACGTTGTAGAGGAACTGCCTCAGGTCATACCTGTTATCTTCGGGAGAGTAACCCTAAGTCACAAAAATTACAATTAGCTAATAATTCGAAAAGATTCGCCTGGGTAGATTCTTGGTAAACCTAGAATATCCTGATACGCCTCATGATATTGTGTATGTATATGCATATTATGCACATATAATATTTATACATAAATATATAATTAATTACAAAAAAAAAATCCAAATACATAAATATATCAATACATCAAGAATATTTATTTGTCCATGATTAATGACAACATAAATCCATTAATAAATAATTTTAAGAAAAGAAATATACAAATATTTCATTGATTTTAAATTTTAATCAAATTAATTAGTTATTAGTTACACATTATAATATAATTAGATTTATTTTTTTTATATTACTCATATTTGAATAAATTTAAAAACATCCAATTATATATCTAAATTAATGATTTAAAATCCCATTTAAAATAAAAATTACATTTTCAAGAAATGTATATGCACACATATATTTAAATAATATATTTATTTATTTACATTAAATAATTAAATTTTAATTTTCAATATTTATACATTATAATATAATTCATCAATAATAATTTCTTATTCAATAGATCTAAATACATTTATAATAAATATTTAGATCATATTATGTAATTTATGATGTAAAATTAAATTATATCATGTTTATGAATACATTTATTTTATGATATTTATTTATAATATATTGCTTATATATATATATATATATATCAAAAATTAAATAATTTTGATTTTGTGAATAATTAAATATTTATAATGTATTAAAGAAGTACGTACCTCGGCGTGATAAGATGGCGTCAAAACGGTCATTTTGTGACGATTAACGGAATAACACTTGAAGAAATGCTTCACTTTATCAGCTACTTCCTGTGGAGACGAACTGGGGCCCCATCCGCAGCACAGATTCTGTGCGAGAGACTCAGTGAGAGGAGGGTGACGCAGGCGCCGTGGGGCCGGCCGAGAGAGAAAATTCTAAACTAGTGTCATTTTTTTTAAAAAAAAAGGAGCACTACCTTAAACATAGAAACAGGTCCGCACCTAACAATCTTCCTTAGCCTTCCGAAAACAGACAGTTCCTCGTATGTCATTCCCATGTCTACTTCGTCAAGCTGTCTCAATCACAACAGAATTTGGAGGATGAACAGGTAAGAGATCGGACGTGTTTTGACTAGAGGCGTCAAACGGGACGTGTCGGGCCGGCCCGGACCATTTTTTTCAGGCCCTACCGTGCTTTCGTGTCAGGCCAGGAACGGTACAGTAACCATGCCGGGCCAGCATGGGGCCCGCGGCACAACCAGGTTAGGCCCAATCGGGCCGAACCCTAAATTAAAAAAAAAATTAGGGTTTCAGCACGTGCCGTCGCGCCGAACCCTATTTTTTAAAAAAAATTTGAATTTCGGTGCACCCGTAACACTAATTTAAAAAATAATAATAATTTAAGCACGGTACCGTGCCGACGGGCCACTGTACAGCGTCAGGCCAGGCACGGCACGAGGCCCAGTTGGCCTGGGCTCAGCACGAGAGGCACGGGAAATTTCAATGCCGGGCCGGCCCGGCCCTGTTGACACCTCTAGTTTTGAACTGCCTAGTTAGAACCATACAATAGGATTGCCTAGGACCTGGTTATAGTTACAACGGGTGGGCTCTAATTCGGCGGATGGGGGAGCTGTTTCCACTTCTGCCAAAGACGGGTACCCAAGGCACACCGCTGCCCAACGCAGGAACTTACGTATGTCTTGCTTGCTGATGCCTCCGATTGGATTTATATCTGCTGAACTACTGTCGTACTGTATTTTGTAAAAGAACAGAACCAGGCGTATCAGCCAACCCCAAACAACCATCAAAATATATTTTCAATTTAATTAAAATTATTAAATCCTAATTTTCAATCACGCACAAATTCTCATACGGATTTTTATTGGGTCTATTTTATCCTAATTTTTTATGATTTTTTTTTTTTAAAGCTAGTATTTTCTATATTTAACCGAGGTCAATGGTATGATAGTAAATACTTTCGTCTAAAGATAATATGCATATTGAGTTCATGAGTAAGATGTGATCTCTTCGATTTATCGGGAGTAAGGTTTTTTGAGATATATCTCTCTCCGACTCCATGTTAGACTAGAGAATTATACACTAGGTGTAGTCACACCCACACAGGCGTGCGCACATACAAAGTCCATGTACATACGTGTGTGTGCGTGTGCGTGCGTGTGTGGGTGTCTAATTATATTTGTGCCATTAGTAACATTAAACAAATGTTCACCATAGGAATCAAGCATAAACACACGCACATGCACACGCAGATATAGAGTTGAAATAAAAAAGTTGGAATCGCAAGCAGACATCATAGTACCTTTGTTAGGTAACCTCGCAATCCTTCATCCACATTGGAGCTTCCCATTACAAGATAAAAACCTGACTTACCATGAACCCAAGGCAATAATGAAGCCAGCATAAATGCCAACACCATTCTTATTCGAGCCTGAATATTTTGCAAGCCTAGGTTTTCAATGTTGGAACCTCCATCCACCTGCGAATGATTTCGTGAGAATACTCATGATAACACACACACGCACACACACACACACACACACACATATAGTCACATGTGGAACACCCATTCACACCCACTACAAATTTACCACATTCAACATGATCCACAAGTTAGAGGGTTACCTTATATCGTGGTTGCTTGCCTGTGAATGTCTGAAACAAGGATAGGAGTGCAGAAATAACACTATCAATACAAATATGAAGATGCCATGAACCAATCTCACTTGCCAAATTTTCTGCTCTCTTTTTTGTTGCTATTGAACTGCATAGAACATACGTTTCACACTAAGTTTCGAAAATGCAATGAAAAAATATTGATTTTTTTTGCTTGTTTCTTAGAGAACATAGTAGTCTATATGAGATTACTATGTAGCCTATATGATACTCACATATGGATCTTATGTGCGAAATGCCAATAAGCTTGTTTCAAATGTACAGACTCATATGGAGGTAAAGATCGTACCCATTACATAAAACTCTTATTGGTTATGATTTTTGAGAGGTTAATATCTTGACAGTCTAACTCCCCCAAAATCAAAAAAAAATTACTTCTACGAACTATTTTATTTCTATTTTTATTTTTGTCTTTTTTTTACCCGAGCACTCAATTTTGTGATTGTACAATTGTGGACAATTCACCTTTTTATAAGAGTTTTTTTTTTTTTTTTTTTTATTTTTTTTTTTTTTTTTATTTTTTTTTTTTTTATTTTTTTTATTTTTTTTTCACCTTTTTATAAAAGATTTTTATATGATTATTAATAAATTTAGTTTATTGGATTTACATTTTATGTAATATCATATGTAATAACTATCAGATAATTTATTTTTATTATTATTCTATTATAATTAATAAAATCAATGATAGAATCTAAATCAACCAATGAGTTTAATGTCTAGATTAAAAAAAAACTTTGATAAATCACAATGTAATAATTTAATTTAATTTAATTATAAAATAACATTCAATATTTGTTATATTGAATATTAAAGCACAATTTTAATATTCAATATAAATATAATTATTAATAATAATCTATTTATAAAATTCATGTCAATAACAAAAAAATAGATGCCATTCAAAATTTTTTTGTTGGCAACTGTCTGGAGAAGCTATTTGAGATGATATATATTTAATTTATTATTATTTGTAATAATAAAAAATGAATAATTATATGAATCACATATGTAATATCAAATGTAATAACTATCAGATAATATATTTTTTTTATTATTCTATTATTTAATAATTCAAAAGAAAAATAATATTTAATATATATTTCTATTAGTACGTGATAATATATGGATTAATAGAGATGTCTCGAATAATGGTGTCCATCAAAAATCCCCCTTAGTATTTGATGATATCCTTTGATAATACTCACATAGACAATAAAAAATTAATATAAAGGACTATCATAATAAAAAAATTGATGATGACATGAGAAAATTGAGAATAATAATAAGCGAGAAGTACATACTCAATGCAAGGGCTCATGCGGACAAGAATCTAGAAGTATCCAAATAAATCTCATTCTTAAGTAATGAAAAATTACATAGCGACCATTCCCGTGTAGAGGTTTCAACCGGGCCGGCCCAGCCCGGCACGAGGCACGGCACAGTTCAGCCGTGCACAGGTTAGGCACGAGCCGTGCTGTGCCGTGCCTGGCCCGAGCCGTGCCTGACCCGGCACGGTTCGGCCTGCGGCATGGCACACCGGCACGGGTTTGTCAAGTGCTGAGTGTCTCGTGAGCCCGACCCCACGATGGCCCCTCCCGCAAAAAAAAACCGAGGGTCAGGTCTGATTCGACCCTACCCGTGGTCCCCCCAAATCCCGACCCGTACGGACATGCAGGCCCGAGCTGGCCAGGCACGGCACGGTACAATAACCGTGCCCAGCCCGGCACGGAAGCACGATCGTGCCCTAAAAAAATGGGCCGGCCCGTCACGGAAGCACGATCGTGCCCTAAAAAAATGGGCCGGCCCATCCCAGCCCATTTGACACCTCTATTCCCATGCCCAATACTCAATATGCGGACAAGAATAATGATCATTCTTATGTATCCATATACTCAATGATGACCCGATATTGAAGTATATACTCAATATTGGATCGGAGTGGATTCGGACCCATGCCCGTGCGGTTTCTCATTTCCATATCACCATATGGCACTCACGGTGCAGTCGTTCATCAGTGTCTCGTGCCGGCAGGCCGTGCCACGAGCCACGAAACCAAGCCGGGCCATGCACGGCACGAGACCTGGTAGGCTTCGGCACGGCACGACACGATTGGTGCCGTGCCGAGCCAGACACGGCTGAATCGTGCCATGCCTCGTGCCGGGGCGGGATGGGCCGGGCAGTCCCATTTGGCACCTCTAGAAAAAATAAAGATCGACCTCGAACATTACTCATCACTTTTTGGAGGAAATTTTGGAGATAACAAAAAAGCCCGAGGTGCATACTATGAAGATCTTTGATGCATGGGGGGAATTGATTTCATCTACACTTTTTGTCATAATTACCCTTTGTAATTATGACCATGACTCCACACGTGGCTTTCGCGGTAAAGTCAGAAAATAAAGTGGAATTCAAAATATATCAGCAGGACATAAAACAATACGTAGCTAAAATAAAGATTCAAGAAGATTCGAATGAGAGCGCCCAAAATGCCCCTGATATAAGAACACATATCCGCCTCAGTACTGATATGGGCAGGGAGCAGCAAGGAAAAAAAATTAAAAAAAAAAAAAGTTGATCACCTTGTGCCGACCTGTTTTCGGATCCCATATACACGGTGTAGAATATCCGTCTTGCAAATTCTTTTCTGTCGGTGGGAAACTCCCCGTTGGCATAGCATCCGATTCGTCTTGCATCGGTTTTTACTTGTTCTTCTCCGCCCGCAACCGCTGCAATACGTGCACAAAACTCATTCTCGAGACTTTTCTCAATACTCGAGGTCTTCTGTTACGCAGCATGAAAACCTACCTTTCACTACTAGTTGGCACATGCAGCCGACTATGGCAGCTACGGCAGAGCTGTCAGCTCCACCAGAGAGCGGGAGCAAAAAGCCAGAAGCTCCACTCCTTCTAAGATAGTCCCAGAGCCAGCAACTAGGGCCGTAAGCAATTTCCTCCTCGGGAGAATGATACTTGATCTATAGGAGCAACTATAAATTTAGATGATACGTTGAAGGAGCAAAATATGCGAGTTGTCATGACACGCTGAAAACAAAAATTTAGACGCGACTACACAAGCCATTGGAAGAAAAATAAACTCAGTGTCACTAAGACTCCTTTGAGGCCATCGTGAAGAATGAAAAATAAGTAAATAAAAAACTACAATATTCTTCTCTCATACTCGTGAGCAAAGCTCCAGAATAACAAGTTTTGAATAAATACTGATAAATTAAGACCCCTTTTAAGGTATTAGTAATGATTTCGAATAACTTATTCATTGTCTTGATATAAATTATAATAATATTCTTATTTTATATTTTCTTTCTGAGAAAGAAGTTCGCTTCTGTGTATGCTCATAAAATACATGATTTGATGTTATATATCTCGTTATCTGATCTTGATGATAGAAAATTAAGAGAATAAGATAGATATTCGATCAACTCTCAAGCATAGTTGTTAAATCAAAATTCAAATCAAAAATCAAAATATTTGATTAGTAAATCAAGAATAAAGAATCATATTGTAAATTAATTTTTTTGACTTTTTTTATGTTAATTCATTCATTTTTCATATAATTAATAATTTTTTTATGGTATTTTTATTTTTATTTTTGTGATTTTTTTGAGAATCTTGATCCTTTGAGAATTAGTATTAAATCGATTTATGTAAATCGATTCGCGATTCAATGATCAAATCTTCAATTCGTGCATATTTTCGATTCTTTTAAAGAGTCGGATCATTTACCACCTGAATCATGAATCGAATCGTGAATCGTACGATTTTGATAACAATGCTCTCGAGTGTGTGCCAGATCCAAAATACCTCACAGATAACTTTCATCATCTTGCTAAACTCTATTTCTATATCTGATCTTGAAATAAGCATATATTTGTTAATTTTTCAAGAGACTAAATTATCCCTGATAAAAATATAAAAGCTTCTCATTGGCTTTCTTTCAGGGAAAGCTAGTGCCAGATTCAAATCTAAGTTTTCGACTGATTACAAATGCTCATGAGCACTAAAATATATCTTAGGTCTTGGAGATTTTTTTTCTCATATCTTTTTGCCTGGGAAGAGAAGCATCGATGAAAACATATCAAGAAGAATCTAAGAAATAATTATCTACTCTAACTGAATAAATTATATTTGATCTAATAATCATCAAAAAGTTAATCTTTCATGCAATTATCTTAAAAATAATAAATTTAACCAAAAGAGTGACACCACATAATAAATTAATATATGGGTCAAGTAGAATATATTCTAGAGCACAACTTAAAAAATCAACATATCTAAAAATATGAATCCCATATGTTCTCGGTGACAAAATAATCTTTTTTTTTTTTGAAATATGTTATTGAATCTCCTAAAATCATTCATCTTGAACTGTGACTGAAGATATTACTTGGGTTAGATGATTCTCAATTCATCATTTCTCATAATTCGAATCACATCTACGTATACAATAAAAGATTATCAAACTATCAGAATTCTCTGGAAAAATAATAAAAAAGCACAACATACGTGTGTAAACTAAACAAGGTAACCCACATGCAAAAATGTCAAGAAGTAAGTTCTATGAGAATGCTTTCACTATCTATGAAATATTAGCAATGATATACAATTTCATACAGGGGGGTATTTTAGCCAACAAATAATATATATCATAATTATACATGCCAAATATCTGGGTGAACACTCTCGCAACAAGCATTGCTTTCAACATAACATAATTTTATCTTAGATAAGACAATACAACAGAAAGAGATATGAATATCATAACGCCATCATGATGAAAAGTAATAAAAAATAAAATAAAATTGAGAAGACATAAGTACGATAATACCCGTGAAATAGGATGTTGAATACAAATCATAAATCTATTCAGTCAAAATATCAAAATCATAAGAGCTGACTTCAAGAACATCAAACTTCTCGATAGACTCACCCTCATTCTGAATAGGTTACATGTGTCTTATTCTCTAAATATAAACTCTAAGTATAAGGTGGTCCAATCTCGATTGAACTCTGGGGAGATTTTTTTTTTTTCAAGGAAAACTTTACTTACTAGAATCAAGTTAATTTGTATTGGTTGGTACGTATGAATATGATGACTTCATTAGATTTTTTTTTTTCTTACTAGTAGTTCAAGTAGGTAGGATAATGCTTAAGTAGATAGTAACTTAGCATAAATTTAAAAATGATGAAATAAGAAGCATAAATTGCAATATATTAGCCACTAAAACTAACCAATTTTGCACAAACAAAAGTGTCAAAGCACACAAAAAAACAAAAAAATAACCAACCACAAAAATAATACAAATCAGCAATAGAGTGTAAAAATGTGAAAATATAGCTTTTTTCGTCATCAAGATAATAAAGGAATAAATAATAACGAAAGAAAGAAAATACAAGTAAAAAAGAACAATCACTATGCATCAACCAAGCTTGGCAATTAAGCACGCAGGGGCCCTAGCTTGATGAAATAACAATCAATAATTTTTATAATTTTAACTTTATCACTTTCATATTTCTTTTTTCTTTCTATTATTATGTTGATGCCATCAACCTACTTATGCAATATCTCAATTTTATTTGCTCATTTCATACAAACTTACTTGTATGATGATATTAATAAGAATTATTGTATTAATTTTCAATATTATTTTGTAACATGGTATCATGTGTTGGTAATGGTGTGCTATAACTATACTTATAGCATAGTCTCTATTAAATGACATTTACATCCCTTTTGACACTCATTATTTCTACCACTACAATATGTCATCTTATGTAGAAAGAGATTGCTTGGAGAAAAATTCTGAATAAAATAAGTACACCTAAAAATCTTAGTTTAAAAGATAAAATTTTTCTCTTGGACATATGAGCTGGTATGGAATATGACCTGAGAGAATGAAGATGACGTATTATTGATTAAGAAAGTAGTTAAAATCGCTTCTTTACAAAAGCATCTACACATACACCTATGAAGTATGAGTATCCAAGTCATCTCAATCAGATGTTGATGCTGCCCCATAGCTATCTTATCTTATACTCAATATTTTAAAATTTTAATTAAAAAAATTAGATATTTTCTTAAATATTGATAATTATGTAAATCAATTATAATCATCTATAAAAAATAATTAAATATTTTAAATTATCATATGTAATCCTCTTATAGAATTCCCAAATATCTGAGTAAATCATATGAAAGGAGTCCCTCCTGGTATCCTCCAGACATGATGGATAAGGAGCTCCATTATATTTTTCTAAATTACATATCTCACAATCTATAGACGTCACTCATCTGATGCGCGATTCTAGAATCTACCGCTTTTCCAATGAATTATGTCCCAATTAGGAGTAATAAACCAATAGTAGACAGACATGTAAAATAACTAATTCGAGTCAAGAAGAACATTCGTAATTCATTTTACTCTATCCTAAAGAAAATCAAATCTATGATTTGACAATCCTACATAAAAATTTTATAAGAAGCAAAAACATCACAACATTGTTACTTTATAAAATAATTAACATAAAATAAATTAAAACGAAACTCTAATATATATATATATATATATATATATATATATATCAAATGATAACATATGACATGGAAATTCAATTTCAAATCTACCACCCAAATGCTCAAAATAAGATAGCAAGAACAAAGTGTGATTGATGTAGACATAAATAAATTAGTGACACCCTAAGAAAAAAGTTTGGCAAATTTATCATGTGAAAATATTAGTGTAACATGACCAATACATACGATCATAGAAGAACAAAACTAAACAAGTATAATAATCAAGTGTATAACTTCTGAACCTTAAAAAATCTTTCATAACACATGGTGCAACGTCCAGCACTTCTCTTGGATATGTCCTAATCTCTCACAAAAAGAATGCCGCCACAATTTCTCTTGCCTCCCGAAGCACCCTTGCTATGTCTCCCGCCTCGCTCATTGTCATTGTATGATGAAGATGTCATAATATTATAACTTATCAATTCAACCCCACTCGATCAAGATGTAACAATAGATGTTTGAGTCATTCTCTGATAAATCTATGAGAGAGGCGGTAGAGTTATCTCTCAATGAATACATATTGTTAAATTTTAATTTATTTTATATTATTATTACTTATTTTTCAATGTTTGAGAGCATTTAGCCTGTGGGATGTCTCAAATCATATGTGTGTGTGTGTGTGTGTATGTGTATATATATATGATTATGTCATATACAAATAAAATCCCTTCAGTTTATAAAAATTCATTTCTCATTTTTTGTTTATATATATATATATATATGATTATGTCATATATGTGTGGATGCACTATTGATGTATAAAAGTATACTTATTATCATTTTTATTTTTGTTGTTTTTTCATTTCATTATAATGTATGCATTCATTATATTCTACTTTTGTACATTATTGAAATAAAATAATTTTTTATTTGAGCCGAACCAAACAGGATGTGACGTTCACGATACAGATTACGATTGTGAATGCCATAATATCATTTTTTTTATATTTTGTATTTTCTTAATTTGTTGAAGTTTACTATTTTGATATTTAAAATAATTAATAAAATAAAAAGTAAGTAACAAATTGAATTTTTAAAAAAATTATTATCTTTTTCTCGTTAATAATTAAAATGCAAAAGAGCAAAACCCGTCAAAAAAAAAATAATCCAGTTTGTGCTAGCATGAACTGGAATGAACCGGCATGGCCCATACCAAGCCTGACAAAACCCAGCATTTTACAGACTAACCATGCCATGTTGGGCCGCTATTATGGTTATCTTATTGTGTCTGGCACAACATAATGGCACAATCGTGCCTCACAAAAACAAGTCGGGTCAGCATAGCACGACCCATTCGACACCTCTAGTCATACTCCCAAAATTCAAAAAAGATTATCTGATGAGTTTCGAAACTGATACCTATCATCCTCGAATAAAGTCAATATTCTTTAATAAACAATATTTTAACTCTAAAATTCTAATGAGATCCAATATCTTGAAAATTGTGTAATCGCATGGTACAAATATAAACAATTAGAATATATCATAATTATTGCTCATAAAATAATTAACCAAAATTATGAAAGAATAATTGAAACAATAAAGATACCTAAGGGCTGAAAAGAATTTATAAAATATAAAGAAACAAATCTAAAAATATTTCTCTTGCTATGTATACCTAAATCATAGTTATTTGAAACACAAGATATATTGAGGTGCAGAACTTTTTTAGGGCCATGAGGCATAAGGCACAATTAAGGCATGAGCTTTTTTTGTGAGGCACATTCTACCTATATATATATATATATATATATTAAATATTATATATAATTTTTATTTATTAATAAAAATAATCAAATAAAAGATATCAAACATATAAATTAATAATAATTAGTATTTTTAATCACCACAAACATTCCGAATTTTGAGGCAAGATAATAAAATTTCAACAATTCAACATATAAAATTCTAAAATATTAAAGAATTTTAATTCTCTAAGCAATATAATTTCTAATATAATCACTAGTATATATTAATTTATTACTAATATAATCATCAATACATGGTAAAAAATAAACAAAATGTATACATCATCAGTATATATTTATAATATAAACAAAATCGGTCACCTTAATCTTAGTTCTCCGAGCAATATGATTATCATAAAAAACAAATTCTCTAAAAAATATAAATAATTATATATTCGTCACCTTTTTAATTCAACTTCTATCAAAAAATAAAAAATTAGTAAATCGAAAAAATATAACAATTCTTCAAAAAGAACAATTAGATCGGCATTACAATTAGGTTAGAAGCAAACCTGGATGGGGCTAGAGAGGGGAACTTTCGTGTCAAAAGGGCGGCAGAGCTTGAACGGCACATGAACTGATGGAACACTACTCTTCCCACTTGCTTGTTCCTGAAAACTGCTTATAGACCCTCTTAAACTAGCGACCTGCCATCAATTAGCATGTGCAGCACATGCAAGAAAAAAGTGAAAGAAATGATGATCGTTAAGAAAAACATGTGATAAAATACTACTTAGGACCCTCGAGAAGGAAGTGGCGAGGCGCACCGAATCCAGATCGACATGAGCAACCACGACCTCGACATCTCTGAGAGAAAACTGTGAGCCTTGGGCAACAACTTCGCCATTCACCACAATGCAAGAGCATCCATCTACATCAAATAGAACAACAGCCACGACATCACGAAATAAATTAGAAGAAAAATCAATGAACTTTGATCGAGTAGACGTGGGAGCAGTTCCAGGACCATCATGCTAGTATTTTTCATATTAACGCAAAGGATCTCAAGACTCCGAGATTAAAAATATTCCTTGTGTTACAATAAAGGTGTCAACCGGACCGAGCAGCCTGCGGATAGCCCGCGGCACAGTAGGGTTCAGCCGTGCCTGGCCCGGCATGGCACGGTCCAAAATCATGCATGGTCCTGACTGGCAGGACTTGTGTGAGCCGTGTCTTGTGCCAAGCTTGGCATGGCCCGCATGCCTGGCCCGATGGCACGGTCAGCCTGCCCAGGGACCGGCTACCAACAAGTCTAGGGTTATGGGCCTACCATATGATCGTCCAACGAGACAATCGTATCGTGCCTAGAGGTGTCATACAGGACGTGCCGGGCCGGCCCAAACATGCTTTCGTGTCGGGCACGGCACGGTACTGTAACCGTGCCGTGCCAGGCCCAACATGATTTTGTGGGGGTTCAGACTGGCACGGGCCAGCAGCACGATTCGCCGGGTTTGGCACGATCGGGCTAAACCCTAAATAAAAAAAAAATTATGATTTTGGTCCAAGCCATCGCGCCGAACCCCTAATTTTAAAAAAATAAGGGTTCGGCACCCCCGTAACCCTAATTTTTAAAAAAAAAATTGATTTCAGCACGGTACCGTGTCAACGGGCCACGGTACCGTGCCGGACCAGCCATAGCACGAGGCCCGGTTGGCCTCGACACAGCACGGCATGAGCCCGGGCACGGAAAATTTCCATGCCGAGCCAGCCCGGCCCGGTTGACACCTCTAATCGTGCCTTACCAGGATGTCAGTCTGGTTCTGGTGTCGTGCCCGGCACGACACGATGGCACAGTCATACCACACTTTAACGAGCCTTGCAAGCACGGCAGAGCCCATTTCACCTCTATGTTACTTGCATATATTAGAGATTATACTTCAGTGTTATTACAAGTGTCTTCGTCCAAAAAATAATGTCACAGGTTCAAGATTCATCAGACAAAGCATCTTTAATTTTTGGAGATAAGCATGTTAAAATATTAATCTCTCATGGATTTCACCCTAAACAGAAATTTTGTGCATTGAGTATGACCTCCTCCATCAGTTTGTTTGTTATAAATAAAGTAACAAAATATTTTTTATAAACAAGTCTCATAATATATATTATTTACGAATGGTAATTTTCTAATCTATAAAATTATTATAAATTTAAAATAAAAATTAGATATAAAGTATGATTTAAATTAAAAATTAAATCGATGAGAGCAACAGTATAATTGGGATTGGAAATATTATTTTTTTATTTTAATACCAAGTAAAAGTCTTGAGCCACATTGGGCCAGACATAAACCATATGAGCCCTATGCTGGGCAGGTTTCCTCCATCTCAAAATAAGATGTAGCTGGTGTGGATCAAACTTGCAACCCTAAGATTGCGAGTTAAAATTTTGAATTTAACATGTATGATGAATGTGAAGAACCATATTATTTAGAAAATTAAAATTTATATAATTAATATCAAATATATCAAATATATATATATAATAATAATAATGAATTGATAATGATAATAGAAAACAAAACAGTATCATGGCATGTTAGTAATACTCAATACACAAAGTTCTCACTTTAGCATATGGTATCAGAGAGATTAATATTTAGATAGTCTTACTCATAAGACATGAGAGCCTATATTCAATGTACACACCATAGGAGGATAAACCTAAGATGTCAATTGGGTCAGGCAACGGCACGAGGCATGAACCAAATTGGTCATGCCGGGATAGGCACGGAACAGTTTAGAAGAGTGCCTGGACCTAACCAATGTTGGCCCATGACATGACTCGTGTCGTGCTGGGCTAGAGACAACACGGTGCATCGTGATGAGCTGGAGCACGGGTTGATCAAGGATCACGGGTCACCCCCAGTCGGATAATCGATCGACAAGGGCTACAACCTTCATATTGGGAGAAAATGCAACGGACACTGACAGTGACAACAACATGCACTACTTGCCACTAGTGATCCCTTAACCAAAAAAAAATATATCCGAAGCCAACAAATTTATTCCAACATCTACATGCCAGAAATCCAATGGCAGTTGGAGTTGTAGACCAAAAATATATAAAAAAAATAAAAAAAAAACATATAATTTTTTAAATATAAATTATTCTCTATAAATAAAGATTCAGAATTTAAAATTTTCATTTTCAATTTTGAAAGTAATTCTTTCTTCTCCTCAGACACTCACATCTCTCTCCTCCTCTAAAGTTTTGGTATTTTTTTTATAATTTTTTCATTGTTTTTATATTCACTTTATGTATATGGCATATGCGGAATAGTTTGTAAATTATAATTAGAAACATGATTTGAGTTCAAATTCAAAACTGATGCAATGTAAATAAAAGTATTTTACATAATTTTTTTTTCTAACTTTTTAATTAATTCTATTAATAAAATAAAAATATTTACAAAAATAAATTGTGAATATAACGATAATGAATATAGATTTGACGTAAATATAAATAATAATGACAATCATAATGAAATATCCGGGACCAAAATTAAATTTTCTTCAATGATCTCGATCTAAACCAATTCGCTGCCTAAAAAACAAAAAATAAGTGATTTTCAGTAATATAGCCTCACTTTAAAATAATAAAAAATAAAAATTTTAAATATGTCAAATAAGAATTAGCAAAATATATATATTATCAAAAAATATACACATATACAAGTGTATGTGACATTAACCAATTTTAAAGACATATTGATTAATATACCAAAAAATATGATGTATTAGATCATAGATAAATATAACTGAGCAAATCTTTCGAGTTAAATCTAGTTCAAGTTCAACTTTGTTGATTTTCTTCATATTCCATAATAATTTTAGGAGATAATCTATTATCAAATTAATTATAATGATGAATTTTTCAATTAGATTTTTAGAGGATCTTAAGATATTCAGTAGTATATAAACCTACTTATCATAGAATTCATATAAACAAAAATAAGAATGACATAATAAAATATTATAAGTTAAAAAAATTAATTATTAATAAATTTAGGAAATATAGTATTGTAGTATCTGTAATGTCTGATATCTATACTAGTCATTACGATAGATTATTTGCATGTCTCACAACCTATTATATATATTCAAAATAAACATTTAATAAAAAAATTTTAGATTTTCCTATGATTTTTCATCGTCATGATAACCTTGTCAAATATGAGTATCTGATGAAGCTCTTCATAAAATATGTCATTTAGAATAAAATATTTAATATTACTTTAGATAATATTTCTAATAAAGAAGTAGCTATTGAAATATTTGTTAAAACAATTAAAGATTGATCATTAAATAAGATTTTTTATATTAGGTGTATGTGCCATGATATTAAACTAATAATACATGCGTGAATAAAAATTATTTCTTCCAAATTAAAAAAATAAAAAATTTACTAAAATACTTTAAGACGTCTAGCAGACAATAGAAATTTAGCAGTCTTCTTGTTTGTGGGCCTAAAAAATAAAAAATTCTAAAATAATATGAGACAATTAGAATTACGTATATTTTATGTTGAAGAGATGTATTATATTTTAATACGTGATATCAAACTATGTCAATAATAAAAATAACGTACTTATTATTAATAATTTAGACTGTGATTCAAGAATTTATTTTATATGATTCATAAAAAAAATTATAACACAATATATATGTTCGTATATGTACACTCTCACCACTTGCATTGCACTTGGATGCAAATACAATATTAATAACATATTTAGCAAGTATAAAGATCATCATGTATTTAGTATCATGACTGTTGAAATAAAAATTAATTATTTAAAATAATAATTTTTTATTTCAACTTTATATTATTTGGCTACCTGTATGAATCATACGATTAATATAAAACATATAGAAATTATTTTAACATATATATCCATGTTTATGAACCAGAAACACCAACCTGAATATTTCATTCACAAAAAATTAACAAACTTATTAATATATTATGATATTAGGTATGATAGTTCTAGTCAGATTCTGAGCAGTATTTTTAAAAGCATTGTTAAAAACACCTTGATTTCGACAAAGCTCCATCGTTGAGCTAGATGGAGCTCCACGCGAGCTCAATAGAGCTCCATTGTGGAGCTCGTTGGAGCTCTACGGAGCTCCATTGAGCTTTTTGTGCAGCAAGAGAGAGGAGCGAGGGCGAGAACAAGGGCAAGGGGCGAGATTGAGGGGAGAGGGGCAAGACCAAGGATGAGGGGAGAGGAAAATGAGAGAATTTAATAAATTTAAATTTTAAATTTATTAAAATTTAAATTTGTATTTTAATTTGATAATTTGATAAAATTATCAAATTAATAAATAATAAATAATATTAATTATAAAATACTCCATATTATTTATTAAAGAAAAAATAAATTTAGATTTTTAATTTTATAATGATAAAATTATTTTAAATTTATTAAAATTTAATATAATATAAAATATATATTAAAATATTTCATACTATTTTATTTTATTTTTAATATATCATAACATATAAAATATTTATTAATTATATTTATAGTCAATGGACGTCTTAAAAATACTTTTTAAAATATTAATTAATTATATATTGTGATACTCAAAAAATTTATACCTTAACATCTCAAAACTAATGTCTCATCTCACAAACACAAAAATATCTCACATTAATCTTTTGCCTTTCAAAACTTTTGTTTTGAATACGAATGTGGAGACAATATTCTAAGATGATAACTTCTTCATTCGGATAGCTAGAAACAACGACAGTATTATCTATCAAATATAAACGAGCTATCTCTATATTTGATTATTAATCTACCATATAATGATAATAATAATTTGGATATTTTGATTTGGTGAAAATTATATGAATCCACATATATCATACTATCTAAGATGATACGTGATATACCGACTCTCTGATACATAGCATAACATCAGAGTCTATTTTTTTCTATAACAGCCAATATTATTTCAGATAGAAAATTAAAATTAAACTATATATCATAAAGATACTTGTATTCACAAAGGACTAGAAATATTTGAGGGTGAAATTTTTAGTATAGGACACAAGAGATGATGACAAATAATAATTCATGAGAGATGAAATTCAAAGATATTGAGATAACCACTTGTGATACCTTCAGACACATACATGATGATGACGAACTGTATCTCCATCCACACTATCATATCGCATACATCGATTGATGATTTGCATGATTTTTGATTTTTTAAACAATTATGATGTAAAGATACTATGTTATACACTATTATTGCATTGCACTTATTATGTTATGTTATTAAGAATAATATTTTTATTTTAAAAAATCAATAAAAAATTAAAATTTACAAAAAAAAAAATAAATTTTATTTAAATCTAAAAATTTTGCCCAAAACAACACAATCCTACACGGATATTATACATCAAAAGCCCTGACCCAGCGCTACAGACAATTGAAATGGGTCATGTTGGGCTAGATGGATCATGACCTGATGTTTGGCTTCTTGTGTCTTGCCCAACACTGAAATAGGTCGTGACAGCACGACACAACTCATTTGACACTTCTAGATGGGATGCAATAAATTATTGAAAAAAAACAAATCAGCGATAAAATCCATCAAAAAGTCCTAACAAAATTCTCTAATTATTGCTCATGCTAAAATTATAGATATTATGACTTTTATTATACGTATTCCTTCGCCTAGGGTTCTTGGATTATTGATTTATGAATCAATACTTATATTATAGACAACTATGATTTATACACGAGCTTTGTTTCTTCTTCACAAAGGATTATTAAAACAAATATCAAACTCTCAAAAATTATTGGATATGATAATATTAAATTTGATTATTTATTTCTTTATCATTTTTTTCTTATTCTTGATTGTCCTGTTAATTTTTTTCCTATGAGTTATATTTCTAGACAGTTCAACTCTAATTTTATTTTCACTTTTATTAATATATATTTTTGAGATTAAAAAATTCTAAGAAATACTTTTTTTTTTAAATTGAATAAATTAAATTATATATTCTCTCTTCAATAATAGGATATCTTACTAAATATTTGAGTATAAATGACTCATTAATAATATATGCTCCACATGATCGCCTAATATTAGTCAGGTTAAGAATATTATAACCTAATATTAAAAATATTTCTATTCTAAATTATGATACGTATCAATTACGAAATCATATCAAAACTTTGTATAATTGTTTATTTTAGTCTAGATTACATATTTCTTTATTTTTTAGTCATCACACAAAATGATTAAAAAAATTAATTTAATAAAAAACAATAATATATTCGAGTATATGTCAGAAGATTATAATACTTACGATATTAATTATTGAATCATGCATCATACTTCATATGTCCACACACATATTTTTAGAAAGATATTATATTTACCAAAAAATATCTCATCAATTATGTGTTTTCTTCATTTTTTTCTCATCACATGCCCTTTCAAATCATGCATACTAGCAATAGATTTTTAGCATGTAGCCAAATTATTTGAGAGTACTTGCTTTGTTCATGTGCCTTTTTATTATTTGTTTACTTAAAAATAATACAAATATTTAGCAAACTCATTTTCTAGAGTCTATGAAGAGTATGAGTCCATAGGATTAAAAGGTGTCAAACGAGCCGGCCTGACCCAGTTTTAGGCCACTCAACTGGGTACCATGCTGGCCCGACACGGTTACTGTACCGTGCCGGCTCAGCACGAATCCGCCTGGTTCGACCCTATTCGGGTCAGACAAAATACTAATTTTTTAAAAAAATTAGGATATTGGCTGCACACCGTCGCGTGTCTTCACCCTTTCGGAGCTCGAGGAGCCTCACCTGTCGAGCATCGGCTCGTATTGACCACGTTCGGTGCATGGTCACTCGTGCTGTGCCTAAATGCCAGCACGACATAATGAGCCGAGGAACAGCACTGTAGCGTGCCGTGCCGGGCAAGGGCACGGCACTATAGCATGTCGTGCCGTGCCCGTTCCGGACCGGGCCGTTTAACACCTCTACATAGGATATACTTAAACTCGCTATTTTTCCTTGCTACTCTGTAATCCCACCTGTACTATGATGACACTCCTATAAAGTCATCACAAGCACCGAACACAGATAAAACCAACTCTTGTATTAGTGAGGTCTCTCGGGGAGAGAAATATATCTCCTCTAGTTCTAATTCATGATAAGTTAGAGATTAAGAGACTTGATCATCAAGGACTTGGAGCATGGGGCAGGAAGCCAAGCCACGCGTCCAGGAGCAGCCCTAGCCCAGAAGTCGGCAGTCAACATGGTAGGGGTCGATCATGCAGATTATAGCTGGTGTTAGTCTGACTCGGCATGACCCGACATGATCCGACAAGACCGGCTAACCTAGCCAGGCCATCGGGTCATGTTGGGCTTGCCTCACTCAGTCTCAAGTCGGCACGGCACGACCCAGTTTGAGCAACCATGCTATGTCCGGCACATTTTTTTATATTCTCAAGCATTATACCTTGGAATTTTAATATTAAGTATTTGTGTTATTCTATCAAAAGGGAGATAGCCGAGTAGGCCAAAAAGAGTGCTTCGTATGAGTTTGAAGAGCTTGTTTACATACCATAATAGAGGCGGCCACCATCACACCCTTGTTGATTGCTGTACACGTAAACTCCTCCCCGGGTATGAGTTGCTGCTATAAAAGCACGCATGCGGATATCAAGTTTTCTTAATTGGTGGTGACTTCCACTTGCATTCAGAAACACTTCGACCCCGTTGAGGGCAAGCTCGGCATGAGGAGGGATGGAAGTGTAGAGCTCTTCACAAACTTCAGCAGCCACAGAACTAAGAAAGTAGGCAAATATGGACCCAGAAGAACATTAATTGTGGCATTCTCATTTTTGACCTCGAAATTAACAAAACAAGAGGAAAGTAGTTTAATGCAGCAAGGCCAAGGCGTAGCCCCTGTTTCCTAATATGCTTCTATGAGGAACGACCAATCTGTCGGAGCTATGGCCAAAATTTACAACTCATGGCTATAATTTATTGCTGATTTATATGAGCAACGGCTACAGCTAACAGCCATGGCGGCTTAGAGGTGTCAACAGGGCCGGGCAGCCCGGGCATGGCCCGCGGCACGGCACGGATCAGCCGTGCCGGTGGGTTAGAGCGAAAACTACTACTTGTGGTCTTGAATAATTAGAATATTATCTACATATACATAATGAGCAAAATCATCTTATCAACGGGAATTCTTTGAAAAAGAAAGAAAACCAGAATTAGACTACATGTGAAATTTTCACAAATTAGACTCTTATTAACTCCTTCGGGTCATACATTTCATTATACAATTTTGAAGTTACGTATGACTGTGCTGCCCAAAATTCATCTAGTTGCTCCACATATAACACCTCCTTAAAATCACCTTGAAATAATATAGCATCCACATCTAACCAACATATTTTCATTTAAAAAAAATTAAAAAATATATATATATAATAAAAAATAAAAACAAAATAAAATAAAAAAATAAAATATATAAAAATAAAAAAATAAAAAAATATAACAAATATATCAGATATAACAAACATAGAAAATATAAAAAAATAGAAAAAATAAAAAAAATAAAAAAAAAATAATAAAATAAAACAAACAAAAGATAAAAAAATAAAAATAAAACAAGAAAAAAGTAAAAAAAGATAAAAAATAAAAAAACAAAGATAAAAATATCTTGTATTTGTGAAATGGAGCCAATGAAATAAATGTCCACACGAATGGATCCTTACTCACACTAACATGGCAGGCAGTATAGGAGAGAATGATATATTTTCATAATTGAATTACCTCATCTATCATAAAAATACCTTTCGGACAAGAATAAAATATTCCAAATTTAATTAATAATAAATGATTAATTTAAGAATACACATATAAAGTCTTAGACACGCTCAAACACCAAGTAGAAATTTTTACAATATAAAAAATATATATATTTTACTCTGCTCAGTCTCAAAGAAAATCAGCCTCAATAGTTTCCATCATTGAGATAAATATAGTGAAATCAAAAATAAAGTCATAATTATTATAGGAATAAATAACTCATACAAATAAGACTACTACCAGGATAATCAAAAATAAATAGAACATGTTTAATAAATAATAATCAAGTTGAATACTATAACACTCAAACCCTCGAATGATGACCATTAGCTATCATAATATTAAATAAACAAAGAAAATAATAAAAAAAGATTAATTACATATAATATAGGTGTTGGCTCCTGACTCATCAATCCATGAGTGTGAAAATAAGGATTATTTGTAACTATAGTACTTAATTATTTGGAAGGATCCATTGCAACTACACTGAGAAGGAATCTCAACTATCCCCCCTTTAAATAAGGATTATAGTGAGATAGTTCTATTAGGACCCATAAATAGATCCGATACTCAACATATCTCTCTCAACTATATGTAGTGCTCTTGGCCTAGTAACTAAAAAAATACACAATAATTGGCCTAGCGGACAATATAAGTTCCATACTCTATTTGTTGACAAGCTTAAAAAAATTTTATTGAATATGAGACATATTTGTAATTATAATTAACTTTTGTTAGAGTCATATATTGATTATCAACAC
The DNA here is from genome assembly GCA_029783825.1 of Sapria himalayana. Classification (NCBI taxonomy): domain Eukaryota; kingdom Viridiplantae; phylum Streptophyta; class Magnoliopsida; order Malpighiales; family Rafflesiaceae; genus Sapria; species Sapria himalayana. The sequence goes on along the minus strand of JAREIK010013092.1, from coordinate 1,112,997 downwards.
ATAATATTCAATTACTTTAATAGTAAAAATAAAAAACTTATTATTAATAATTCAGAATAATAAATGAGAATTTCATTTTTAAAATTCTTGAATATTTTTTATGATACGACGAACATATATTTATTTATGTATACTTTCATCACTCATTGTCTACTCAAATACATATGCAATATGAATAAAATAATTAACATGTATAGAGTATACCTTGATTTTAGTGTTATAGCTGTTGAGATAAAAACCAAGTATTTAAAATCCTAATTATTTATTTTATTTCTTTATTATCTGGCTACCTATATAGATCATATGATTAAGATGAAAATGATAGAAAAAATATTAATATACATATCCATATGCATGAATTACGTAGAAAAATCTAATGGTTAGAATTAAAATATATTATCTAACATATTTATATATTATAACATTAAGTATGATAATTATAACAAAATTTTGAGTATGAACATGAATATCATATTCAAAGACAATATCTTTTTTATTTAATTAACAAAGAGTAAATAACAAAGTAGTTCTTGTATGGAGCTAGCTATCTCAATATGTAGATACTAATTATGCCGGTGTTAGGCTGCCCAACCAGGGGCTACCGTGTCGGGCCAGGCAAAGCCCACAGCCCAAAAACTATCGGGTTCTGCCTGGCTTGGGTTGGACAAAACCCTAATTTTAAAAAAAAAATAAGGTTTCAGCAGTACACCACCGCACGTCTTCGCCCTTTCATGGCTCAACGTGCCTCGCCTGTCGAGCATTGACTCATATTGATCACGTTTGGTGTGTGGTCACGCATGACATGCCCACGTGCCTGGCATGGCACAATGGGCCAGGGCACGGCACTGTAGCATGTCATGTCGAGCACGGGCACAGCTGAACCATGCATTGCCCGTGCTCGTGCCAGGCCGGGCAGGCTCATTTAACACCTCTACATGAAGACATTAAGAATTTAGATATATTAGAATGTGAAAATCATATAAAATTATTTTTTTCATGCTATCTAAGATGGTATGAGATATACTAACCTCTCTAGTACCTAGCACATCAGAATTTATTTTTGTTGTATATCTGAATGTTATTTAAAATAAAAAATCTAGACTATAACGAAATATTATATAACATATTTATATAATATAATATTAGGTATGATAGTTATAGCAATGCTCTAAATATGGACATAAATATCATATTCAAGGACAATATCTTTTTTATTTAATTAACAATGAGTAAATAATAAGGTGATTTGCTGTATAAGAGTAAATTGTCTTCATATTTTAATACTAATTACTATTCAATCATATCACATAAAGACATTAATAATTTATATATATTAGGCTGATGAAAATCATATAAATTTATCTTTCTCATATTATCTAAGATATTATGTGATATACAGTCCTTTTTGATATTTAGCACAATATCAAATTTTATTTTTTGTATGACTGTGAATATTATTTCAGATAAAAAATCTAAACTATGAGCAAATATCATACAAGTAATTTCATGCCTAAATAACTAAAAAAAAAATTCAAATATGATATTTAAAATAAAATAAAAGAGATACTAGTAGATGATGACTTGCACAATGATATCAAAGATATTGAGGCTAGCATTACCGTAAGATTCAAACATGACAATCCAATCCATACTAGTAATATAAATTAATTGTGGTTCGTGAATATTAGACTCAGTCAGTTAGAAGATTGAAAAGTAATGTGTTTATTTTGATAATATAAATTTACAATTTTTTATATTTTGAATTTTTATTTTATTTTTTGTTATTTATCATATGATATTATGCTGTTATATTAAAAAATAAAATACATATATATTTGTTATTGAGTAATGATCCTGTGGTTTATTTTATTTTTATTTACATTACAGTGTTTTTTTTTATTTTTTTTTTTTAAATTAATATTTTAATTTTCATATTACCGACTACAGTGCCGGCCCAGTGCCCTTTGACGATGGGCTTTGGCCACAGAGCTAGGCCTCAGCTCTAGCATGATGTGCAATCAATGAGTGATGTGCATAGGTGTGTGTTGTGCAATGGTTGAGTCATCCTAGGCATTCATCATGTGACATCAAGTATATGCAAACCCTATATTTGTAATAAGTAATAACATGGTTCGATTCAAAGTCAAGATGTAAAGTAATTGTGTACGACATATAGACATTGGGGCATGTGTACTACTTAATAATTGAATTGTATGCATTAGCTTGGAAGATGTGGTGAAGTTTACACTTTTGTATTTTATTTATCTATTTATACATATTGTCTTTGGACAAAAATAATTGTCATCACACTAAGACATAACTTTAAAACGAGCTAAGTCGAGCCTAATTTGATAGCCCACATGTCCAAGCCATGTCATGGAGGGACCATGGCACGAGCCCATGTTGGGGTAAGGCTCAAGCCAGGGCACAAGCATGGTTCAAAACTAGATGTGTCAAACGTGCCGTGCCGTGCCGGGCCGGGTCAAATAAGACCCGACCCGCAGTCTTTTTTGCGGGAGGGGCAATGGCGGCGTCGGGCTTGGGGGACACCTGACACGGGACGAACCCATGCCGGTGCGTCGTGCCATGGGCTGAACCGTGCCGGGTCAAGCACGGCACGGCACGGCACGGGCTAGGCATGGCATGGCACGGCTAGTGCCTAACCCAGGCACCTCTATTCAAAACCCAACACCAACTCCGGTACAGAGGCGTGCCACGGCATGGACCTGACAACTAACTCTAACATTCAATCGTGCCCTAGCATAGAACCCAACACCAACACCTTTATGTCAATCACGTCGCTCGTGCTGCCCGGACAAGGATCTCACATCTCGGGGCCCCAAGGCCCATATATAGGCCGAGAGATTGTTCTCAAGTTTTTCTAGATGACCATGTGTATCCTCTAACCAGATTAGCTATCTCAACTTTTCTCATGAGGAGGAGAGTAAGCCAGGCTAATCCTAAAGACACGAGGCCAATCCCCCAAAAACGTCGGATAGGCGCCTAAGGGTATTTTGGTCATTCACGCAATTTATGCTATTGAGACGGCAATCTTACCTAGTATGACCTCGGGACCCCAAAGCACTATATGAGCGAGGTTTGAGCTATGATCACCCGTATGTTGGACCAACAACTCATTACCTATGAGTTGAGGTGTCTAACGGGCCGTGTCCTGCAGACACGGCCCGTTTTTTCTTGGCCTAATCGGGCCACCGTGCCAGGCACGGCAGGCACACTGTCCAGCGGCCCAGCACCGTGCCGTCGGGCCAGGCACATGAATCCCGGCTGGCCCAGCGCTAGGCACTGTTAATCCTGGCCCGGCACCAGCCACTGTTAATCCCAGGCCCAGGATAGCACAAACCATGCCAAGGGCAGCCCAGCACGACCTGAGGCACAGATCCAGACTATGCCTTACCGGGCCAAGCACTGATAACTGGGCCATGCTCCGGGCCAGGATGGGCCCTGGACGCCCGGCCAGTTTGAACCATCTAATAGAAGGAATAGGCTAGAAGTGAGAAATAAACAGGGAGGGGGAGGGGAGAGAGACGAGAAGCAAAACATGACTCACGTGTCCAAGAACTGAACGTAGCCATAGCCGAAAGGAGCGGAATTCTGAGAAACCGCCTCGGACATGACGGAGGGGAGCTGAAATTCGACGAGCTGATCGCTTTGCTTCCAAGAAGTGAACCACCTGAGCTCCCTGTAATTTCCATCGTTTGCCAGCCATAGTTTGGGCCTGATCATGACAATTCGCCGATTCAAACACAGGACCTGACAGTTGTAACGCTTAGAGCCGTTGATGACGGGCATTCCTATGCTGCAGAGTATTCCATCCGTCCAATCCCCGCGCAACACGTCCGCCAAGCACTCCCACCTGCGATCAAAATTACCCGATCGCGTCGTCGGTCACGAGCGCGGGACATGAGGAGGTGCGAAGAATAACATGCGAGAGGAGGGACCAGATACGCACGAGTGAGCCATGGTGTCGAGCTCCAGAAAGTGATCTTCGCAGCCATAGCCGGTCACTTCCAGCTCCGGCCCGAGCCTGACGGTCGCGCCGTACTCCTTGGCCCTGGCTATTGACTCCTTTATGTTCTTCAGGTTACCGTCGAAATCCATCGCCCATTGATTCAAGTTGCACGTCGCCACCTTCAACAGCCTCATCTCCGATCCAACTTGTTTCCTTCGCCCCCTACCTCATCTCCATCGACTCAGATCAAATAGACGAAGCTCACGCCTATTCGTTTGCGACCGACCGTTTGATTTTGTAGCCTACGCCAGCGAACCGACCCGAACCCCATTTTGGTTTTGTTTTGTTTTGAATTTATCCCCAACCCCTGGGCTAACGAACCAACCCGGGGCACAGCACATTTGATTTTGTGGCCTGGGCCAACAAACCGACCCGAAATGAGACTTTTTTTTTTTTGTGTTTTGTAATTATGTTAATTAAAACAAAATTAAATACAATCTATTTTGATAAATTTTAAAAATACTATTTAAATCTCATAATAAAATTAAGAGGTATGAAATTGAGATGTATTCTAGATGTATTTTTTTTCGGAGAATTATATTTGGGGTACTCCCCCAAACATTTTTAAAAATTAAATTTTTAATATTTGAAAAAAAATCACAAAACTATACATAAATTAAAAATAAGGGTACTCAAATTCATAATTCCTAAACTACCCTATCCTCATTCTCTCCCCTAATCTTAACCATACGACCCTAATAGTAAATTCTATATGTTTTACTTTGTCTGTCAACATTGAGCATGAAGAAGTTATGTGTAGAACACATGGCAGGTTAATTTTTACTTAGTTTTTTTTTTTTTTTTTTTTTTTTTTTTTTTGATATTCAACCTCATGGCTCATTATTTCTTATAAAGCTCAATTATTGATCTCAAACATGTTGATTTGAGAAATTAGTAGGCTAACTTTATTTACATATTCAACTATAAGTTTATAGTTGACCTGATAATTGAGTTTATTATATGTTAAACACTCTTATTTATACCAAGTGGAAGCCTTGGGACACATAGGCCAGTGAGAAACTAAGTTTTTATTATTCTTCTTGTGATAATAAATATAAATTATGATCTTTTTTTTTGTTTTCGTAATAAATATTAATGTAAAACAATTATTCTCAATTAAATATCATTAATCTATGTAATATAATATGAATTCCATTAATAATTAATATTTACCATATAACTAATACAATTTTCCAACTTAGTTTATTAATTTATTTATAGATCTTAATTTTTATGAATCAAAATAACCATTAACAAATATTTGTATGAGAACCATAAAAAAAATACATTTTCTTTGGTTTAGAAATTGATCCAAATTGGTCAAGTTGGTTAAATAAGGATGTATAAAGTTATTAAATTTTTTTCATGTTTATATATAATCTAAGGATGAAAAATGGTGAAGAATAATACTAAATTTGCTAGAATTAAAATTACAGAAAGAATGTTAGGTCAATTTTAACCCCAAGGGTAAATTTATAATTTTACTATTAAATGAAAGATAATTATTTTATTTTTTTTCATTTCTCTCTCCTTTTCATTAATTCTCTTCTTCTTTCTTAGATCTCTTCAATTATTCTTTTTTTCTTCCCCGAGATAATTTAAATAAAATACAAAAATTATGATTATTTGTGAAAATTCATTTTTATGAAGTGATTAAGCCCAATAACCCCTTCATTTTCAACTAAAAACAATCATTAAAAGATTATCATCTCAATAAGAAAGTTAAGGGCTGAGATTAGTTAATTTACTTATCATTTTGTTGCTTGATTTCATAAATTAAGCTTGGAATAGTGCAATTTCTCCATCATATTTTTATTTTATTTTATTTTGAGTTTAAATTATTGTTGCATAGCTTAGATTGATATATTAAAGTTTGGGTTTGATATTTAATGTTTTGAAAAGTTTGGGTTAAGATAGAAAACCTCTAAGAACTCGTGAAATTTTTATATTTTGCATTGTTAATTACATTTGCATTTGTTGTTGTTGTGCGATGATATATGCGTGGTTATAAACCATTTTATTCTGGTTTGCTTGAAGTGAGTTTCATGAAATTTATATTATTTAATTGAGATATATGATTGATTGATGGAGACTCGTTGATTTGATATCATGGAATACTTTTTTGATAAATACAAACTCTCATTTACTCATTTATTTTAGAAAAAAATAATTTTCCAAAAATAGGAAAATATTATTTGGTTATATTAATATTTAAGTGTTGCGAAAAAATCATGATTGATGAATTGTATACCAACTCTTGAAATAGAAATATACTGATATTCATGTGTAATATCACATGAGAGCTGCTTTAAAGCTATATAAGTTATATGATATGTTGAATGAATATTAAAATGATCTCAGAAAAAAAAAATGCATAGTTTGGATATTGGATTTTGAAGTGACTATTGATCCTGTCGAGGATATAGAGGGCTAAAACTGCTAGAATATTCGTGGAGGTATATACTAGATATGTATCTGAGAAAATGGCCCTAAACTCTCATGTGTACTTGTGATGAAGTTATGCTCTTTGGAGGTGGTGGTTGTTAAGCAAAAAATCAAAAAATCTCTCATGACTTTTCAAATCATGGAAGTATGTGTGTGTTTCTTAATGGGGGTGGTGGCTAGGTTAGAGCTAGTAGGTTAGTTTTTGCATCTACATGTCTCATTATGATGTTGTAGACGCGCAAACAAACAGAGACTACCAAACTTATGTTTTTTGTTGAGCATCATAAGATATTTTAGTGAATTTCTTATTTTTTATAATGAATAGGGGGGAATAGCCTTTATTTTCAATTGTACTATCGGGTTAATAATATGACACATACACTCAGCATAAAAAATCTCACATGGCGACCTAATCTAATAGTCATAACAAATATACTAATAGCGACTCTATTATTAGATATATTATCAAATACGATACTAAATATTTTATTATAAATATCATGATCTATAAAGATCCTGTTCGTGCACTTTTATATGGCAGTATCATCACGAGGATGGAAAATATCAGAAAATTCTAAATTTTTTTTATTAAATTTCCATGTATAATCTATATAGTAGGTGGTGAGATATGTAAATGACACATCATCGCGACTAGTTAAGATATCAAATGTCATTGACATCACCCTACTATATTTCATAAATTCATTAATTATAAATTATTTTTCTAATTTATAATATTTTATTGTGTTATTCCTATGCGTGGACATAGTAATCTAATGACAAGCATGCTTGAAGTAGGTTTGCATGATATTGACTACCCTAATATTCTTCAAAAATCTAAATGGAAGAGCTATAATTATAATCAGCTTTGTCATATATTTCATTTCTAAATCATTATGGTATATGAAGGAGGTTAAATAAGATAGATTAGATCCAGCTTCGAAGACCATACTACTCAGTCAGGTTTGTTTGTTATCTAATACACTATATTTCTTGGCATATTAATCAGCACGCCTCGTTATGTGGTCCGTGCCACTTGCACTCTTACTTGTATATATTTCTTGATAATATATACATTATGCTGATTCTGCATCAACACCCCAATAATTTTTATTTTTTAATATCTTAAAGTGAGTCAAAACTACTAAATCGAAGCTAATTTCATTTGAGTCTGGGTCTAGGCCATGTGAGAAGACATAATTTTGGCCTCAGACATTTCCTTGTGGTTGTCATTATTATCAATATCTAAATCGAAGCTAATTTCATTATCATTGTATTTACTATTGTCACTAGTTATTTTTTCAGTTTGTATTTAAAAAAAATACTTTATATTTATAAACAAATTAAAAAAACACATGGATTATGGTACCGTTAGGCATGAGTATAACTACGACTGAAATTACTGCTTGTGCGTGCATTCACCTCATGGCAGGCATAGGTCGTGGCCATAGCCATTGCTTGGCATGAACATAAGTTTCGTGACCTGACGACCACACGCGGCATGAGCTTTTGGGACTTCTATCCCAATAGTAGCAACCACATCACTATGGTAGGTATGGGTATGAGCACGGGACAGTCAAATAACCATGGTCACCTAGTTTTATGTGACTCGTGACCCATTTTGGATTCGGGTATAGGTTCATATTCTATTTTTTCAACAAAAATAATTGGGCTAGTTTACTTTATTATCATAGAGTAGTCCTCCATGCTAACAAAAATCAATATCGATTACAAATAACCAACACAGACAAAAATATCTTGAACTACATTAGAAATCACTTTATTAATATCGTATCATGAACTAAGTGGATGTCATCTCGATATCAATGAAGATCATCTTTTTCCTCAATAGAAGTTTAGATATCATTTTTTAGCTAGTATTAAGAACCTTACTCTGATACTAACTTTTGGGGTAGGTTGGTCAAATTATGATTTATTGGAAAGCACAAAATAACATGGATGAAAATTGTTTTTTTTTTTCTTTATTTTTTTATTTTATTTTTTTATTTTATTTTTTGATTTTATTTTTTTATTTTTTTATTTTTTTATTTTTTTATTTTTTTTATTTTTTTTTATTTTTTTTTATTTTTAAATTTTTATTTTATTTTATTTTTTGGAATGAAACTTGGTTATTTAAGCAATAAAAGTAATAAATTTAAGAAGAACCACAAATTTTAAAAACTACAATACAAAATTCTAAAAAACCAATTAAGAAGAAATTCAAAGTCAAAGGTACACTAATGCCAAATCGAACAGTATGTGCGAAATATGATTTATTTTTAGTTGTCTTCCAAACTTTAAAATAAATTGCAAAATAATATATATATATATATATATATATATATAATTTGTATACATAGTTCACACAAAAATAAATAATATTGCAATATACACATACTACCACAATAGATTGTAATTGGAAATAAATAAATAAATATAAATATAAATATAAATATAAATATATAAATATAAATATAAAAATAAAAATAAAAATAAATATAAATATAAATATAAATAAATAAATAAATAAATATATACATAAGTCGTGAAGATCAAACTAGTGTGCGGAGAAAGTGAGAAGGAGGGGAGGACAATTCCTATGCCCAAAGAAAGAGGACAACTCTTATAAACAAAATAAACCACCGTAGCTTCACACACACACACACACACACACACACACACACAAACACACACGCACACACACACACACATTTAAATTATTACAAATGTGCTAGATCTCATTAAAACTTAAAAGTTAAATATACATAATCGTGATCACTACTGATATAATTGATTAGTATAAAAGTTTTATTGTATGCATCTTGTCCACCATGCTTCAATCTTCAAAAAAACAAAAAAAAATAATAGAATCCAAAAAATAAAAAAAAATAAATAAGTTTTAAAAATCATAATTATTTATTATTATTAAATAATCTAAAAAACGAACAAACCAAATTAAAGGTTTTCTCAATTTGAGCACCCCAATACACGTCAACATAGAAAAACAAAAATAAATTAAATTTTGGGGCTCAAACTCGAAAATAATTATTATTTTGTACTAAATTAAAAAAAAAAGTTCATAAAGATTATTTTAAAATATAAAATATTCATGTCATAGGGCTCGAAAAATAGAAAACTTAAATTTTCCTATATGTTTAAAAAATAATATAGGGCTCGATTAAACAATTTTTTATTGGTGGTTTTTTTTTTTGTTAATATTGTTTAGTTTTAGAAAACATAACTCCTTCTCCTTGGTCCTTACTCATAAATATTTACCAGACCCAGTCACCCAGCACTAGCAGTCAACACTGCCTCCAGGGCTAAACCAGTCCTCCGTGCTGGAGCTGGAGGGCATGCCAAAATGGCGAAAGCAGGCCAAGATGTTTCTTCCAGAATCTTCACTTCCAGGAGCTTGCTCTCCGCTGCCAAACAGTCCACGGGCTGCCTTATCATCCCTGCCGCTCTCCGGTCTGCAATCGAAAAGTACCTGCGAGGTCGAATCCTTCCTCCTTCCCAAACCTCTGCATTCATTTGTTTTCTTAAAATCTCTATGCGATAAGCAAAAACTATCACAGAGCAGGACGAGCCGCACATGAGGAGAAAGGTATTGGGGCTAGCAGAGTCTCTATGCCATATAAAAGACGTGAACACGATGCTTCCTATTTCTGCTTCAAGCGAGCTCGTCGAAGATCCATTCAATTTCTTGGAACGAAGCAAGCGCTGGAAAATTAAGAGCGCGTACGGCGACATAGGATTCTCATATCGAGATGATGAAACCGTTGCTTACGTTGCCTCTCGCATGCCTGCAGTGTTCTCAGCGTGTTTCAGAGTTCTCAGCGAAGTATCTGCCATTCCTGGTGCCTCCAGGGCATATAGTTAGGGTTTCTTCCATAATTTGATGATACTGCGTTTCATCTTAGGTTCGCAGGAGATTGCCAGAGTTTTCCCCTGCGAAGATACTGGATTTTGGAGCAGGAACTGGTTCAGCTTTCTGGTGAGGCATTTATTATTGATCTCGTAGAATCTTTCTAAGTCTGCATAGGTTGAATTTTTTCTCGATTTCATCCCAGGGCCGTGCGAGAAGTCTGGCCCAAGTCTCTGGAGAAGGTAAACCTAGTTGAGCCATCGCAATCGATGCAACGTGCAGGAAAGGCTCTTGTTCAAGGTAGCTGCTGTACAATTTGTTTGTATCATTGTTTTTCCTCTACCATAGTTGTTTTTCACCTGGCAATCGCGAAATCAAGATTGCAGTTCGCATGGTGAAGATGATTCCTCTCTTTATATTGAAAGTAGGGATCATCTATGATTTGGTGAAGGTGGAATGACACGTGGACTCTTACTTCCATGAGAATTTAGGTAGATGAAGTTTAGATACGTTAGTTTTCAGAAAGATCGAGAATGTGTTTCTATAATATGGATGTGAAACAAGGAAGCACGGATGCGGCTTCCTATAGGCTTATCCGCATGTCGGACACTCGGACACGTGGACACGGTAGAGACACGGCCCAGATACGTGTCTGATACGCCATGTGGCGTATCGTTGATCAATGCTCGACGACAATGCCCGACGACATGTGGCACGTGTCATGTCGGATACAGCACGGATACGGTATGGACACTCGGACACGTGGCGTATTGGACGGATGCGTCGGCTATCGTACCCATTCCGACAATGTTCAACGACGTCGCTCATCATGGACAATTCTATGAGGTGGCGCAAGTGAATGTGATTCTGTGGGGCGGCCGGGGCGGGTACAATTCTGTGGGGCGGCCGGGGCGGGTACAATTCTGTGGAGGGGGCAGGGGGCGGGCGTTATTTTGGGGAAGCAGGGGGCGAGTGCGATTTGTGGGGATGCAGGGGGCGGGCACGATTTGTGGAGAGGAAGGCGCGATTCTGTGGGAGGCAGGGGGCGGGCACGATTTGTGGAGAGGAAGGCGCGATTCTGTGGGAGGCAGGGGGCAGGCGCGATTCTGTGGGAGGCAGGGGGCAGGCGCGATTCTGTGGGAGGCGGGGGGCAGGCGCGATTCTGTGGGAGGCGGGGGGCAGGCACGATTCTGTGGGAGGCAGGGGGCAGGCGCGATTCTGTGGGAGGCAGGGGGCAGGCGCGATTATGTGGGAGGCAGGGGGCAGGCGCGATTCTGTGGGAGGCAGGGGGCAGGCGCAATTCTGTGGGAGGCAGGGGGCAGGCGCGATTATGTGGGAGGCAGGGGGCAGGCGCGATTCTGTGGGAGGCAGGGGGCAGGCGCAATTCTGTGGGAGGCAGGGGGCAGGCGCGATTCTGTGGGAGGCAGGGGGCAGGCGCGATTCTGTGGAGAGGCAGCGCACGATTTTGGGGGGAGGGGGGGGGGTCTGATTTTTATAAAATAAAATGTTTTTATTTTATAAAATAAAAAAAATATCTTTTTATATAATATAAGATTATTATTAAATATTATTTTATAAAATAAGATACTTATAAATATTATCTTATAAAATAAAATAAAATATTTTAATTTTATAAAGTAAAAAAATATATTTATTTAATAAAATAAAATATATTATTTTATTTTATAAAATACCTAATATTTATAAAAAATATTTTTTTTTTATTTTTATTTTTTTTATCATGCCGTATCTTAGCTAGAGGTGTCAACCGGGCCGGCTCGGCCCGACACGAGGCACGACATGGTTCAGCCGTGCTTGGGCTGGCCCAGCACGGAAAAATTCTGTGCCCGGGATCGTGCCGTGCCCGGGTTCGGCTCGCGGCACGACACACCGGCACGGGTTTGTCCCGTGCCGGGTGTCCCTTGAGCCCGACCCCACGATGGCTCCTCCCGCAAAAAAGACCGCGGGTCGGGTTTGATTCGACTCGACCCGCGGTCCCCCGTATCCTAAACCGCTCGGACAGGCAAGCTCGAGCGGGCCAGGCAAGGCACGGCACAGCCCGCCGTGCCTGCGGGCCATGCTGGGCCCGGCTATTTTAAACCGTGCCGGGCCAGGCGGCACGCTCGTGCTCAAAAAATTCGGGCCGGCCGGCCTTGCCCGGCCCGTTTGACACATCTAATCTTAGTCATATCCGTATCTTAGTTTTTTTTGAATTTGCCGTGTCCTCGTTTCCTGCCGTATCTTATTCCCGTGTTCATGTCCGTGTCTGTGCATCTTATCGTGAAAGACTATTTGCACTTAGTTTTGACCCCAGCATACTTATAAAGGCGGTAGGTTGGGCTAAGGTTTGATCCGACCATTTGGTCTAGCATGACTCTCAGTTTAAACCAAATGGCTTGGTCCGAGAAGTTGTCCAAAACTAGTCAGACTTGGATATAACCTGGCAGGGCCAAACTCAGCCTGATTTGACTGTAGCTGGGTCATCTGGCTGAGCTTGGTTTAGTTTCTGTAGTGCTGGGCAGCCAGCCTGGTTTCCCTGCCCTCATTCTTGGGTTGAGCAACTTGAATCGCCACATACTTGTCTACCCTTTTTTCTCTAGTTCAACATGACTATATGGCATGACAACATTGGTTTGGGATGCATCATCTTTTTAGTCTACCATTAAAAGAAATGAATACGAGCTAACTAATATATGGTTGATTGGACAAATGATCTATTCATGCTTATTGGATTCAACTGATTGAATAAATATTATATTTATATTAATTAACATTCAATTGATTAAATAAAAAACTACAACTATCTTAATTAGCATATGACAAACTAAATAAGTATTTTATTCAACTTCATTATTCAATGAATCGAATAAAAATTATTTCTTCGTTAACTTGCATGCAACCAATTAAAAAAATAGTGCATTCCACTTTTATAACACTCAGCTAACCATATAGCTGAAATGCAATTGATAAAATAAATATTCGACCTATTTAATAATAAATTATATTTAAGTTAATAAATATTAATTGATAAGAAAAATATTTTAGTTAATAGGTCATGCGAATAGAAAAGTGCATTTCGGCTGCTAGCATCCAATCAACTAGATAAATATTTTGTTTGAGCTTACAGCTTGCTATAATTAATTAATCCACTAAGAAAATATATTTGAGCTAATTGATGTGCAATCAATCAGATAAATATTATATTTTTGGATTAATGGATTAAATCAACAAAGTAAAAACTCACATCTAATTTCATTGACATTTTCGATCAAAAAAATTGTTTTCATTATTTTTATTAGAAATTTTACTCATATTTTTGTTGACGACTAACTTAATTATTGATAAATTTCACTGATAGATCCAGCTAAATTATATATTTTTTTTTGGTAGGGAATCCTTCATATTATATGGCGAGAAGAAGATTAGGAGCTTGTAAGATTAGGTGGTTGAAAATTCAATAATTTTGATATCACGAAATCTCATGGTCATAAAATCTCAGTGACAATTTTTATTTTGTTATAATTTATGTTTGTTCTACTATTTGTATCTTTTTTTATCTTATTTTATGGATAAAACCTCTTAACATGTAGGCTATTATAATCGAAGTACCTTGTATTTATAATGGAATGCACTATGTATTTAGTTGAAAGAATTAGTGTTGTGCATAGGTATGCATTTGTAATAGCACAAACACACATGCTTATAGGTGTTTATAATATAATAGATACATGCACATTCAAGGAGGAGACTTGCAGGTGTAACAAAACATACACATGCATGCACATGGTGAGAATTGTGCATGAGGTGTGGACATGTATATGTTCATTAGTGCGTGCATTGGCAGTGACACAATAAGTATTTTTCCTTTTATATGTGATTGTGTGGTAAAGGTGTCAAATAAGTTGTATCATGTCAACATTACTTATTTTTGTGTGGTCTAACTATGTCACCTTGTTGTGTTGGCACGACTTCAGATGGATTTTGTGTCGTACCTGGCTTGACATTGCTACTAAATTATTATTCTTGACATGACTCATTTGGCCTGTATCAATGCTAGGTTATGTTGGGGTATGTTGGGTCATGTTCTATTTATTTTGGGTGGAAATTAAATTAAAATATTTTGAAATTCTAATTATTTATTTTATTATTTATTTAAAATATTATATTTATATGAATTAAAATGAAATAAATAATTAAAAAAATATTGACATTTCCTTAGAATAAAAAATCTAAGTTTTTAATGAAAAAAAATCCATTTAATATTTTTATTTCATAATCTAATATAGAATATGATATATATATATATATATATATATATATATATATATGATAAATTATAACTTATAAAACCATAAGTATATATTGACATAATTGATAAAAATAAAAAAACAATTACAATACGATACCACATAAAAAAATAATTAAAAATTACATGAGTTATTAATTGGTATCTATGATGTGGTAGTACATATATATATGTAGATCATTATTATCATATATACTCCTAAAAGTATCGCTAGTGGTGACCTTAGTATTTTTGATCTCCATATCGTACGAATTATTTGTTATTATCTTTTATGTTTTATCTTGATTATCCAAATTTTAAATTTTTCAGTTCTTTATGCATGTGTTTATATGATATATGATCATAATCTTGATTTTTTATCTGAAATAATATTGATTAGCATAAAAAAATTGACTTTGATGTTATGCTAGATATTGTGATAATCATTAGATCACTTGTTATCTTAGATAGTATATAATAGGTAGATCTGTGTGATTTTTATCAAAGTAAAATATTTATATTATTATTATTATCATGTGATAGGATGTATCAATAATTAATATTTACATATTAAAATTATTTGTTCTTATTCAATGAATTATCTCATTGTCTGCTCATAATTAACTAACTGAAGAAATTATTATTTTTAAATACGATGTCAATGTCTATACTTGGAGTCTAATTATAATCTTTATATATAGTGTTGTAATATGTAAACAAGTTAGTTAATTTTTCTTGAATAAAATTTTTAAGTTGATGTTTCTAATTTATGTACGTGAATATGTATGTCAAAATATTTTTTCTTTGATATTAAGTCTATGATTTATACATGCTGTCAAATTATAAAAAAATAGAATGAAGAATTAGTATTTTAAAGATTTAGTTCTCATCTTAGTAGTTATGATACTAAATATATGATGATTTCTATGTTTGTTAAATATTTTACTAATATTATATATATACTTAAGTACAATACAATTGGTAAGAGTGTATATAGATAAACTTATGCTGCTTATTAGACATATTAATGTATTTTAGTTAATTTTTTATTTTTTTTAATGCGAGAGAAATAATTTTTATTCTCGTCTGTGTTATCAGGTTAATTATGTGACATATGTATTTAAAATAAAAAAGTTTATTTAATGATTCATCTTTAATAGTTTTAATAAATATAATATTAGCTACTTTATTATTAGAAGTATTATTAAAAATAATAATAAATATCTTATTTTGAATATTATATTTTTTAATGTTTTTTATCATATACTCATATATGGTAGGATAATCATGAGGATAGATGATTTCAGGAAATTTTAAGATTTTTTTATTAAGTTTTTATTCTCAATCAACATAGTGAGCAGTGTGACATTTAAATAATACATCATCATGATTAGTTCAAAAATTTAATCGAAAGACGCAATGTCATAATCAGTTTGGTTATGTTTAAACTTTCAAAATTATTGCAGGTTATGAACGAAATTAATAAAGCTGAATTAAACTTGAAAGGTTATGCCATTTAGTTGGGTTTGCCTGAAATTTAATATACTATATTTTTTGATATATTGATTGACATATTTTTTAACAAAATATACTTTATGTTTATTTTTTGTTGATAACTTATATTTTTTATTTTTTGTTATTTTAAAGTGTGTTTAACTATTAAAATTTATTTAGTTTTTTATTTTTAAGATGACAAATAATTTTGGGTTAGGTTTTTATAGAAAACATAATTCAGACATTGTAT
Organism: Sapria himalayana; assembly: GCA_029783825.1. NCBI lineage: Eukaryota > Viridiplantae > Streptophyta > Magnoliopsida > Malpighiales > Rafflesiaceae > Sapria > Sapria himalayana. Next base: position 1,096,628 of record JAREIK010013092.1, on the reverse strand, counting down.
CTTTAAGTAATGTTATTATTATTATTTATATCTTTGTCAAATTATTATTTTATTTATTATTTGTCCCTTTTTATAATTTTTTTTAAATTATAATAAAAGTAATAAAAATGTACAAACAAATAAAAAAAGTATATTGTAATCACAATCATTTTGTTGCAGTATACTTTCCTTTGCATCACCTTTGATATATGCTATAATTTCTTGTAATTTACATCACATATGCGTAAATTAAATATAATAATAATAATAATAATAATAATAATAATAATAATTGTATAAACATAAACACAGGAGGAGTAGAAGAAAAGAGATAGAGTCACATTAGAAGAGAGATTCAAAAAAATGAGAATGATATTTATAAAATTTTTAATATATATTTATAAAAAATTATTAGATAAAAAAATTATATATATTTTTAATTTTTTAATTTTTTGTATAATTTTAATGGTCTGAAATATTACAGCTGTTAGATTTTTGATGTGTAGTCATTGGAAGCAAGTTGATGGCTACATTTTTTTAAAGTGGCAATATTGATAAGCATGGACTGTCGCTGTCTCTATTGGCACCTGTTATGTGAAAACATAATGGGTGGCTGACTTTAGCCGGGCCTTAAAAGTCCCTAACGTGAACACATAGCCACGTAGGTCAAAACTTGCTTAGGTGGCTAGTTTTTTTTTTAAAAAAATATTCTGCCTGTAAGCTATTACCTAATATGGCGTGACCCATGGTTCGTGACCCACCCATGCCAGGTCATAGTCATCATGCTGGTGGACTGTGCCACTATGCCAGTCATGTAGATTATGCTTGGCTCAATATGAGGCATGATTGGCTCTAGCCTAGCATGCCTCGAGTTGTGTCTTAGGCAGGCATGGTTCAGGTCCAAACATGGTTATGGACCATGCCGTGCTGGGCCTAGCACGACTAATTTGAGTATTTGAATCGCTCGGCCTGTTCCTGAATTATGTCATGTCATTCCTCATTTTATGTCTGTATTGCTCGTTCCACTTGACGCATCTATTGCATGTAGACGTAGAGGTGTCAAATGGGATGTGCCAACTAATTTGAGTCATTCCTCATCCTGTGTTGGACTTGCTCGGCCTACTTGATACATCTACTGTATATAGACGTAAATTAGGCCACTTTGCCATGCTGGGCACGACCTATATGGCAATCGTGTTGTGCCAGGCAGCACATGACTTGAGTATGGCCACCCCGGCATGGCTTGGCCGGCCCGACTCTAAGTAGATTCGGGCCATGTTATGCTGGGTAGGACCGACCCGGAGTCAAGGAGTCTGCCAGTTTTTTTTTTTTAAATACTGTTGTACTGGGCGGGTGCAGTCTGATTGGACCATGCCCAATACCCGGTCTGAGGTCCATGGACGAGGGATAGTGACCGGCAGGGCAGGGCATGGTTGGTACTCGTGCTGCCGAACCATGCTCGTGGGCCAGGGACTCGGGTCGTGCCTGTTCAGGCACTTGGCTCGGTCCCGCCTGGCCCAGCACGACATGACCCGGGTCTGGACCGTGCCATTATGGGTCAGGCACGGCTGAACCGGCATGTGCTCGGGATCTTGCCCGGCCCATAATTATCATCAATCTAGGGAATTGATGTATCAGTATGCAAATATAAGAGATTTATTACTACCATAAACATATTGCAAGAAGCAATAATATATCATATAAAAGTGTGTTTATTTTCAGAAAGGAGATTAAGAGTACTACGTGTTGTTGAAAGATATATGCTGACTATTATAGCCATCCAGGACTCCTTATAGAGTTTTCCTACCACTATGATTGTCCTTATTAGATAGAAACATGCAAAATGTATAACTATGGTAGTACTAGATATTTTTTTTTATTTTTATTTTTTGGTATTATAATTATTGCGAATTGTAGGTTATTGATTCATGAGATAATTATCACATTACATATAATTGCTCATTGTTTTATATATTTTCTTTATACCTTGAATATTGAAATAATCAATATTAAATATTCTAAAGTTTTTGGTAATAACAATATTTAATTTAATATTTTATTTTTGTTCACATTTTTTTTTATTCATAGGTGTTGTATTTATTTTTTTAAAGCTTTCTTTCTAGGCAATGCAACTCTGGTTTCATTTTGTTATTAATATTATTTTTATAAGATTAGAAGATTATTATTGTGATTGAGTATGTTATATTATATATTCTTATTAATATTATTAAGTATTTTATTTGATACTTGAGTTTTATTATTTTATTACTTATTTATTTTTGATTTTTTTATTTGTTTTTGATTAAGTTGAAAATAATAAATCTTAATATAAAAAATATCTTTAAATTAGAAAGTAAGATTTGTCAGTTCAAAAAGGATGTCAGAATTTCATATTATGCTCAACTATCTTGTCTGAGCAAAAATTTATTTGATTCAATATATTCAGATGTGTGTGGATCTATTATAGATGATACTTAAAATGAATTTAAGTGTTTTTTTTTCATTTAATTATTGATTATACGTATTTTATTTTGTTATTTTTTTTCTTATTAGAGCACATATAATTTTTATTTTTTAATTATTTATAAAATAATAAAAAAATAATTTAATCAAAACATAAAAATTATTAGGAGTGATAATGTATTTTAGTGTATGTCTGATAATTTTAATATTTACTATACTAATTATGAGATTATATACTATTTTTTTTTGTGTTAGGACCAGTAATAAAAAATTCTGATATATCCATCGATATATCTTCAAAATATTTTTAAATTTTAAGTATTGATATATTCATTAAAATTGATATATCTATTTTTGATTGATGCTCATATAAAAATAGACACTGATATATTCATAAAATTTATGAGAAGATTTATTCAAAACAAATACTCATACTGCTTAAAATTTATCATATATAAAAAATATCAGTTATATATGAACAATATTTGTATTCATGGCGGCCATGAAGAGAATTTTATATGAAATAATCATCTAAATTTTGAATCGTACGATTATATTTAAAAATACTATTATTGAAGGATGAGATTACTTAATCTAGAGGTGTCAAATGGGCCGGCACGGGCCGGCCCGACATGTTATTTTAAGGCACGATCGTGCTTCCGTGCTGGGTCGGGCACGGCACGGTTACTGTACCGTGCCATGCCCTGCCCAGCACGGTTTAAAAAAACCGGGGCCGGCACGGTCCGCAGGCACGGCTGGCCGTGCCGTGCCTCGCCTGGCCCGCTCGGGCATTCCTGTCCGAGCGGTTCGGGATACGGGGGACCGCGGGTCGGGTCGAATCAGACCCGACCCACGGTCTTTTTTTGCGGGAGGGGCAACATGGGGTCGGGCTCACGGGGCACCTGACACGAGATAAACCAGTGCCGGTTTGCCGTGCCGCGGGCCGAACCGTGTCGGGCCGGGCACGGCACGGGCCCGGGCACGGCTAAACCCGGCTCGGCACGGTTGACACCTCTAACTTAATCTTTAAATTTGATGTTTTAGATATTTATGCACTAATTTAAGATGAATGTTATGATTTGTGTTTGACCTTTTATTTTTTTTTTCTTTTATTTTTTGTATTTTATGGATGGGTGCATCCATCATGGGGAATACCTCAATCAAAGTAGCTTGTATTTATAAAAAAAGAAAAAAAATTCTATTTATATGATTATAATGAAAGTTTGTAATTTTGTTTCATGAGGGTTTTTATTATTTATATATTATATTAATTATAAAAATAAGAAAAATAAACTATAAAGTACTTATCAATAGTATGATAGTCTAGTTGCCAAATAGGTTGAATTCTTGTTCATGGGGTAATGAGTTTGATCTCAAGGGATGTTAGATATGCAACCTAGGGTATTATTCGCTTTATCATGTTGGTGAGAAGTAAGTCATGCTTGCTCTGATTCTAGGGCTCCATGCCACATATATGGGTCAATGAATAATATGAGTTAGGTTTCAAGGGAGAAGAGAGATAGATAAAAATAAAAAAAAAATTATTAAAATTGAAAGTAATATTAGTGCTGATTATAGTTTGGGTTGGCTAGTCTCGCTCTGCCTAGAGGTGTCAAACGCCGCCCCGGCTCGAATTTTTTGGGCACGAGCATGCCGCCGTGCCGGGCCCGCTTGGGCTTGCATGTCCTTATGGGTCGGGATTTGGGGGGTCCGTGGGTTGGGTCGAATCAGATTCGACATGCGGTCTTTTTTGCTGGAGGGGTCATCGTGGGGTCGGGCTCACGGGACACCCGGCACAGCACGGCACGGCTCGTGCCTAACCTGGGCATGGAATTTTTCCTTGTCGGGCCGGGCCTGGCCGGCCTGGTTGACACCTCTAGTTCTGCCTTGCGGACCTAGCGGAATGTCATAAATTGATTAGGTTATATAATAATTATGCTTAGTGCATAAGACTCTCGCTCAGCACAATTTTTTTTTTTTTAAATGTTAATATTTCTACAGTTTTAGTTTTATCCCTAAAAATTAAAGAAATTAGGTTGTATCTGACCTATAAAAGATGTTTGGTCAGTTTTAGGCAGAGTAATAACAGTTTTGTGTTGCTGCGTTGTGGCACTCACGTTGCAGAAAGTCTGCGGCTGTGCTACAGTGTGCATGGCTAGATAATTGTGGCCTGTTGGGTTGGAACATGCACCTAGGTCTTACACTATTTTTACCCAGTCTAACCTGATGGCCCAATCTGAACTGTCAGTTCTTCTTCAATTTTGTTAGGTCAAGGCAACCTAAGCGCTCCAACTAGGGGTGTAACCGAGCCGAGTTGAGCTGAGTATTAGGCAGGCTCGGCTCGGCTCGGTTTTAAAGGAGTATGCTCGAGCTTGTTCACGAGCCTGTTTACAAGCTGACGAGCCGAGTTTGAGGGTGCTCGGGTTCGGTTCGTTTAACTTATGAGCCTGTTCGCTAGCTTGGTTCACGAGCTTGGTTTACGAGCTTGGTTCATGAGCTTGTTCACAAGCCTGGTTAACGAGCCTATTCACGAGTCTGTTTATGAGCTGACGAGCCGAGTTTGAGGGTGCTCGGGCTCGACTCATTTAACTTACGAGCCTCAAAATGATGTTCGGGCTCGGCTCGTTAAACTTAATAAACGAGTTCGAGCGAGCTTCTAACGAGCCGAACGCCAAGCAGCTCGCGAGTAGCTCGGCTCGGTTACAGCCCTAGATCCAACACGATGTCTAAGTAGTGTATTAAAAAAAAAAATACACACCCGAAGGAACCCTAATTATCCATGATTGATTTAGGTCTGAATGATTTGCCGATTATTCACGGATACAGCAGCATTCAGGCATTGACAAAGCGCGTGGGCAAGCCTGATAGGAAGCACGACCTTGTAATAGCCGTGAGTTCTGATGTCACGAATCATTCATCTGGGAACTACGTGTAACTTGACCATGTTGTCCATGCAGTTCATCGGCTGAGCTTTCAATTTGGACTAACTGAATCTTAAATGTTTATTATTCAATGAAGTCTTATGTGGTTGGGGAGATCCCATCGCTGAAGGATCAGATCACCCTCGTCCGCCAGCTCTGGGGACTCACGCAGGATGTTTTGGTATTTCCTCTCCCTGCTTGGTTCTCACTGCTCTGCACGTGTTTTTGAATTCGCATTTCTGTTTCTTTCTGATATAAATTGCATCATGCTATTCCTCCCTTCCCCATCCGCGGAGCAGGTGCTAATTGAACCAGGAACTCCACAAGGATCCAGGATCATATCTCGAGCGCGATCTCACATATTATGGATGGAAAAACGAGTACGGCACATTTTCTGTTTTTTGTTTTCTGATAACTCGATGTGCTGGCATGATAATTTGAGTCGCTACACATTTTAATGACTCAAAATCGTTAGAAAGCTAGCTGGTTTGACTTTTCTTAAATGAGTACCCAACTTAGGGTTGCTCTCATTTGGCTCCGCTTCTCCCGAAAGGGTATTGTGGTCAAATCTAGAGTTGTCAAGCGGGACGTGCTGGGCCGGCCCGGCATATTTTTTTCAGGTCCGACCGTGCTTTCGTGCCGGGCTAGGCACGACACGGTTTTTTGTGGAGTTTGGCCCGCCACGGGCCCGTGGCACGATCCGCCAGGTTTGGCACGGTCGGGCCGAACCCTAAATTAAAAAAAAAATAGGGTTTCGGCCCCCACAGTCACGCTGAACCCCTAATTTTAAAAAATTAGGGTTTCGTTGCCCCCGTAAGCCTAATTTTTAAAAAATTAGGGTTTCAGCGCCCCCGTAACCCTAATTTAAATAAAAAATTGATTTCGGCACGGCACGAGTCCTAGTTGGCCTTGGCACGGCACGAGCCCGGGCACTGGAAATTTCCGTGCCGGCACGGCCTGGTTGACACCTCTAGGTTAGTAGGTAGATACATGATATTTTCCCTACCATGCATATGTTATAGGAAGAAAGGATATATCAAAGATATATTTTGACATAACTACAATGCTTATATTTATATTATAGAGAAAAAAATCAGGAAAACTACAAGTGCTAAAATAGAAGAGCATACATAATTTCTATTTAAGATGACAATAAATATTTTATCTTATAGGTGCTATAACTTTTATGAATTATATATTTATTTTGAACTTTTGGGTTATTGACATAGGAGCTAATAATTATATTATATATAATCGTTATTTTTTTTATAATTTTTTATCATTTTTATTGAATATTATATAATAAACAATGAAAAATGAAAAATACTCAAAAACTATTAATTATGATTATATTTAGTTTTATTCTTATTTTATGAATTATTTTAATTCAGATTTTATTTTTGCATGATAAAGTATATTAATTCAAATTATTAATTATGATGATATTTAATTTATTATAATATCATTATAATAAATAATGATAAATTATCTTTCTAGTTAATTTAATTTAGATTTTATTTTTCCTTTTATTGATATATACTTTTATGATTGGAATGCTTCAAGGAACACTTGGCATTGTGGAGGATGAATTGTATATATTTTCTTCTTTGACACGACATCTCATTATATCTCTAAGCATTATTAATCCATTGCTTGTATTTGTGTATTACCTACTTAGTTGCTTATTACTAGCTAATTCGAAACGGTTATATTGCGTTCTTTTATATAAAAAATTTAAACTCTCTAAATTTTTATATAAAAAATTTAAGAGATTTTTAAGTTGGATTTTAAAATTTGAATACTTGGAACTAGAGGTGTCAAACGGGCCCGCTCGGCCTGGCCGTACGGGCCAAACCGGGACCGCGGGTGGGTCCAATCAGACCCGACCAGTGGTCTTTTTTGCGGGAGGGGCGAAGTGAGGGGGACACGGGACGAACCCGTGTCAGTGTGCCGTGCCACGGGCACCGAACCATGCTAAGCCAGGCAGGGCTCGTGCCTTACCCGGGCACGGGATTTTTCCTTGCCGTGCCTCGGGCCAGTCCGGCCCGGCCTGGTTGACACCTCTACTTGGAACTAATATCTCAATATAATGAAACTTGACTTATTTAATATTAATAAATGGAATTTATATAAAAATATCATGTTATTATGTGATGCCGATTGACTTATATCTGAAAAATTAATTATTTTTTACAATTTTTATGTTGCTGTAATATCATTATCGGATGTTTATAATCTTACTTTTTTATAAAATTTTACATAATTTAAATATATTTTTTGTATAATTTATTGAACATAGTAATAATAACTTATTTAAATTATTTGTAGAAAAAATAAAAAAAAATTAATTAATATTGCGTTCGTAAAAAATATATTAAATTAAATGATCATTTGGAATCTCTTTGCTGCTGATTTATATTTGTAAACAAAAGAATAAATATTTTATATTGATATATATATATTTTTTACTCATGCTTATTTGACAATAAGTTAATTCTGTTGTATAGTTTATATCAAATTAAGTCTGCTCAATTAAGGTAGCCTGACATTGTACAGTTTATACCAAAGTAAAGTAATGTATATAACATTTAGGTGCCAATTGAGCCCTGCTGGGTCGGCATGCCCGATTTCAATTCTGGGTTGCGCCTGCTTGATGCGCCTCAAAATTGAGGTGGCCTGATATGATTGGGTGGCTTGCTGGGCATTCCCAGTCGTGCTTGGGAATGAGACTATGCTAGCCTAGCTCAACGCACAGGCATGCCTTGTTCCATCTTCAGGCTTGGTTTTTTGTGTGAAGTGCTAGATTGGGCTATCTGGGCTATTTTGCACTTCTACCCAGAGATAAATTATTTGTTTTTCAAGGAGAATATATAGAATGAGATCGTAATTATAATTTATGTTCATACAATATTTACACAATAATTCTAGGGGAATAACATAATATTTTTTTATTTTTTTGTCATGATAATAATTTTCAACATGCGGGCTACTTATATAGCGTGTGCATGCGTGCGTGTGTGTATATATATATATATTATATCTTCATTTTTGTATATGAGTGAGTTTATATTATAAAATTACAAATAATGAGTTTACTATTCACAATTAAAATTATAAGAAATATTAATGCTCTTGAATATATTGCTGGTTATTTTGGTAAATAGATGAAATTATATAAAATAAAAAAAATAATTAATTAGAAATAATTAAAATATTTATTTATGATATAATTGTTTCAAGATATTTATTTTTGTAAATATTATGGACACTCAATATATTTACTTATTTATTGGGTTTTTTTTTTTTTGAATTTTTATTTTGAATATTTTTGGGTTAATTATTCAATCTAGTGTCAAAAACAAAATCATAGTGTGTACAAATCCTAGTGTTTTTAGAGAGAGAGAGAGAGAGAATGACATGCATTGTGACAACATAGTGCTCGTGTGTGCATGAGGTGCGTGCAATGTCTCTGTAGAAGAAGGTGCATGGGAAGCGTAGAGAGAGACAACACCACAGGAAGTTGTGATTTGACATCATGATGAAGGCGTAAAAGATTCTTTCTATAGTGCCCATTTCATAGGAATAAATAATATAATAAAGATAGTTGCTGATAGTTTTTTTTTAGTGAGATTAAAAGTAATTTAGAGTGTTCGTAGCTTTGTCACTCATTTTTTTTTTATTTTAAATTTATATATTATTGATACATAATTTAATATTCAGTTTATTAGTAATTATTTTTTTTAATTGTTTTTTTCTCGTTCATTGAATGCTGTGGCTGTCAATGATAATTCTTCAAAAAATATTTTTTTTATTAGTTTTTTACGTGAATTATTTTTTTAGGCACTATAATTATTATTTTAATTATTAATAACAAGCTAACAGAATTAATTGATAAATTAATTTCTAGTTAACAGAAAGTAATTTAATAAAAAAATTAAATTGTCATAAATCTGTTGAATAATAATAATTTAGATTGATTACATCTAGTTAAACCTGATTAGACACAAATTATGAGGCATAACGATATGCAACATCTACAAACATAATTAATTGGTAAATTAATTTTCAATGGCAGAAACATGCAAAGAAAAATGTGACGTGCAAAGACTTGGCCTCTGTGAAAGCCAGCAGTGCATATGTAGTTGCTCCCGTGGGTGCTCTCGGCGTCACGCAGCTCCAGTAAGTTTTCCACCTGTTTCCTCTTCCACCTAACAGCACTCATAATTTAGTGCGCTCATGATGGACAATGCCCTTTGGAGAATTCTGGAAAATACTGCCATTTTGTCCAGCGCTTGGAGAGGACGCCATCGCAGCGTGCCTGCAAGGTTCCCTTCCCCGTCTGTTTATTTCTTGTTTCAGCTTGCGAGGAAACATTCTGACGTCTGGGGCGGAAGATTTAGGCGTGCCCTAAAGTCTGTGTTTCTTTTTTCAGGGTCCCAGAGGCAAGGCTCTGCGTGGTTTTGAGGACGAGAAGTTCTCTTTTGTTGTCCTTAGGCGAGGGCAAAGGCCTCGGTTCGTGTTCTTATCCACTATGCTGAATGATATTGCTTTCCAGGCACTAAAATGAAGAATCATTAATGGAAAAATATTGATCGAATTTCAAAAATGTTTTTTATTATTTTGTATTTTTTGTTTACATAAAACCCAAAAAAAAAAGAGTTAAATTAAGGGAATAATTCATGAATTATCATATTGTGAGATTTATATATATATATATATATATTTTATTTTTTTTTATTTTTTTTATTTTTTTTATTTTTTTTATTTTTTTATTTTTTTTATTTTTTATTTTTTTATTTTTTTTCTATTTTTTATTTTGTTTCTATTTTTTCTATTTTTTTAATTTTTTAAATTTTTAAAATTTTTTATATTTTTTATATTTTTTATATTTTTTATGATTTTTTAATTTTTAATATTTTTAATATTTTTAATATTTTTATATTTTTTTATATTTTTTTATATTTTTTATATTTTTATATTTTTTATATTTTTTTATTGTGAGGTTATTATATTATCATCAAGAAAAGTATAAAATTTAGTGACAAATCAATGGCATGTATTTGTTGGAGCCCAACTAGAGTATGAATTACTTATGATTCTGAGAGAATATTCAGAACTGTGTCAATATGAGTTTGTTTGGTAGAATCTATGAAGTAATTAATTGTATTAATTTTATAAGTAATATTTGACTTGGTCATTGTTAATTAGTTTAGATTTCATATGATTCTTTTATATCTAATAGAATCAACCGAGAAATTGATATCAGTGGAGAAGCTTACGCTACTCGAATCAAATGATAAGATGATTGGTGTGCATTTTTTTTTTTTTTGATAAATAAGGAGATTGGTGTGCATTTTGTTATATGAATTATATCGAGATTTGATAAAATATCTAATATATATCTCATCTGAGATATAAATGACACACACTCATATTTCGAGTGCTTGAGCCTAGAGGTATCGGACGGGTTGTGCCGTATTGGCATGGTCACTTTTTTTAGGCTCATTCGGGCCATTGTCCCGTGCCCAGCAAGACACGGGTTTTAGCACGGCCCGTGGCATGCCAGCACGATTCTAAAAATGGATAGCCCGGCATGTTCCATTGGCACGTATTTTGCTCGGGTTGATCCGAATCATGCTGGGCCATGCCAAGCTGGGTCAGGTTTGGCTGGGATAACCCAGTTCGTCCTCGGTTAGCCTGGGCCAGGCTAGGCTCGTCTGGTTCGTTCTAGGCTAGTCAAGTTTTTCTTAGACTAGCCTTAAGGTGAGTTGCATTTTATTTTTTATTTTTTAAATCTCGTTGCAACATGCCAGCATTAAAAATAGAAACAATTTGTTTTCATCCAATAATGCTAACACAGGCCGTGATTGAGCAGTGAGCCTTGGCCCCTCAACGGTATGAAATTGGACACGCTTGAAGAACAGCATGCGGAAGGAAACGCTGATTCCCTGGGAGTCGAACACGGTACAATTTGCTTTTATCCACGTGCTGCAGCATGCTCATTCTTCATTTTATGATGCGATCGAACTTCTCGTCAGAGGATGAGCCTGCACAAATTCCCCAAGCTGATGATGGTGGTGGTGGAGGTGGTGGTGAGGGTGGTGAGGAAGAAGAGGCTCATCGTGGTGCTAACCTTGGAGGTGGATGGGGAAGGATAATCTTTCCTCCTCGTCGAAGAGGCAGCCATGTTATGTTAAACGTGTGTAGGTCGGACAACCAGAATGGCTCGGAGGGGTCATTCGAAAACCTAACCATTACGCGTAAAAAGAGCCCCACTCTGCATCTCCAAGCACGAAGGTCACTCTGGGGCGACTTGTGGCCTTTTTGAACCACATTTATGAATTAGTTCATAATTTCTATTTTCTCTACTCATTTAATTGTCAACACACACACACACTCGCACACGCATGTGTGCACGTGCACAGGACAATGTTAGTTATTTTTGTGATAATGAATTATATATATATATATATATATATATATATATATAACTAAAATATTTTTAATAAATAATTATCATAAATATTATTATAATGGTTATCATGAGTTAATATCTAAATCATGATAATAATCATAATAATTATTATTTAGTTTATAAATGAACAAATATAACATATTATTCATAAGTTGGCTTTACTGTGATATAGAGTACCAAACTCAAATTGAAAAATAAAAAATTTGAAGGTTATAACTTAATAAAAATATTAATGTAATGGTAACCATTTTAATAATGTGTTTAATAGTGGTTTATCTAATAATTAATAAATATAATATATTATTCATAAGTTTATTTTAAGTAAAATATTAAATATGAAACTTAAATTGAAAGATAAAAAATATGGCAAAAAGATCTCATTTTATAAAGTTTTTTCATCATAATTTAAATTTCTAAAAATTAATTATTTCATATTTGAACTAATATAGCATATTATTCGTAAGTTTATTTTAAGTATGATATTGAACTTAAAGGTCATTTCTTTATAAAAACGAGCCAAAAATCTAAATTTCTTATGAATAAGTTTTTTCATCAAAATTTTGAAGCATGATAACTATTCTAATAATATTTCTAATTACTATTTATTTTATGCTTCAACTAATATAATATGATATTCATAACTTTATTTTAACTAAAATACTGAGGACAAAACTCAAATTAAAAAATAAAAAAATTAATAAAAAGTACTCATTTCATAAAGGTTATAACATTATAAAAATGAGCCAAAATTCAAAAAATTTATATTTCTTATTAATAAGGGTTTTCATTGATATTTTGATTCGTAACAACCATTATAATAATAATTTTAATAATTATTTATTTTATACTTGAATTAATATAACATATTATTCATTAGTTTATTTTAACTAAAATATTAAGTACAAAACTTAAATTGAAAAATAAAAAGTAAACAATTTTAAAATTTAACACTTTATAAAAATGAGCCTACATTCAAAAAAAAAAACAAATAAAATATCTTATTAATAACTCTCATTATTAAAATTTTGAATCATGTCAATTGTTCTAATTTTTTATATAATTATTTGTTTTATACTTGAACTAATATAACATATTATTCATAAGTTTATTTTAACAAAAATATTCAGTACAAAACTCAAATTGAAAAATATAAAATTTAATAAAAATTTCTCATTTTATGAAGGTCATTATTATAACTAACTTTATGATAATGATCCAAAATTCAAAAAATCTAAATTTCTTATTAATAAGATTTTTCATCTAAATTTTGAATCATAATAACCATTATAATAATATTTTTAATAATTATTTATTTCATATGTGAACTAATATAATATATTCTTAAAGCTAGAAGTGAATATATTATTTGTTGGAGATCTAACCAAAAGATAAATTAAATCAAATTTATGAAATAGATAATGAGTAGTAAAAAAAATTAGAGACACGAAACTTTGAACATGACTGAGAAGTGTAGTGACATTATTCAAACAAAACTATCGGAAAAATTAAAATATTTTGGGAGTTTAACTCTTTCTTATACTATTTGTGATCAAACATTTTGAAAGTCATTATGCAGCTTGAGATCTAGTATCAACTTTATAACTCTATACATTGTATGAAGATTAAATCTCAGTAAAATCATTATAATATCTCTCTCATTTCAAATAGTAGATCAAACAATCAAGTGGGTGAATAGAATAATTAAATTTGTATTGGTCAAAATTGATATTTTTATTTTTTTTTCAATATATTTTATTATTTTCGATATAGAGGAAGATCAATATGTACCATTAATTTTGAAATATCTATTTTTGGCAATGGGGCAAGCCCTAATTGATGTTAAAAAGGAGAAGTTCACTCTCTACATCAGTAATATACAAGTAAAGTTTAATCTTTATAGTTACTTACGAGATTTAGATAACTATGAAATGGAGTGTTGGAGGATTGATATTCTACAATGTTTTTCATTGCAGCAAATAGTATATTTCTATTATAATAGTTTTGTAGAAGACTACTGATCAGAAGAAAATAAAATATATGGATATGAAGAACTTTAGAGTTGTGAGAACAACAAAGTTTATAGAATATAAGAACAACTTCAGAATTGCAAGTGCAATATTGTGTGTGAAACAGATGAGCTACTTTGGATATATGATAGTAATGAAAACAAAGATGATGAACAATTACATTGGAGTTGCAAAAAAAATGAGAAAATTGGGGAAGATATCAACTATGAGATCATAATATTCTTCAATGTCACAACTTCAGAGAAGTCTTATGATGACAACTCTAAGAAATAGGAAATATCTTAAAAAAAACAAGGCTGAAACATTATTTATGGAAGGAAAAATCAAAGACAAAGCTTTGGCTAAGTCCAACACCATAAATTTGAGATTCCATAATGAAAATGGCCAAGGAAAGTTAGAAAACAAAGCTACGGTAGTTATCTGTACCATGACATTGGGGATACAAAATGAATCAATCCATTAGAAGCTTAAACACAAAGCTATAATTATGCACAATGTCATGACTTTAGAGTTATAAAAATATAAGGGAAGGAAAAATGTGCAAGACAAAGCCATAACTATTCATAGTGCCTCGACATTGGAGCCATACAAAGAAGAAAAAAGACAAGCTCAAAAAAGTATTTAGTATCGTGTGACTTTGGGAATCCAGATGGAAAAGGGACAATGTAGAGAAGAAAAAGATGCAATGAGGATTACTACTATTGTGGTATCAAATGAGGAGACATTCTTAGACATGAATGTAATTGAAGAAATGTTGAATGAAAAGACTAACAAGAAGGAAGTAAAATAATATATGGAAAAAAAATATATGGACATCAGAGATCTTTAATGATGATGTTAAAAAGGTTAATATGGTCTAGCTATGGATGTTAAATGTAATACTATTTGGTAAGCAGCCCAAGAACTTTTTCTACATGTGTGATGTAATAAACATTTAAATCCGTCACATTAAAAAAATACACATTTATATATCCTATAATACTCAAAACTAGTCAAAATAATTTATTGTGATGATGCATATTTATTTTTTTTGGTGGGAGAAGTTATTACTCTGGTTCGAGCACTTATTTTTAGTGTATGAGTTTGTTTAGTATTCAATTTACCAAACATTCTAGTATATTTTGGTTGTTGAGAATGATGTGTATATGTGGAAATGGGCAGAATATGTATTGATTTCATAATATTTGATATTTTCTAGAACTTTGATGAATGATTGTGAAATCAAAGAGTTTTTGGAAGTATTTAGCAAATATGATAGATCTATATTGATTTCATTATTTTGACATCTATTCATTGGCTAAAACTCTACCTTTATAGTTATTAAAAAAATTTTATATTTCATGATCCTACTCTCTCTGCCACAATTTTTTTTATTGTTCAATACATTATCCTACCTTTTTTATCGTACCAATCAAGTATCCCATGGGTTCTCAAGATCATGACTAATTTGATAGAGTAGTGATTTTATCTATATATGACTTGATAGTCTCAAGTCAGAGTCATTATTTTTTTTATAAAGTCATGACTTTTGAGCTATAAAAAATTAAAGAGCCAAAAGTACTTATGCCAAATATATAATAATTATTTAAAACTATGCCATTTGGTTCACTAAATATCATATAGGATATTACTCGAGTATGATAATTTCCAAAACTATGACTTTTATCCTCAAAGGAAGGCATAACTGAGACTTGTACATGCAAGCCAAGTGTATGTGTCATGGCTAGTTCCTAGCATTAGAGCTACATACAAATCAAAAAATATGAATGACCAATGTTATGGTCTCTACATAGTACCATGGCTATATAAAAATATTAGAAGCCATCTCCATCTTGCGTCCACTTCACAACAATGCAGATATCTATTTACTACAAATGGTGAAGGCATGAAGCAATGACCATTTCATAGTGCCATGATTTTGTGTTATAGAGAAAGTAGACCCAAGTTGTGGTTATTGCTAGTGTCATAACCTTGTGTCATAGAAAGTTCAAAATGTTAATTAAAGTCATAACTATTTTCTAGAGTTATGCCCTTAAGATGAAGAGATGAAGCCTAGATTAGAGACTTTCATCTAAAAGTTGTGACTTCCTACTTAGAGTAATGCAAAACTACCTAAGTATAATATTGGAAGTTAGATAATTTTTAAGGGTAGCTATTTTTTCTTCTCTTTCTTCCTTATGAAATAACCACAACCATGACAACTACAAATCCTAGAAGTGAATTTCGCACTCCCTAGAGCTTCCACAAGAAAGTAAGGGATGCACGAATTATGTCAATCCCTAGAGTTGGAGGACGCGACTCTCAAACCCCTCTTCTCCAGGGGCAAATCTAAAGTTTTATATGAAATTAGCATAGTCTAGATTTGTGTGGTTTGTATTATATGATATAATTGATTTGGATGATTGATACCTTTAAGGTTCAATTATATTTTATGTTATGGATATTGATGGATGATGATTATATAGAACTTGAATTAGAGATTCAACTAATGATGAGTTTGTGAGAGGTTCTCATGGTGGTTAGTGATAGGTAAGCCAAGAGGCTCACTCATGCATATGATAGAAAGGTGATGATAGCCCTTCCAATTATTATGCATGAGATAAACATATATATCAAAACTTAAAGTTTGGATATGTTAACTATTGTGAGTATGGTGCCTACAAGTTTAAAAGTGTGGAAGCTTTTACTTGATAATCTATTGTACATATCTTAGTGGGACTAGTTCTTGAATGGGAAATATGTTATATAAAATATTCTTCCAAGAGTAAGAGTCACAATATTATCAAGAAGGACAGTGATAGGAAATTCTCGAGACTTGTGTGAGTTGTGGTGATTCACATGGTGGTGATAATCCCAACAAGTTTCTTTTACTCATATAATTCTCACTAGTGAAACTCGAAGGAAGCATATATTAATTATGTGAGTATAGAACTTATAAAACCAAAAGTATAAATAAATACAAACCATATCATTCATTGATCTTTAAAATAAATAGAGTCTTGATGAATATGAGTATATATACAAAGTAACCATCAAAGGCAGTTGTTGAATGTACCTAAATTAGGAAACAAATGTCTTAGATACCCAAATGATGGATGTCCCAATCGATGATGCCATATCCAATTGTGTTGATACTTTGAAGTTGACAAGGAAGAGACAAGATATATTTGACCCAAATTGGAATATTTCATGTAGTATACTCCTCCCATCTTAGTACCATGCCCAATTTGAGGTGTCAAATGGGACGTGCCGGGCTGGCCTGACTCATTTTTTTAGCACGACCGTGCTTTTGTGCTGGGCCAGGCACGGCACGGTTACAGTACAGTGCCGTGCCTGGCCCGACATGGTTTATCAAAGCCAGGCCCGGCACGACTCGTCGGCACGGGGGGTCGTGCCATGCTGGGTCAGGCATGTATGGGCCTGGTTTAAATTTTTTTTTTATATTTAAAAATTTTTTTATTTTACTTTATATAAAATATATATCATATAATATATAGATAATGTATAATATATTAAATTTATAAAATAAAAAATGTTGCAAATTTAATAAATTACAAAGTTTAAATTCTTTTATTAAATTTATAATATAAATAAATTATAAAGTTTAATATTTAAATTGGTAAATTGACAATTATTATAAATTTGCAATTTGAAAATATTAATAAAGTTTAAATTTTTTTTATAATTTAAACTAAATTTAGATTATAATTTATTAAAATTAAATTATATAGTTTTAATATTTAAATTAAAATTTTAAACAAAAAAATAAATTAAACAAATAATTTCGTTAAAAAAATTACAAAGTCAAAAAATAAAAGCAAACCAAATGTGAAATGACTAATCAGCCAATATATACCGAACCAAACAAATACAAATTTCAACGTAATGAAAAAAAGTGTACAATCAATAAAAAACAAAATATCAAAATCAAAAAGCAGAATCAATAATAAATCACAAAAATCATCAATTGTGTTTGTGACCGTGAGACATCAAAAATCAAAATCAAGTGACAATAACAAATGGAATGTGGCGTGGCATACTGGCATGGTGATGGTGTGACACTGGCAACTGGTGTCTGGTAACGGGCAGGGGAAACCGGCAACCACGTCAATCATCAATCGGCATATCATGAGCATTATCAACCACAACATCAATATCATTATGATATGGATTATTATCATCAACAATCAACTTTTTCACTTTCGCAGCAAATGTAGTCCCTATCCCAACTACAGCACGATCCTGGATGCTAGACCTCAAATCCTCTCAATCCTTCAAACATGCCAAAGACTCGATAATATCTGGACGTAATCTCAATCTTTTATTCGAAATCACGTTCACTGCAACAGAAAAAGTAGACTCCGATGTTATGCTCGACACCGGAGGAGTCAGTTGATTCCGTGACATCCTAGATATCACGGGAAAGGTGGACTCATGTGATTTCCACTACTGTAATAAATCAAGATTCTTAGTATCAGAATGTGATAGGATTGAGCAGTAATCAGTATCTAAGTACCAATAAACCTTGCTCTTATGTGATGATCCATCCCGATGTTTCCCCCTCACTAACTGAATGGAAAAATCATCATCTCCGAACAAGGTATCCATTTCTGTAATCACAGTCTCACTACTACCACTACCACCACCATACCTAGTATCCTATTATGTGAATATGTCAGTTAATTTCTCGTGAATGAACCCTTCAGGTGGGTCTTCCAGGTTCATACACGAGGAAATGTAAGTCAGGGTCTTATCTACCCATTCTACCTTAACCCTAGGGTCAGTGCATGCAGCGAGGCAATAAAGAGATGGAACGGTGGACTAGTACTTTAAATACTTGGTTTCCATCTTTACAACCATATGGCTAAGTGTCAGGTCAGCTCGATACTTCCTAAACATGCAACTAATATTGCATATGCACCTGAGTGCAATACAAGTCGTGGGAGTATAAACCGAAGAACAAATGTTCGTCGTGTCATAAAAAATCTTCAGGAATTTCATAAATGAAATATCTGAAGCTTAATCAGTGTCCTCAATAATAAGATCGTCACTCTTACTATTGATGTAGTCGGATATCATGTGTTCGTATCCAACACATGACTCCAACATCTGGTACGTGTAATTCCAACGGTATCTCACATCCGATTGGAATTTTTTCTTCTTAAGATTTACAGACAAACAAAGACTACTAAACTCTTGTTATCTGTGAGGATTGCAAATATATTTTAGTGCATTACGTATATTATTCAACGTGGGGGAACACACATTCATACCCGCCTGAACAATCAGGCTAATCTCATGACACATGCATCTAACATGAAAGATCTCTCCTAATGGTGCATCTTTAATATTCTTAACAAACATGTTAATCATTACTCCATTATTAAATGAGTTATCGAATGTGATACTAAAAATATTATTTTGAATTTTATATTCCCTACAGATTTTCATCATACACTCGAAAATGGCCAGGCCATCATGAGGATGGAGAATTTCAGAGAATCCTTAAATTTTTTTATTTATTATCCAGTTAAAATCAACATAGTGGATGATGAGACATGCATAAGATAATTCATCGTGACTTGTCCAGATATCGGACATCATGGACACCACCATGCCATAAATTCATTAATTATTTTTTATTTTTCTAACTTATACAATTTAGTATGTCATTCCTAGATGTGGACCTAGGAATCCTACGATAAGCATGCTGAAAATATATTTCTATGATGCGCACTACCATTGAATCTTCCGAAAATCTGATCGGAAGACCCATCAATGTGATAAGTCTGGTCATGTCATCCCTACCCAACTCGCTTGTGTATATGAAGGGAGTAAACTTTGAGACTGAACATGATCCAGTCTCAAAAAATGCAGTACTAAGTTGGGTTTGCCTAGAATCTAATGGACCATGTTTTTTGGTGCATAATTCGGCATGCCTCTTAAGGTGCCTAGTTCCAAACAAACTATTACAAGTTAAATTTCTCATACAATATTTGCACTGTGTCATTTCTTCTTCCTCACCCCTAACATATTTTTTGTTTTATTATATTAAAATAAGTCCAAACTACAGAAGTCCTCCTAGTTTTTTGTTTTTTAGATTTATGGGTTGAGACGACTGGAGAAACCAAAGTTTCAGCAGCCTCATACCTATGTGTAAGATTTTTATTTTCTAAATTCAAATATGTTTCATTATTATTTATTATTTTTTAGGATTTTTGTTAAAGAAGACACATGAGGTAGAGACTAGATGATAGATTTTAGATTTTACTATTTTAGGACTAGAGAGAGACAGAGAGAGTAAAAAAAACTTAAAATAAATTACCCGTAAAGTAGTGATTTTGATCACGTGCACGGTGTACCACAATCTAGTTCAAAATTACAAACCCGAGTTAAGAGTCCCGAAAAGCCGAGCCGAATGATGAAATCCCGAGTTACGAGAGAGAGAAGAGCAAGAGTTTTAAGAGAATGAGAATGTGAGAGAATAAATGTTTATGAAAAAATATAAATGTTATAGAGAGGAGATGATTTTATAGATTAAAAGAAATAATTTTTTTAAAAAGTATTTTTTTTGTTTTTTTTTATTTTTTATAGTATTTTAGGGGGCAGAATCATGAGCGCCGTCGAATACTGCCCCATAGCCATTGGAGGCTAGATCCAACAGCTGGATTTATTTTTTTTTTACATTTGCCCATTAGCCGGGGGGGGGGGGGGGGGGGGGGAATTGGGTTGGGTTGGGCGGGACCGCGGGTCGGGTCTGATTTCCGAGTTGGTGTGGGCGTGGAGATAGGGGCTGGGGTGCGATTTGTGGTGCGGGGTGGGGAATGGCCGAGTGCCGAGTTACGGTTGGGGGTCGTGGCTCATGGGGTGGGGGTTGGGTGCCGTACTACCGTGCTGGGTGTGGGTCTGCATCTGACTATGACTCGTGCCGACGGGCCATGCCACGGGCCACCGAACCGTGCCGGGTCAGGCACGGCATAAGGCCCGGTTGGCCTCGGCACGAATGGTGCCTTACCCGGGCACGACACTAGCCCTGGCACGAAAAATTCTCGTGCCGGGCCGGACCGGCCTAGTTGACACCTCTATGCCCAATAATCTTCTTGATAAAAATATTCTAGATAAGAAAGAAATTAGAGATTATTAGTACGACAAAATTTAGTTAAGTAGTAAATTTACTAACATATAATAACTTCTAGGACAAGGAAGGAACAAGTAGTGTGTTAGAAAAAATGAAATGAGGGTGATAAGGCTTTGTGACTGGATACATCATTTATTGGCTTTTGCAATATTAGTGCACCTTGAAGATGAGTGTTGAATGAGATTTGCTGATCAAATCTCTAAGCAAGGCATGATATAAATTATATTGATCCATATGAGATAAATTATGTTGAGATGTGATTCATCTATCGTTATAGAAACCTTGCCTATGCCTTCAACCATATCCCTTATATTTTTCTATTTTTTTTTAATTTGGACTTCATGCCACCTTTAAGGGTACCCATCAAACTGAAAATAATTTTTAGTTGTACATTATATTGCCACAAAGAGTGCATTTGAGACTGTTAGATGAGGAGCGAGCATCAGAAGTAGATTTCCTAGTATGTCGAGAAACTAGTCTGAAGAATCCAAGCTTAAGGCCTCTTTAAGAAATATTATCTAACAAAGTGTTCCGTGTGGACATGAGCATACGCTTGCTCCACAATGAGAAAAAGTTCAATTGTAATAGGTCACTATGAATTTTGGTTAGTTTGTCATAAAGACCATCTAAAAATACTTAAAACTCTATCTTCATGGAGAAGATCATTTTATCATTGAATATCATCTAGATGATCCATCAAATTTGTATGATGAAAGACAATCTAATGCCAAAGACCTATCATAGTAGTGTAATATTTTTCTAGAAAACCACCACCTTGGAGAAGACACAAGACATGATGTCATATATTATAGATTTTTGAGGTAACACCACCATCAAATTAGTGCTAGTATCAAAGTCACATACTAGTTTAGGTGTGGGAAAGTGAATGAAATTTCTGATTCATATCACATCCATGAAGTTGATAAGCTAGTTATAGAAAATGGCATTTTCTGTGTGCCATTTATGGAAAGATGGGCCCATTTAAGATGATGAGGTTAGTTCACTTTTGATATACCCTAACATTGTGATTTTGTACCTAATTGTATAGTTAAGTGCATCTCAAAAGTTAATTGGGTAAGGGTCTCTCATCCAATATCATTCTAAAAGTATAAAGGTTGTACAAATAATAAAGTAAACTTTTAGTCTAGATATCAATCTCATAGGGATTGTATATAACATATTAAGTTAGTCAATGATAATTAATAGTTACTCTAGTAGGTATGATAATTAATATTTTTATTTGTGTTGAATTATTGAATGCATAAATAGTGTTGTGATTATGCTTTGTCATAAAATGAAGAGTAGATAAGTATGAAATAATCTTTTATATTATTGGCATACAAGGTGGTAATCAACTATTGGGTCCTTCCCAATAATAGTATCTTCATTACTATTTCCTTGGTACTTTACCATAGAGATAATATATTATCTTTGCTTAGAAGTCATTCACAAGTCCTCACCTATAGGCAACCTGTAAATAATTCTTAATGGTTGCTTTGAATATATAATCTTATTTGGTCTCTAGTATCTTTCTCGATGAGAAATGATGTGATAATAAAAATATTTATACTTTTAGATTCCTTAGTATCATAATCACATAATTTATAACTAATTTTCTTTTATGTTTTATCAGTAGAAGTTATATAATTGAATGTATCTCATTGAACTTTCACCATTATATGATCAAAGGTCAGCTCTTTTAAGACATGCTAATTGAAGTGGACTATATAAGTATTTGTAATTTTGGCTTTAAATAATCATAATGATTAAATATACTTCAATTTTGAGTTTTGGTGAATAAGTTTTTCTCTCACATCATTATCAAAAGGGCTACGACTTCTTTTCTATTATATGCATGAGTATGTTTGGTGGCTTACCTATCACCATCCACAACTCTACATGTATGAACTCACCAATAGATAAAACTCTAGTGTTAGTTCTAGTTAATTACTAAACAATCTATAACCAAATAATATCACAACAAAACATAACATTGAAGTATTAATTAATATTTCCATCATAATGAACATATTATACCATGCCTAGATTTTTATAGCCTAAATATGGGAAGAATAATATATGAGATAAGTGGAAATTTATCTCGTATAAATTCGAGTGCACAATTTTAGATCTCAAAAAAATATAGATTTTAAAATCTAAATTCCTTAAAAGTTGCTCAATTCTACTTTGATTTACTCTTAGAAAATGGGTTAGAATGTGTGCCCGCTTCATAGGATTTATGCTTCCGCCTTGTATTATTCTTGTTGCTCATGTATTTTTCTAAAAATTGAATTATTGAGTCTTTTGGGTCATCTTTCTTGCATTTGTCATTGATTATTTTGAATTCTTTGGGTTTTCCTTATATACTCAAGCATTTGATATTTGTTTCATTAATTGGAAGTTGTGATATTGAATAAAAATAATGGCTTAAAATCTTTTGGTTGTGTAACACACAAAGTCATGATATTGGATATAAGTCATGGATTTGGTCTCATTTATCTTTATGATAGTAAAGATAATGGAAAAAGTCATGATAGCTCATTTAGCCTCTATAACAACAAAGTTACGACACTTGATATGAGCTCCTATTTTGGTTTATTTTCTCTACTTGATGGTCATGACACTAAAAAAAAGTTACGATGGCTCATTTAGCATATATAACATGAAGTTGTAATACTAAATGTGGCTGTGAATTATACATTCAATATCTACAACATGATAACATTGCACTAAGTGATCGTCATGACTTTTGTTTCTTTCTTGAACCAAGAGTCATTGCCCTTGTGTTGGTTGTAGCTCGAATTTAGTTCTTTGTAATGTTTTATAGTCAAAAGTTCAACTCTAGATTCTGTAAACTAATATTTTGTAAAATCATTATAAATAAATGTCTCTTTCAAGCAAAACATATCTTGAAAATCATATAAAATAGTCAGTAATTTTCATTATTTGGTAGATTGAATAAACTCTTATACTAAAATTATATCTTGTACTCGAGCAATTTATCCTTCACTTACAAAAAAATATATATAGACTTCCCTTTCTCTCTATAAGTATTTATTATGATTGAGTTAGACTGTTGTAATATACTAAAATGATGGATCTACTTCTTTTTGTGATTAGTAAAAGATTAATGGTAGAGTTTGAGCTTTGTGATTAACTATCAGGATAAACGAATGGCAAACTATATTTTATGTGACTGCCTACATATCATTATTATATCACATATCACAAAAACAAACTTTCTTGGGTTGTCTTCCAACCAATACTATATTTAATATTCATAGCTAGACCATCAATGATTTTGTACGTCCATTGGTAGTCTTGGTTGTTCAAGCTAGTTTTTTATTATATTTCTTTTTTTTTTCTTTTCTTTTTGGTTTTTCTTTTGACATTGGATCATCCTCATGGCTTGTTTATTCTGAACTCTCTTCATTGGGTTTCTTCTTCATGGAAGCCATGACTTTTTTGAGTGTTGTGGTATGTGCTAGGTTATAGGTTGAGCATTTATTTTATGTAACACAATTTCTATAGAACTATGTGAAGTCATGGCTATGCATTTGGTTTTTGGAACTCAAATGTCACGACATCGTTGGAAGCCATGAATTTTATCACTACTTTATCATTTCTCTTTGTTTCTTTAGGAATTTCCAAAATTTCAATTTTTGACATGTCTTCATATTTCGTTTTATCAACCACCAATTGAGATTTTACCTCTACCTTTGACTACTTATAGAATTGGGCATTTTGCTTTCTACTCCATAAAATCAAGTCATATCAATCACCAACTCCATCAATGTCAAATTTTTTCATAAGGATTGGGCTTCCCGCTTTATTTTTCTTCATTTTGGAGTGGTATTCTTGATAATTGTATAATTTCTTGACATTGAAGAATGTCACAACTTCATAGCAGTTATCTTCATCACTTTATACTTCTTCACTTTCATACCTCCATAGTTCTTCTTCTATGTCATCATCTTTGTAGGGCCAATGGTCTTCTAAAAATTCTTTCCATCGAAAGTTGATTTTTTGTTACATTGTTATGTGGATGAAATTAGCTATCTTCTAACAACATTTCTTATTATCATTCAAACTATTTATCTCATTACACACATTGAATTTTATATGTTCTTCACCTACTCGAAAAACATATACTTCTTTATACATATCAATAAGGTCTTGTCTAGTAGCTAAAAATAGTTATACTAAGATCAATGGAGTATAATGATCTTCTATATCCTCCACAATAAAATCCACAAAAAAATAAACAAACCAACCACAATCAATACATCTTCAACAATACTTTTTGGATGCTTAGTTAATCAATCTACCATTTAGAGTGAAATAAATTAGATTAATTTCACTGATCTTCAATTTTTATGCTATTGATAAAGATATCAAGTTGATACTTGATCTTAAATCAAAAAGTAACTTCCAAAATACGTGCTCCCCAATCTTACATGTTTAGTAAAACTCTTTGCATTATTTAAATTTTTTTGAGAGATTTCATTGAATTATTACATTATATTTCTCCATCATATTTATGGTTTCATATATTTTCAACTTTCTCCTACTACTCATAATATTCTTTTGAACTTCATATAGTTGGGCATTTGGGATAATGCTTCAACAAATAAAATATTAACTTCTAGCTTCTAGAAAATATTAAGAAATCTCTAAAATTGTTTGATGATTTTTTTTTTCTAAAATCATTGTGGAAAAGGTATTTTAAGAGGAAGAGTACCTTTGGCATCATTCTTTGTCACACATTTTTTCCATAGCTTTAGGTTATATTCATTTGCTTTCCCACTTCACCTTCTCCAATAATCATAGCTTGTAATGTGAGTTGGGCATTCTATCTTATGGATGCCTTATCCTCAAGAAATGCCATGACATGGCATTGAACTCTATGACTTTTGAATCATCCATAGGGGGAGCCTTGGTTTTTGGAAAAGTCATAGTGCTACTAGTAAAAGCTCCATCTATTTCAGTTTGTTCCTATTCCATCTAGCTTTTTCTACTTTTAAGTACTATGAACTAGCATTTCTTCAAGTTGGCCTTTATATCACTAGGTAGTTCATTCTAGCTCTTCAATTTCAATGATAGTGATAGTTTCCCAATCTAATTTTCTATATTATACATTGTCACATTAGAATTTTTTAATTAACTTAATCTCAAACATCTCTATTCGATATTCTTAACAATCATTTTTATGCATTATTTTGATTAGCATTGTCATAAATTAATATCCATCGATAACTTTTTTTTCTACTTTCTAGTATTGGTAATTTAAGCTAGACCCTCGTTTATTATTATATCTCATTGAATTATGCCAAAATTCATTGATACATGACTAATATTTTGATACTCACTATCATAGTTCTCATAAAAAATATTTTAATGATTTCTCACATTTAGATGATAATGTGTGAGGATGTTAGGGTTGGATCGAAAGTCATCAATTTTTCACTTGATGAACTGGTTTGAAAGTCATCATTTCATGCCCTTGCAAAATAGCAAGTTCTTTTATACTTTTTTATTTCTTCTCATGGGCTTCTAACTTATTTATGAATGCCTTTAATCTTGACTTTTATCATAGTGAGTTAGTCCAACTCCAAAAATCTAACTTGTTTTCTCTCTAAGTCATGCTTGTTCAGAGTTTTGTAAATATTTTTTATCAACTCTTCAAATAATAAATAATCTTCATTGGAAGATTTATTCATATTCAAACCACCTAAGGTCAAATTAATAGTGCACCATGTCATATAATAAAACCCATTATCAAATATTTGGGTCTGAAATCATAATTCAAATATTATTGAGGTTATATTCTCAATAACTTCTTAAAATAGTCACAACCATCATACAAAGTCTCTAGCTCCTCATTGTCAAAATTAGCTTATCTTACTCCTTAAATATGAGGTGATTTGAAGTAAATAAAATTTTATAAAAAAAATTTGCACAAATTCATCCTAACTCTCAATAAAGTCTCAAGATAAGCACTAGTGGCATACTCTATTCATTTTGACAATAACACAACTCCAAAAATATAGTAACATACCCGTTTGAATTCTTTGATATCCTCTCACTATACAAATAATGATGAACCATCACTATTAGACTAGGCTTCAACTCAAAACAGTTTACTTCCACTAATTGTATCTAAATCTCTGAATAACTTTCTGCAATCATAAGCCTCCATTAATTGCCCATAATATGACAATGGTTGGGCTATTGGACAACATGCCCCTTACCACATTTGGCCTCTCTATTATTACATATTCTTTTCATAACCTCTTTCTCTCCTTTCTATTTCAAAGTGGCTCATCTTGTTCTCTTGATTATTGGGGTCTAAAAGTATTAGCTCAATCACAAAGTTTTTACTCATATAAGGGTGGTGATTGGTGGATAAAAAAAAAGAAAAGAGAAAAAAACTGAAGATAAAATCATTATGAATATTAGATAAATACAAGATATGTAATATAAATCTCATCAAAATAAAATATGATACTATTATCAAAACTACTAAAAATAAAACTATTTCTTTTTAGGGGTAGTTATGTCAACTATCAAAAATAATCCTTGGAAAATATGTCAAAAACATATTATGGCTTAGTTATAAGATCTAATTTTATAATTTAGTGCATCTCAAAAGCTAATTAGGTGAGTGTATGAAGTTGTTTCATGCATCATGGTCGAAAAAGTTATTACTTCCTTCCTACTATATGTGTGAGTGTGTTTCGCAGCTTATTTGTCACCATCTACCACTCTAATCTTATACAAACTTACTAATAATCAAAACTCTAATCTCAATTCTATTTAATTATCAAATTATCAATAACTAAACAACACAATAAAATATCACATTTAAAATAATAAATGAAGTATCTATTATAATAAATATATTATACCGAGCCTAAATTCTATTTTTAGCCTAAATTTGGGAAGAATAACATATGATATAAGTGAAAATTCATTTCGTATGAATCTGAGTACACCATTTCAGCCCTCGAAAAAATTTAGATTTTTAAACTTAATTCTTTTAAAACTTACTCAATTCCACTTTGATTTACTTCTAGGAGATGAATGTGCAGGCGAGTATCTTGTATCATCCTTGTTGCTTGTGGATCACCCCACAAATAGATTTGTGAAACTTTTTGGATTATCTCTTTTGTGCCTTTAATGGGTCTTTATTGAATTCTTAGGATTTTTCTTATATACTCGAGTATTTAATATGAGTTTCTTTAATTGGAAGTCATGAAACTGAATAAAAGTTATAGCTTTGGTCTTTTGGTTCTGTAA
This sequence comes from Sapria himalayana, assembly GCA_029783825.1. Lineage (NCBI taxonomy): Eukaryota > Viridiplantae > Streptophyta > Magnoliopsida > Malpighiales > Rafflesiaceae > Sapria > Sapria himalayana. The sequence goes on along the minus strand of JAREIK010013092.1, from coordinate 1,068,326 downwards.
GACAAAGCCACAATGCTAGCTATGGGTGGTGGGTTTGGTCTCTTTACTATGCCTAATGGCATTGACTCTTAGAAAAAGTTGTTATTGCTCATTTAGTCTCTCTAACGCAAAGTCATGATACTAAATATGAGCTATGAATTATGATTTTGGTATATTTCCTCAACTTGATGGTCATGACACTAGACAAAGTGATGATTGCAACTTTTATTTCTGTCTTAAGCAAGAGTCATGGTTCTTGCATTGGCAATGACTCGAGTTTAAACTCCTTGTAATATTACGTAGGCAAAAGTTATAAATCTAGATTAGAACCATGACTTTGACTTGAGTATTCTGTGATTGGGTAAAAGAAAAGTGGTGGCATCTAAAGTTTGCCACGACTTTAGTACCAATAAGATACTTGATTATTGTGACATAATTAAAATTAAAGTCACAACTATAAAGTTGTTTCAAAATTGTTTGACTATGACTCATAAATCTTCACAACTAAGAAAATATATTATACAGTGAAAGGATTGTATCAACAAGATGATAGAGTCATGACACATGAATATTTCCAAGACTGTTTAGAGAGTTTTGACTAAGAATAGATACACATCAATCTATAAGTACTTAAAGGTGTAATCAAGTCATAACATGTCAAATATTATGTCCCGCGTGGCTTTTCATTCTCATTCTAGTCACCAACTTTATAAAGTCGCATATTTTTCACTAAAAACTCTTGATTTCACAACTTTTAATTAAAATCCTTCAAAATTAAGTTTTTTTGAAAATGTTAAATCTTTCTTTTAAGCAAAATATATCATGAAAATCATATAAAATAATCTATACTATTTCATATTTGGAAAACCAAATACCCAACTTGTCTTTGTTGGAGATGTACATCTCAACAACTTTGGACCATGTAGGGAATGGTTGGAACCATCCGACTTCATGCCAATTGGAAGAACCATAGGTTCAGAGATCACAATAAGAGTTTGAGCTTTGCATAGAGCACCAATTATCATGGGTGTGAATAATTTTGAGAAGTGTGTATTTTGATTGTTGGAAGATTCCTCTATTTGGATTGGGGTGTCGATGTCTACTATAGGAGAAGGTGGTTGATGAAATGAGATGAGAAGCTAGTGATGGATGTTAATGGAGAGATCACGAGTTCTCTTAGATACCATAAAAGTTTTTATTCAAAAAATAACACTAATTTTTTTTTTCTGGTGAGTTACTCACATATGTATTTATGCATATTTACAAATGTGAAATAACAATAAACTAAAAATTAAATTAAAAAGAAAGAAAGAATGGAACGTGTAATTAGACTTTCCATTTTTTTTAATTTTCTCTTTAATTAGAGAAAATGTCTTGTATGAAGGTTTTCTCTATAATTGATTATTCATGCCAACATGATTGTATGTGTATCTTTCCAAGTTGACAGCCTTTACACACTCATGTGTAAACATTGATAGAGAGTATGTGATTTACCATATTCATTTGGGATATTTTTCGAGATAGTGGTTTTTTTAGTGTCCAAGTCAATTTCCATCTTATTGAAAGTTTAATAATTTTTCAAACTCATACTTACATTGAATTGGAAGGTTTTTTTTTTAAATGATACAACATGTTTCTTTTATGCCAAAATCATCAATCATCATGTTCTTGAAACATTAGCAAATTTTTATTGGTATACTTCCATAACATTCGTGAAGAAAGACTTAGAGTCTTGTGTATTGAATGATAAAACATGTACAAGCAAGAGCTTAAATAAGCTATACAATATTGTTCGGATTGAGTAGCCGTGTCTTATCTCGAAATAAAAGGATTACACACACAAACACACACAAACACACACACACACACACACACACACACACACAGAAGAACAAGAGTCAACACTTTGGGTCACAATCCAGCTAGTGCCAGCAAGAGTCAAATGAGCCACCGAAGCCAGAACATGGATCGGGATACTCAGCGGTGTTGAATCAAGAACCCAATGTAAATTTGCATTTAACATCTCCCCTCAAACTCATGGTGGTCTAAGAGAAACTATTTTGAGTTTGGAAGTAGATGCTTGAAAAGTTCTTGGAGTAAGAGGTTTGGTGAAGATATCAGCTAACTAGTTTTGAGAGGAAACAGACTAAAGTGTGAGTGTTCCTTGAAGTAGATGATGGCAGATGAAGTGACAATCAATCTCAATATGTTTGGTACATTCATGGAAGACATCATTATGAGCCATTTGAATAGTGCTTCGATTATTGCAGTGAAGTGTAGTTGCAGTGGAACAAATAATATCTAGATCCTGAAGTAATAAACATAGCCAGATAAGTTCTGCTGTTGTATCTGCCAAAGCTCTATATTCTGTTTAAGTGATGGTACAAGCAACAACTATTTGTTTCTTACTTCACCTAGCGATAAAAGAATCTTCTAGAAGAAAGCAATATTCTGTAGTAGATCGTCAGTCAGTGGGATCACTAGCCCAATCTGCATCTGAATATGCGTGAAGAATTAATGAAGAATTGGAAGAAAAATGAAGACCATCAAATATAGTGCCTTTCAGATATCAAAGAATCCTGAGGACAGTAGCATAATGAGGAGATCTAGGGGCAACCATAAACTGGCTGACTATATGAACGACATGGGAAATATCAGGAACTATTTGGATTGAGAACCTTCTTCTGATACCATGAAGAAAGACTTAGAGTTATGTGTATTGAATGAGGAAAACATGTACAATTAAGAGCTTAAATATGCTATACGGTACCGTTAGAATTGAGTAACCGTGTCTTATCTCGAAATAGAAAGATTACACACACACAAAAGAATAAGAGTCACCACTCTGGGTCACAATCCAGTTAGTGCCAGCAAGAGTCAAATGAGCCACCGATGCCAGAACATGGATCAGGATACCCAACGGTGCCGAATCAGGAACCCAATATAAATTTGTATTTAATAATTGGGAAGGCTTTGTTTTTGATTTTGATACACTATGTTTTTTTTTGATATCATAAATAGTGCAAGAAACACTATAAATAATAATGAATAACTATTTCATCAATTATGGAACAACTAAGAAATTTTAGTCTAGATTAGAAACACAAAGAACATGTTCAGTATAATGAGTTCCCTTGTTTGTTTGGGCTACAAAAAAAAACCATTTCTTTAGATTTAATAATTCCTCCAACTCCCATTTTGACTAGTACTTTAATGGGTGTATTGACATGAGTGAAATAAAAGTGATTTTTTGCTATGTGTGCAACACTTATAAATCAGTGTACAACATCTTTCTTGTTCATAATAGTTGATAGGTTAGAAAAATTAACTTTGTCCTCTTATGGATCCTAGTACAACATCCTGATAATCATGCTTAAATTTGTAGATATGTTCCATGTAATCAAATTTATTATAAATTTTACATTCAAGTTTTCCTTTGTGCTAGCAATTTTTCTATAGATCACATATCTTTTTTCATGTGCTACAAAAATTAAGTTTTTATTTTTTATCTATATCCTCGGAACTACTTGGTTCAACATGCTTGAAACTAATTTTTTTTTATTTGAACTTGTAACCTTTGATAGAAAAAAAGCTAATTTTTGTACCTTAATTGAAAACTTTTTATCTGAACTCCAACCCATTCAAATAGTCATTTATATGGGCTCATAGACATCCCATTTCAATAAATAAGATTGTTGCAATATCATCTAATTCTTCAATGATACTAACAATGTAATCAAATTTCCATGTCAAAGATATTATAATTTTTTAGCAACTCTTTAAAGGGATGTTATCATGATACAATTTGATTTAATTTACCAATTCAATTACTTTAAAAGAAAAACCCATTATGCTCTCTACTTCCTATATTTTGAGATATTTAAAATCACCCTACAAAACAAGGGTTACTTGAATTAAACTAGATGAAGGGTTACTTGAATTAAACTAGATGAAGGGTTACTTGAATTCTGAAATATTAGAACATCCTTGAAGATCATTTTGTTTCCTTGTGAAATTTGGTGATGACAATGTCCACATTAAAAAAAATATTTGGTGGTACAGTTGTATTCTTCAAGTGCAAATTTGTTAGTATGACTGTTCTAATATTAAAATTATCTCGCAGTTGAATGGAAGATAAGTAAAAAACCTTTGATTAGTTAATAAAAGAAAATTTGATGGTATAACCCTATGAATAATGAAAAATAAAATTTGAAAGTATATCCTTCTAATCATTGAAGAAAAAGGATGTGTGTGTGTGTGTGTGTGTGTGTGTGTGTGTGTGGTTTAATTGATCCATTTAATTATAGTGCTATAGTTGTGTTAGTATTTGATTAGTGAATAGAAATATGCTCAAGTTGTGATGTATAATAATAACACCCTTCATGAGCTAACTATATTTAATACTAGTTATTTGATGATTAGAGAATCAATGATGGTTTTAAAGGAGAAAAAATAAAATACAATGGATAAAAAAATGTAAAGGAAAAACATAAAGATAATGAAAAGACAAATATTTTGATTCTAGCACTTTTTTTGTTAGTGCTACACATATTTAGAACATTTCATGATCTAATTCAATACATGATTTGTATTTACCTAACATTTTGTTTATGATCAAGATGTCAAGTATGATAAATTAAAATCATGTTCCATGACTTCGATAAAGTTATGCATGGTTGAAATGATAGTGGTGATATGTTCATACTGATGAACATTTGAGGCAACAAAAGAAAAGCAATTGACTAATGTGATTTAATAACTATGAGGGCTAGAGAACTCCAAGCTACATTATGATCAAGTGACCAACTATTTATCCAAGCATCTCTATAATTGGATTTTCGTTGACTCCTTTCTCCTATCTTTTTGAGCTTATTTATATTATTTGAAATGGTAACAATTATGACAATTTGATGGAATCAACATATTTTTATTTTACTTGAATCACGGTGATATTTTTTCATTTCAGGAAGCTAACCATCCATTTAGTTCTAACATTCATTTATATCAAGTTCAACAAACCTATGTTGAATTGTTGATCCAATTTATTTTCCAAATCGTAAACTTGAAAATTAGCTATTAAAAAATGATGAGGTAAATTCAAGTAAGAATCAAATTTTGAGGTCTAAAAGAGAGAGAGAGAGAGAGAGAGAGAGAGAGAGAGAGAGAGTGTGTGTGTGTGTGTGTGTGTGTGATGAATGATGGGGTGGTCGATATGTCTATTTACAAAAGAATGCAAGGGGAGGGGCAAGGTTGAGTTTGTTAATTTAGGCATAAGAGGTAATGGTTGCATACTTGTTGATTTTGTGTTTGTGTGAGTGTGTGTGCATGCACACGATGAGTTAGTCAGGTAATGTCAGGGATGTTTTGCCCATGGGGATGGGAACTACTATGTTCAATATGGTGAGCAAGAAGGGTAAGGATACCACCAACCAAAGAACTACGCAATATCCCATCCTAAACAATATGGCTTAGTTTGAGAGCTCAATACTCCTTCAAATTTCCATTGTGTCTAGGGTTTTTGTTTATAACTAGACACACCATCGGATGAGTACTCATTGCTTTTTTGTTCTTATTTTTTTGTGAAGGATAAAGAGAGGTGGAACATGAAATGTGAACCTCACCACAAGATTTATGATTGAGGGATCTCCATTTCACTTGGTTATCCTACTCATGTGTAACACTTTCCTTATAAATGCTTCTTTAGAGGGACCTTGATCTCAAGGGAGCATGACTACCTTGCAAAAAAATTATATCTCATATAATGAAAATGAACGACAAAAAAAGGAAATTTTTTACTATAACTTTTAAAGTTTGGTTTTGATAGTTATTTGTGAATTTTGTTTGCTACCCTTTTAAAATAAAACATCGGATACTATTGATTATAAAGGGTCAAGTGCACTAGGTGAAAGAAGTATGCCCAAGGACAAGAACTCAATAGAAAGGCAGACAAGTTATTTTCCCCTCTCTTTACAAGTCCTTTTTTGATGTTCTCCTCTTTCACACATCCACTCAAGTGGATCATCTTTATTCATGCATTACTTTACTCCTTTGGTTGGCACAACCACATCACAAGCTTAGGTGATAGGCCACAGGAGAAAACTTTTTAAAAAGGACTATCTAGCTATCATCTTGTTTGGTCCACTTTGCTCCTACTTCCTTGAAAAACACACTTGCTAAAAAAAAATTAATTTTTTTTAAGGATTCTAATTCTCTATAACTTTGTGCTAATTAAATATTTTTGGAGCTGCCATCGACATTCTTGGATTTTAAAATATTTTATTTCATTTATCTAAAAATTCAGAGTAGCTAAAGTTTATTGTTTCTAAACACAAGTCAATTTCTTGATATTCATTTGGGAAATTAATAAACAAGAAAATGCTTTGTTTAATCTTATGAGCGTTCTAAATAAATGGAGTCTATTTTTTTTTATAGAACAAAATTAGCAAAAACCACAATTCTAAAACATCTTTCTTTGAAAACAAAAAAAAAAAAAACTAATAAAAAACAAATAAAAACTTTTTTTTTTAATTTTAATTTCACTTTTGTCCTGTTTGGAAACCAAATATATCTCCATAATTGTGTAGTACACTGTATACACACTCACACACACACACATATATAATTTAGATGATAGCCCATAATTCCATGTTGCCCTCTCTTCTCCCCCAATAATTATGCTTATTAAAACCAGCGAAAGCCAGACAGCCTAATTCTTATCTTACCAAATCAAGCAACAAATTGCCATCCATATTTCATACCCACGCGAAGAGAAACAGGAGAGGACCCAGCAGTCAGCATGACATTACTATCATCAATTCTTTGAGATAGACAGCATGGCACTCATTAATCATCCGGAACAATAATTTTGCCCATTAATTGGCTTGCAACAAAGAAACTCTCTTTACTTTTCTCATCAGAGAGAGAGAAGGCAGAGAGACACGCATACTAGAGAGAGAAATTAGAGATAAGAAGTTAGATGAGGTAGACAACAAAGAAAAAAAGAAGGTAAAAAGAGAAATTAGAGAGAGAAAGCAATAATTTATAGAAAGAAATTAGGAGAATGTATCAAGAATGTAGAGAGATAGGGAGATATTAGATAAGGTAAGAGAGGGAGGATCGACAGAACATAGAGAGAGAGAGGGGGGGGGGGGGAGGAAGTGATGGAGAGGGGGGAGGGATAGAGAGAGAGAAGTGAAAAGAGTTTGAAAGAAAAGGTTGGCACGGACTACGGAGAGAAGTTAGAGAGAGAAATGGGGGGAGAGAAACAGAGCATGAAGTGGGGCACATTACTGAGCAACACGGTAACCTAGAACTAGAAGAATGTTTTGCTGGGCCCATTAAGAAGACCCTAGAAAGGACGGTTTCTCCTTCAATTATGAAAAACAAAGGTGGCAGAGAAGCAAGCAAATTATAGCCCGTGGGAAATGGAGCACTGCAGCATATGAGAATCTAACGCACTGTTTGGTTATCACATTATAGAAAATCAGTAGCTAGGCAAGGTGGTGTGTCTTCTTTGTTTTTGGTTGTCCCCAAACACCACTTTTTTTTTTTTTTAATTGGCCAAGAACATAAGCCAGGAATCTGATTCCTTAGTCCTTAAGGCTTATAATAGTCTTGCCTGCCCCATCTTCTCTCTCCCACTTCCATTTCTTTCATCCATTTAGAGATACACTTGCACATGCTATATATTCCATTGATGCATGAATTGATGATTTCTTAGTGTCTTGTATAAAAACATGAAGCTAAGTAGAGGGACACATTATATACCTCATAATTTAGGCATCGTAAAAACCTAGCCCTAATCAAGCTAACCTCTGTTCATCTTAGGGAAAACTAGACCACCTGACCTGGGACACTCTTATTATAGTAGCTACCACATGGAACATGCCCATAATTTAATCAAGCCGAGCCGATCCAACCTACTTATTCAATTGGCTCGTATGAGTCTTTCTAGCCCCGGCCCGAGCATATTAAGGTGATCAAAAATATTAAGTTGAGATGGCCCAGCCCAGTTACTCATTTGGCCTTTATAAGCCCATAATAATCCCATAACATATCAGGGTTGATTGTCCATAATTTAACAAAAATTAATCACTTTAAGAAGAAGAAAAATAAGAAAAAAAAAAAAAAAAAAAAGATCATCAGCCAAGTCGAGTCACTACTTTAAGGAGCTAGACTAGGTCTACCTGACCTATTTTTTGAGATTGCCCAATTTGGCTATAGTGGACTATTGGCTTGACCTAAGGGTACAATCTTACGATCATGAGATTTATTGTAATCTCATCAGTTTAGGTGATATTTTTAGCTCACATCATCAGTTATCTTAATATTATTCTCGCTCAAATAATTTATCTTTAAAATTCTAATAAATTCTGATATATTATCGTTGATATGATCCCATCCTGGTTCTGCTCCTGGGGTATGAACTTGAACCCAGATCATTCGGGCGAGAGCTGAATATCCTAACTGATTGAGAATATTCTTGATATAGTTACTTAAATAATATTAAAGTTTAAGGAACCTCAAGCAAACAATATCTTAATCTTTCATTGTTATAATATAATTATAATTTTTTTTGTCGCATAAGATCCCAAAAAAATTATGCATTCTTCTACTATATTCCTTTATTAATTTGAAGATTTGAATTATTCTAAAGCTAAATTTTATTGGCAAAACTAAAAATATGACAAATAAGAGAAAGGATGAGAGTAATTTGTTGAACAAGTTATCAACATTAGAGCCTTGATCCCACAAAGAATTTTGGGTGCCATCGCCCTATATGAATGTGTTCATACCCTAAATGAATGTGTTCGTGCATAAGATTTAGCACAGCATTTGTTTGATAGATGAGTCAACAAGAAATAGACAATAATCAATAGGGGAACCTAAGGTGGTGCTTGTTGGGCCCCACAAATAAGTCAATTAATAGAAATAATTGTGAAAAAAAGAGATACCAATTAAAGATAAGAAGTTAATGATTAAATATATAAAAATAAATATTGTTAGAATTTAAAATAATTATAAAAAATTCTATCAAAATAATTTTCATAATATAAATCAACATAATATGTAAATAAATTTTATTGAAATTTAAAATAATTATAAAAAAAAATAAAAAAATCTATATAAATTCCACATATATTATTTATTTATAGAATTTGCTGCGAATTCTTGACCAGCAAAAATTAGCATATATAGTGTTTTTAACACTTGTTTTTTTATTATCATAAATCAAACAACCCAAAATTATTTAGGAAAATTATGTTTATAAGTCTCAAAATAAAAATATTTACATTTTAGTCCCCTTTCAGAATTTTTTTTTAAAACATACACAAAATATTTAAATATTTACATTTTGGGCACTCAAAATTATAAAACTAACAGTTTTCTGATTTCAAACCATTAAAAAAATGAAAACAATGGTTTTCAAAATTGAAAAACAAGTTTATATATAGGCATCTATATATCAAGCTTATACATTTATACACACACATTTATATATATGGAATTATACACACACACACACATATGTTTATATATATACATGTATATATAAACCATGAAACCACTTTTAAAAAAAGTGAAACACTGTTTCACTTTTTTTTTTGCGGTCTCAAAATCAAAAAACAACCTATTTCTTGATTTCGAAAATTATTGTTTTCATGTTATTAAAAAGTTTGAAATCTGAAAATTAATGATTTTTTAATTGAGTTTCTAAAATATAAATATTTTTAAGAAATGTTATTTTGAAAAATTTTAAAAATATGACCAAAAAATAAGTGTTTTTGTTTTGAGACTCCTGAACATAATTTTTCCCATATTGGTCTTAAGATGCTCTTTATAATTAAAAACAGCTAAAGCATTTTATTCATTAAATTAAGTTTTTTGATCAAATGGGTCTTTAAAATTAGATCTCAAGTGTAAATATTTATTTACATTTCTTAAATAAACATTAATTTTAAAATTCAATATGTTTTGTATTGGCAATTTTAAAATACTATAATTTTAAAATTAGAACACAAATGTCTATTTACCATGGTAAATTTGTAATTAGACATATATCCAACCCACATTTAAAAATCAAGAATATTCTATGTTTGTTTGAAAATAGAAAATGGTATTCTTGTCCCCACCACTTTGATGTCTATTATTTATTGGTCTCCGTGGAAGAATCTCAATTATAATGGCTTGCCATTAAAGAAAAATATGTGAATATTAATTTAATAAAAAAAAAGTTGAAAAAAGAGAAATGGAAAAGAAAGGCATTTCAAATTTGGGATGTTTGGAAGAAACAAGTAAATAAAATATTAAATTTCACTAACTATTTGGAGACTTTAATTAAAGCTAACGAGTCTTTCGTAAGCATTATTGCTCGAGGGTGGGGGGGTAGTACTAGCCCTAAGCAAGGGTACATGCCCCCCTTAACAACATGCTGATTGTGATTAATGAACCCAGATGAAAATTATCACGGATCTTTAAGATTGAACGACGAGAATCGAGAAAGTTGAAAGGAGAAAACCATATTTATCTCTATGTGTTAGTAATGCTAATGATGAATAAATACAGATCCGGGATGGAATGGTAAGATAGAGAAAAAGGTTGAAGATGGACATCAAGAGTGAAGTAAAGAAAAAAAAAGAAATAAAACCCCATTTTGATGCTACCATGAGCTTCCGCCCAACATTCCAGTCCAGTATCCAGTAGAATTCCCATTCTCTCTGTTCTGTTCGTCACAGTGATCGATTCTTCCGGCGGAAACTTGCTTCACCTCGCCAAACGGAAAGAAAACACCCCCGGTTCCTGGTTCTTGTAATTCCGGCATGGTTGGGGCGTAATTGCCACCGAGG